>BSBK01009493.1:0-534770 GCA_027943335.1 Chamaecyparis obtusa
GGTTTCATATGAACAATATGAATTCTAAGTTAACACAACTTTTGAATCTCTACAACTAGATTCAACATGCAAAACCAGAAACATACATAACTAGATACATCATAAAACAAGTTACCAACACAACATAACATGCATGGCAACCAAATATGATAGAAAGAATATCCAAAACCCGCCTCTGGATTTTAACCCCAAAAGATGACTACAACCCCTAAAAATCATTCCAAAACAAATTGAGATAAATATTTTACAAACCAATTGTAAAATGATTAAGGATTGCATCACTAAAATTCACATAGGAATATATACAAATCCATCTGACAAAGATCCTATTTCAACCTAACACTTAAATCAATTATAAGAAATCTAAGTCATTACGAAGTTGACTAACTTCTCAAATACATCTAGTAATTTAAATATCCCAATAAATACATAATTTACCCAATTCAATTTAAAATCAAACTAAGTAAATACATAACAATCCAATTTAAATTAGTAAAGTACAAATTAAAATTTCACAATTATATCCCCATAAAAATCATTTCATAACATAAGGGCTAAAATATGAATTAGTTTTAAACTAACTTAAAAATAATTAATATTTAATATAAAATAAAAATTTAGCTAATTACCAAACAAAAATTATTTTAATAATAATTAAATAAAAATAAAATAGCAAATATAACAAAAAACTAAACTAAATTAATAAATTAAATTATTAACATAGTTTATTAACTACCAAACAAAACAAAGTTTTTAATTTAAATAAATTATCAAAATACATAATAAAAAGCTTTGTATTAAATTAAAACAATAAAAAAAAAGGTATCGAGGGGGTACTCGCGGGTACCCTGTCCCCTGTCCCCTGCAACCGCCCTGTCACCTGTGCCGGTGATAGTACCGATGGTACTGCCGCACGGCAATCCCCTCGAGGACTGTCATGCACCAGTACCTAGGTACTGAGCATGGCAGACTGCCGAGGCCGCAGTACAACAGTGGGGGTAATTCAAAACCCCAAAACATTTAATTTTAAAAAAACTTTTCTAATATGAATTTTTCAATAAAAACTTTTCATATATTATTAAAATTTTCCAAATTATAACATATTAATAATTCTAATATATATATGCTTTTCAATATAAAAGCTTTCAAAACTTTATTTTATTTTTAAATAAAACCCAAGCAATATTAAATTAACCTTAAATATTAATTTAATATTAAAACAAAAACTTATATATATATATATATGTGTGTGTGTGTGTGTGTGTACCATAAATTGCAACAATACACAAAACATAGAAAAAAAAATATTAATTCCACTAATCTTTTCTTACAAAGATCAAAATCTTAGGCAAATTGGGTTTTCTAAAGATTCTCCGGTCTATCAGAACCATCAAAATTGCAAAACAGATTGGCAAACTAATTAATTCATATTGCAATTAATCATACAAAAACTTTCTCAAAACATTCAACTCCAAAAGGCACGAGGAAGAAACAATTTTATTTTCTATAGAGATACAAAAAGGAAAACAAGAATAAACCTCAAAACCTACCTCAAATCGAGATTAAACAGATTCAAAGATGACCAGAACGAAGAACACAAAATCCAAGCTTTTCGATGACTCTTCAAATCTATCCCAAAACTGTCTTTAAAATTCCTCCTCCAAACCTGTTGTAGCTGAATAATGGCTAAAACCCCTAATATTTAAAAGAAATTCCCCTTTCACATGCAAAAATATAAAACTCAACATCAAAAGGCTTTTCATGAAGACGAACTTCAGTTCCCAATTCAGTCCCAGTTGAATTGAAGTCTCCTTTCCTCTTTGACTTGAGTTGAAAAATACTTAACCAAACTCAACTTGAAATTACTAATTCAATTTCATGCAATTATGAATGTGCAACATAATGCATCTAATTAATTAATAATTAAAACATTTAGTTAACATAAATAACACATGCCAAAATAACCTTTAATTTAATAAATATATTTTAATTAAACAAAGGTTAAATTTCATGATTAAATATTTCAAAAGTTAGGATATTTAATTAATTCACATTAATTAAATAATTCCACCACACTCAAATTAGCATATAATTAATTTTCAATTAATTAATGCATCAACTATATAATATAAATAATAATTAAACTAAAATAAATACATTTATTTAATTACCATTTAAATATTATGCCACAGCTAAAATAACATGATCTAAAAATAGAAGCACATCAAACGCCATAAACCAACGAAACAAAAAGACCTATAGACACATATTCAAACTCAGGACACTAGGTGTAAACTGTTGCCAATTGGACGAGTTTAGAAGGGTGGAAACACAGAATCTTGTCCCCTTACTTTAGGACAATATTTGGCTTAGGTTAGGATTTGGAACTAAATATTATCTCCCCTCTTTTACCATTGAGATTAGCGATAGGGCACGCTCATCCTAACAATTCAAGGAAATCGATGTCTGGTACCTGTGAACCTGCATAAGAGACAAGCATGTGCATATATATAGAGATATAACAGACAATGGCAAGGATCGGCTAATCATGTGGATCTCGCAAGCAAGTAACTACGACTCCGTCCCTCAACCACATCAAGCACATCAAGCAGAAATGTGAAACAAACACATCAACCATACACATGCAAGTATGGGGTCAATATAATCATAAGTTTTAATGATTCCCTAACATATATTCTATCATCCTAAAGTAATCATATCATTTATAAAATCAGACAAGGGGCGAGGTACTACAACTCCACCCAACCAAGACTCTTCAAAATGAAAACTAATAATAGTTCTGATGTGTTTGATGTATATAAAGATGGACTAAGGTGGTTTTGAGGTTTCTAGTCTTATCTGATGTAGAGGGATTGGTGGTGGTAATAAATACACAAGAGGACTTAGAAATTTCAGAGGTTTGGGCACTATAACCTACCCAAACCCTTAAGTGCCTTGATGACTTCACTTCTCAAACTTCTCCCCTAGTCTTCTAAGTGATATTTTTGGTTTTATAAGTTCTAATAAACTTGGATTTAAGGAATTTTAGGGTTCTAGGTCAATCCTATCTTCCCACTCTTCAAAAATCTCATTAATCTATCAGAGACCTAATTCATCAATCTAGTAGCCCTGGAGCAGGATAAAAACCCAAATAAATTGAATTTTTTCCAAGGCACTTGATAAGGTAATGGAACTTATGGACACCCTTTTCAAAGTACTAAAACATATCCTAACCCTACCATATACTCCTTTGGGCTAGGTCTGACTGTTCTAACATAGTGACCTTCAAAATAGCATAAAAACCATGAGTTTTCAAAACATCTACACTCTCCTTATATCCTTATCACTCCAAATCATCAGTAGAGTCATCTAATAGAAAAATATGAATAAACCTAAAAGGAATTATCCTCAAGGGCTCTGCAACATCAAAACCCCCTATTTGTGACTTCAAACCCTTGTTCCTTAGGGCTTTCTCAAAACCCTATCTCCACACACTATAGCATCAAATTAGTGATTGAATCACCATCCATTCACCATTCTAAAATTTTTCCAAACATAAAATCCACTCCTTGTTCAGACATATTAGCCACTGCTATACTATACCTATCAATTTCTTCACAAAACCCTCATTGTTCCATGGCAGTCAATCAATGTTGCATTGTTCCTGCATTTCATTAGTTAGTAGGCTATCATAAATGTTAGAATAACACATCCCATGAATTCAAGGCCCTTAGATTTCATGGGATGACCATAACTTAAAGAGAACCTGGACTGTTACATAGGAAACTCTAAATCATAGCCTGTCAAATGACACCAGGCGTCTAACCTTTAATACAAAGTATCTAAAGTGTATTCAAAACAAATAATAAATGAAAATGAACTTCAATACATCTCACTGAATGGAAACACACTTCTAATACTTCTCTATTCTTCCCACAATGAAAAACTTATTTAGTTTGCAAAGATCAAAAACATTTCAATGCCAGGAATGTATCCTTCTTATTAACTTTCTACAATCTGTACACAACTAGGTCTTCTTGTCATACATTTCTTGTTTGGTGTATATAAAATCTCTTTTCCAACTGCCACAACCATATTTGGTTGGTTACAAGGATTATAATTAGTTTAAGAATCCCATAAATGGGATTTCCCTCCCAAAACCCATGTAGTCATTACTAGACTAAATTTAAAAATTGAAAAAGACTTAGAACTAATTTAAACATGGAATTGAAAACTTCCAAGGTTTTCAAACCACTAGAAAACTTATTTAACATCCCACTATACTTCTAAACAACACTATAATATCTTGGACTCCTTGGAACACTAATGGTTCCTATTAAAATCAATTGAAACCTTTAAAGAACATGAACAAAGCCCATACATTGCAATGACATTAAAACATTAATGATGCCAAAATGTGGTAATTGATTTGAATAGAAGTCTTATTGACCTCCTTTGCACTCTGATTCTCTAGAGGTGTCTTCCATGCCTTTTTTTTTTTAGGCTTCTTGTGGATTCTTGGTGCCCCTGCACCATACTCCCCACCAGCAAAGAAACTCTTGTCCCAAGAGTTGTCTTCCTTGTGCCCGCTGTGTTTTCTCATAAGAACCTGATGTTTAGGAATGAGACATTCCCTTAGAGTGACCTACATATTTCCCAAACTCCCTACATTCCTACACAAAGGGTTAGATAAAAACTCATTTGACTGTCCTGCTTCATGACAGTGTTGCTGCTACACTTTAGACCTTGGAACTGTTATCATTAGTCCCTGTCCTATGTCTATTTTGCCTTCATCTACCTGCCCTCTCAGAGGACACTTGACTATCCCAACCATCACAAACATTGGGGCTAACAATGCACAAGTCTGGAGACTATCATGCCCTGCCTTATCCTACAACCATTCTTCTTTCTTCCAACAAGTATCAATTAGTTTCCTCTAACCTTGTACTATGACCTCTGTACCAAAATACATAACTACATGCTACATTTCACCTTGAAGAAGTGGCTTTAGTTTGTAATTGATCCCTTCTTTGTGCACTAAATAAGTATTGGTGAAACCATCATGCACAGTCCTCCTAGACCATTGCCAAGGTCTACCCAAGATGACATGTCCACAACTCATATCCATTACATCACACAAAATACTATTAGAATATTGCCCAATTGAAAAATTTAGTATAACTTGCTCATTTACAAGTAGATTGTTATCCTTACTCACCCAAGTTGCATAGTATGGATTGGGGTGTGGAGAGGTTTGTAAATGTAACTTATTGATAACCTCCTTTGAAACCAAATTATGTGAAGCACTTGAATCAATAAGAAAACTACAAATCTTACCTTGGATCAGACATTTGGTTTTGAAAATGCTTGTTCCTTGTACTGGATGTCCCCTTCCTACCAACAAATATTCACCTTCTTCTGGTAGTACCAAGACAGGCTCTTGTTTGTCCTCTTTGCTTGTTTCTTCTTCCACCAAAGTCACTCTTCTATCTTTTCCTTCATTCCACTTGGGACACATAAAGGATTGGTGGCCTACTTCATTGCAAGTAAAGCATCTCCCTATGAAGATTCCACTTCCTCTTCCTCCACTCCTTCCACCTCTATGTCCACCTCTTCTGTCAAATGGATAGGACTTGTCCTTGTCCTTATCATTCAGATTCTAAAAATTAGTAGTACCTCTTCCCCCTCTTCCTCTCATGGAAGATCCACCTCTAGTGCTACTTTGTCTCTCCTACCTCCTTTTGATATTTTCTTCAGCCTTGATGGCCAACTTGTAACACTCCTCAATAGACCTAGGGGTAGCAAGACTAAGTTCATCTTGTATGTTGAACCTCAGTCCCCCCATATACCTTACTATCTTCTCATCCATGTCCTCATCATGACTCACCCTGATATCTAGTTTGTGAAATTCCCCACACTAGTAAATTTTACCTTAAATTTTGACGAGAATTAGTTGAATTTTCTACAACAATTGGTCGAATAAAAGACTAAAATTGTCATCGATCTTTTTTTGTCAAATTTTCTACATGTTAATTAATAGTCAAAATTTTGACCATACTACTGGTCAAATTATTGACTGCAAGAATCCGTCGGAACTGGAAGCATTGTCATCGATTTAATTGGTACAATGGTCACAATTTCAACCATATGACTGGTCGAATTATCGACCAATGTTTGTAGAAATTATCATCGAATGCATGGCATTCTAGTCAAATTTAGTGTTGTGCAATGGTCAAAATTTTGACCAATACTATTTTTATTTTTTTTAAATGTTTATTAATTACAATTATATTGCTTGTCTATAATTATGTTGTGTCTCCAATAGAGTCCAATAGTATTCAATTTTTTTTTAAAAAAATGTTTATTAATTACAATTATATTGCTTGTCTATAATTATGTTGTGTCTCCAATAGAGTCCAATAGCATTCAATTATTCCAATGTAAATAATAGATTTAGATGACAATATCGAAGAAACGCTTAATTCACAGTCCATCGTTTGTTCTCTGAAACACTAAATTAGGGATTTCTACGATATCCTCATCTGTATCTACAACTATTGCCTATGTTGTTGCAGGTGCTTTTCCCCTAGTTGATATTTATCTTCAGGTGTCCACACTCATTCTGTTGGTTGTTGCGAGCTTCTCTTTGTTTCAAGAATAGTTTAACATTCTCTAAGAAACATAATTGTAGGCATCATGGTCACATTTTTTGGAGAGAATGTAATTGAGTGGTATACCTAGATGATGGAGAGCAACTTCTGCACCTCCGGATCCAAGTTGTTATCCATGCCGCAATGTCAACTTGGAATCGGAGGTGCAGAAATTGCTCTCCATGTAGGTATACAACTCAATTATGTTGTCTCCAAAAAAATGTGACCATGATGCCTACAATTATGTTTCGAGAATAGTTTAATTAACATTCTCTACTTAACAGGGCCAACCACGTGAAGGTGGAAACTCATCTGGCCCCTCCTAGGAGCCTCTTATGACCCTTTACGACATTTTAAGACCTCTAAGATGTATTCTTAGAGGTCGTAAATGGTCGTAAAGGGTCATAAGGGGTCCTAGGACACAACAGCTAAGAAACATAAATGTAGGCATCATGGTCACAATGTTTTGGAAACACAACATAATTGAGTGGTATACCCAGACAATGCAACGCAACCACTACTCTTGTAGTTCTAAGTTGACACTGCGGGATCCAAAAACCAAAGATAAGGAATCTATATATGGTTTTTGGATCCACAATGTCAACTTAGAACTACAAGAGTAGTGGTTGTGTTACATTTTTTGGGTATAGCATTCAATTATGTTGTGTCTCCAAACAATTGGGACCATGATGCCTACATTTATGTTTCTCAGTTGTTGTGATACCTACATTTATGTTTTGTAGCTGTCATGTTTATTTTCATGTTCTTTATGTTTTGCTTCTCTCCCTCACATCGAAAATAAGATTTTTCCCACTCTGAATCAAGAATGCACGTGCAACACAAGCATAATATGCACGGATAGCAAGTGGAGCTGAAAAAAAACAACACATTTACATTTTCGCAATGGTCTATAACTTAAAATATGCAATTAAAGACCTCTATCACAAATGCAACCTTGTTGTGTTTTTCAACTCCACTTGATATCCTATGTATATGAATTGAGATTGCATATTGAACTAGGCTTCTCTTTCCGCATTGCTTGAAACCAAGAGACTGTCACAATTAACATCTAAATGGCACATCTCATCATCAAAACTAATCCACCTTAAACAATTGAATATGTTTTCTTGTATTAAATATTCATTAATCAAAATTCGAATAGAAAATGTATACCTTGAGTACTACAATTCACATTAGAATCGATGCCTCCATCATGCTCGGCCAGTGCAGTATCAATATCCACAAGTTGCATTCCAATGTAAATAATAGATTTAGATGACGATATCATAGAAACGCCTAATTCATAGTCCATCATTTATTCTCTGAAACACTAAATTAGGGATTTCTACGATATCCTCATCTATATCTATATCTATTGCCTCTATTGTTGCAAGTGCTTTTCCCCTATTTGATATTTATCTTTAGGTGTCCACACTCATTATGTTGGTTGTTGCTAGCTTCTCTTTGAGCTTCTCTTTGTTTCGAGAATAGTTTAAAATTCTCTGAGAAACATAATTGTAGCCATCATGGTCACATTTTTTTGGAGATGATGTAATTGAGTGGTATACCTAGACGATGGAGAGAAAATTTTGCACCTCCGGTTCCAAGTTGTTCTCCATCCCACAGTGTCAACTTGGAATAGTTTCATCCCTGATGTGACCATGATGCCTACAATTATGTTTCAAGAATAGTTTAATTAACATTCTCTACTTAACAGGGCCAACCACGTGAAGGTGGAAGCTCATCTGGCCCCTCCTAGGAGCCTCTTATGACCCTTTACGACATTTTAAGACCTCTAAGATGTATTCTTAGAGGTCATAAATGGTCGTAAAGGGTCATAAGGGGTCTTGGGACACAACAACTGAGAAACATAATTATAGACATCATGATCACATTTTTTTGGAGACAACGTAATTGAGTGGTATACCCAGATGATGAAGATCAACTTCTGCTCCTCCGATTCCAAGTTGACAATGCGGGATCCCAAGACCATAGATAAGGAATAAATTGAGAGAGTGGAGGAGGGCCATAATGACAAAAATAATACAGGACAAACCTCAAGTTAAATGAGGCAACTACAAACATTTTAATAGAATTTTATTAAAATGTTTACAGTTGCCTCATTTAACTTGGGGTTCATCCTATATTATTTTGGTCGTTATGGCCCTCCTCCACTCTCTCAATTTATTCCTTATCTATGGTCTTTGGATCCCGTAGTGTCAACTTGGAATTGGAGGAGCAGAGGTTGCTCTCCATTGTCTAGGTATACAACTCAATTATGTTGTCTCCAAAAAATTGTGACCATGATGCCTACAATTATGTTTCTTAGCTATTGTGAAATCTACATTTATGTTTCTCAATTGTCATGTTTATGTGTATGTTTTTTATGTGTTTGGGAAGACATCTTTCTAGCCTGAGCCTAGATCCCTCGGCAATTAGCTTAATAATAATTGTAGATGATAGATGAGAAATTAGCTATCCAATAAAAAGCCCATAAATGAACTATATGTCCCCCAATTCCTATGCCCTCTGTGTGTACCCAAATGATATATTTGAAACAACAAGGGTAAGGCTAAATTTACCCTTGTTGTTTCAAATATATCATTTAGGTATGCGCAGAAGGCACATAAATTGGGGTACACATAGTTCATTTACAAGATTTTTCTTGGGAAGCTAATTGCTCAGCTCTCATTTGCTTCATTTATTATCAAGCTAATTGTCAAAGGATCCAAGCCCAGGCTAGAAAAGACGTCTTCCCATTCTATTTACATGACACATGTTGTTTACATGACACATGTAGTTTACCTCTAGCCTAAATCCTAAACTAACCTAACTAACTAATTAGTTAGGTTACATGACACATGTAGTTACAATATGAAAATACTAAACTAACTAACTCCCGAGTTCATCTCTGCATATGGTCGCAACAAATTAGATATGTGATTACAATACAGAGAAGGCATCATAAAAATATAATTTCAGAATTTGCCCTAGCCTGACACATTTTGCACTCAAATCCTTCATCGCGGATAAGTGGAGATGGGTGGATAGATGTAGATGAGTTGTCATCAGCCCAACTAAAGTATCTATAGCCATTATTTCCCTCTGATATTAGTTCTTATAATGAATAGTATTTACATTAGAAACTTTAAATATATACACATTAGCAACCTTTTTTCGATTAGGGCAGCACCAAAATTATCATCCAGGGTTGTTCAATGTTCATGAAGTCTTCAACACACACTTCCCACCACCACATTGATAGTTTGGCACATTGACAAGAGTCATCAAACCTATATCAATAATGCACCGCACCATCGTTACTACATTTATTATTTTTATATGATTATTTTTACATTCCAAATACACCAAGGAGTACCATTAGAAATATTAACCATTTACAATAATGAAAAGTAAACCTAAATCAAATAGTTCATTTTTTTATCAGCATGTGTAGTCTGTGTGTATATGAAAAATGAAAGAAATATGAAGCTGAAATAAAATAGTGAACAAAATAGTATTCCACATAGAGTGAATGAAATATACCATCAAAAGAAGGTGACAAAATCATGTCACGAAGCACAGACATAGGAAATAAAAAAGGGACAAAAGACAAGAAATAAGAAAAATCATTACGACTATAGAAAAATTGTTTATACTATAATTAAAAAAAACACTCTTTGTCAACAATTTCCAAAATCATTAGGACTATAAATGGACAGTTCTAATATTGCTTTGCCATTACAACAATTGAGCATTCATCATTTGGTAATTATTAGTGTATTCCATTTAAGTTTTTCAGTTGTCATGTTTTGGTACAATCATCCCATGACATTCATGCCAAACCATAATGAGCATGCAGTAGTTCTTGATGGAAGATCAAAGGAGAGTAGACAACAAGTCAAGGTTTTGCAAGAAGTACATGAAATATTTTAGAGGCTCAGTAGCATGAATCACTAATAGTATGGAGGATAAGGTGATAGTCCACTAAAGGACATTCATCCAAGGCAGCATTATGCAAAGGACAGTACTAGAAAATGAGAAGTTTGGTAATGATGGATGATGGAAAGGTCAATGAGAAAAGTATGAATGGATTGGATCAATGGATTGGAATGGATATGGGTAGAGTATAGAAGAGTTTAGAATGATGTTAGAGTTTCTTGTGGATGAGAAGGCAAAGCCATAGTTCTTAGGGGGATAGTGTGATGATTGTCCCAACTAGAGAATCCCTCATATTTCTCTCAGTAAGCTGAATAGTTGTGGCATAGGATCCTTAAACTGTTTGTGGACCCTTTGTCTTGTAAACAATGACCAATCTTTCAATCAAACGCACCTTATGTTTGAGGTTTGGTGGTAACTTTCTCATTGTAGTGACGAATCTATTGTTTAAATCAACTACACATTAATATGAGATAGACAATGAGGATGCACAAATAGGAATGATTCATATGTTTCAAGGTACAAAAATATCCTAGATAGACAAAGGGTCCACAAACATTTGAAGGATCCTATGCCACAACTATTCTTACTGAGAGAAATATGATATGAAAATCTCACAACTAGATACAGCTGCCCTAGGTAAGGCAGTTTGCATAATTGGATAAGTTGAAAGGTGCCATGAAGAACCTATAATATAAAGTTGTGATTCTCTAGTTGGGACAGTCATCATACTATTTAGAAGAAATATGAAGAAATAGTACTACTGTCTAGGATATTTTTGTACCATTCTTTGGCACTTTCTTTTAAGGAATTCACAAACAATTTTATCATGGCATACTCATTGTCTGTCTCATATTCATGTGTAGTATTGTCAAACATATTGAGCACTTTAAATAAAGAATACAATGGAAAAGAAAGAGAAAATAGCTTTAAATCAAATTTTTAATTTAGTATTTTTTTTAAATGCCAAGTTACTGGCTAATTCTTTTAACCAAAACCAAATCCAAATCCAAGTGTAAGTCAAAAATCAGCTTGCCAAGTACTCATCAAATCAATATATCTTTTTATTTGAATGCCAATTTTTATTGTCTAAAAAAACTATATATGCATGCCTATGATGCAAGAAACTTCATTTTTTAATGTTATTCTTGTTGTCCTCTATAATCATGACTGCCATTCTAGGTGAGTATTGATTTCATCCCCTTGAACCTTAACCTCTTATCAAGCTATCTATTATTAAGAATTTGAATGTTCACCTTTGGCTTTGTTAAAATACTATTGATTTATCATATGTATGGTTCAAGCTTTGTGCTCATGGGCTTTGATCTCATTGCTAATCTCATGAATAAATTAGAACTTTAGTGTGGGTTAATTTTCAAATGCCTTGAGAGTTTTGGTTATTTCACTACTTATTTTGAGTTATGGTTATCAAAATTCTAAGTGGTTCAAATTTTTGAAAAGCTTACAATGCTGAAAGAATTAAATTAGTTTTGTTGGTCCATGGATTGTTCCATGAAGAAACTCCCAATTATTGATGTATTGTTCATATATTCCAAAATGATCTAGTCTTTAGGGACATTTAGGTTTTTAGTTTTAGTCCAACCTATCACAAAATGGTTCATATTTGTCAGTCTTAAGGTGCATAATTGATCAAATAATTGAAAAACCCACATTAGGAGATTTGAATTGTGTGTTTAGGTTTCAAGTTTTTGTGTCAGTCTGAATGTGCAATCAAAAGAGCATGATGGTCTTTGTTAGGGTGTCCACTCATTGTTTATATCTTCAAGAAGCAACAAAGGCAGTTTAAGAGGCATAAAAATGTCTTCAATTAGGTTTTGTAGCTTGGTTTAGCTAGTTAGAATTCTTAATTTTAAATGACTGCATAAAGGAAATTGGGTGGTAAACCATGGTTGGGATTTTGCTGAGCCTAGTAAATAGGTGATTTCACATTGTTTGTAATTTGTATGACTATTTGGAGATAAGAAGTGATAAATCATGTGGGGCTCACTTTCTAACTCAATCAATGGTCAATGTTGATCTTTTTATCTAATAGTTATTAATCTTATAGGTTAGAAATGGAGGGACCTGCCAATGATTATGAAGAACCACTTTGATCGCCTAGTTTCCCTTCTCAATAAGGGGTCCATGATGCAATGCTTGAAATAGTGCCATTCATTGATCTACTTGATGCAATGACCTTTGTGATTGTACATTTTCCACATCATCCAACCCATGCTTGAGGAGCTTATATTATTTACCATCTCATAATAGTAAGATTGGTACCTATCCTAGTAAGTCATTATGAGATAGTAAATATGATCTACATCCAATCTTTGTCCACAAGCATGAGTTGGATGATGTGGATTATGTAGATATAAGAACTAATGTACCCACATCATCCAACTCATGCTTGAGGAGCTTATATTATTTACTATCTCATAATAGTAAGATTGGTGTTATTGTTGTATTAATCCCTTTTCATTCACTGTTGCAAAAATTTGTTTACTTCAATGGCTGGGATTTTGCTAAACCTAGTAAATAGGTGATTTCACATTGTTTGTAATTTGTATTACTGTTTGGAGATAAGAAGTGATAAAGCATGTGGGGCTCACTTTCTGACTCAATC
Source organism: Chamaecyparis obtusa (assembly GCA_027943335.1). Classification (NCBI taxonomy): domain Eukaryota; kingdom Viridiplantae; phylum Streptophyta; class Pinopsida; order Cupressales; family Cupressaceae; genus Chamaecyparis; species Chamaecyparis obtusa. Next base: position 13,216 of record BSBK01009493.1, read on the forward strand.
AATGGTCACTGTTGATCTTTTTATCTAATGGTTATTAATCTTATAGGTCAGAAATGGAGGAACCTGCCAATGATTATGAAGAACCACTTTGATCACCTAGTTTCCCTTCTCAATAAGGGGTCCGTGATGCAATGTTCAAAATAGTGCTAGTCATTGTTGGTGCATGGATAGATGAGTAGGTTGGATTTCAAATCACCAACACTAATTCTATTAGAGGGGCATGAAGCCACCTGATTTCTATGTGGGGGCTGCCTAGGGTAATGTTCTTTAGGTCACTCAAATGTGCAAGTCAAAGATCTCAGGTCGCTTGGTACAAGCGAATTGCTCTATACCCTTCGTGAACCTATCCTGGATAGTCAGCTCTTGTGTAGAGTGGAATGGAGAGATGCAACCTTCATAGATAGTCGGCCCAAAAGAGTTCTTTGCTTGTGAATGGAACCGTGTATAGCTTTTGGGTCATTTGGATAGTTTTCCCCTCCAAGAGAATCATTATTGGTGCTCAGATAGATTTGTAGCTCAGATTTAAAATGTGAGCACCAAAACTGATTCTATTGGAGGGGCATGATGCCACCCACTTGATATGCGGGGACTCTACTTGATGCAATGACCATTGTGATTGTACATTTTCCAATGGGTTCCAAAATAGATGATTAGATATTCACATTTGACAGAGAAACCAAAAGAATTTAGCAAATAATTTTTTTCTTTTAATCAATATATTAGGTTAACCCAATTTAGGGCATCGCCTTGAAGCACCTTAATCGCTTTCACAATTCTGAGCATTGATATGTTTGAATGACATTACCCTAATTTGGGTTTCAACTAGTGGCATGGAAAATCCATGGTGAAGTTCCCAATACTGCAGACTTTATGAAAAGGATTTGTTAAAATATAAAAACCATGTGTTTACTTCATTCCAAAGACTGACTATGCAATTTGACATAAACAAACCTCCACAAAATTTATTGCCATGTTTTCATAACAAACTGAGTTTGCAACAGAAAGAAGCTATTATCTATTAACGTTGGCAAGAAATGACAGAAATGAACAAAAACTAGGATAACATACTCGGAACTTGATTCTTCTATTATTGAATAGTGCTTCTACCCTCCTTTTCTTGCGCACACTGAAATGATCTATGAAATGAAGTTTCAAACTTTTGTTTTTTTTTAATACATGCCCCGTGTTGGTCTCAATTTTGACCAACACATTGTTAGTTGAAATTGCAACCAACATGGGGCATGTATTAAAAAAAAACAAAAGTTTTCCTTCTATAATGCAACCAACCTAAACATTTTTGTTTCATGGTCGAATTGTTTAGTTGAAATTTAGGGTCAAATGTACTAGTGCCAGTGTACCTTTGCACCTCCATATCTTTTTGTTTCAGATTTTGCATCTTCTTATACAACTGAACTCTATAATCATTTGGCAAAAAAATTTCCTTCATTTTGTCCATCATGGTGTACCAAGAAGTGATCTTGGGTTTACCATTCTTCCATCTATCCACCTGGATACAATCCCACCACAACAAAGCATGTCCCTTCAACCTAGACTTTGCTATCTTCACTTTGTCCTTCTCTTCTATTCCTTCACACTCAAAAAAAATTTCAATTTCACCAAACCAATCTATCAGCTCTTCATCATCCATCTTCCCTCCATACATAGGTAAGTTTGTCCTTACCCTTACATCTCCACTCTTTATGGCCTTCACCAGTTTAGCCATCCTCACATCTTCAAGGTCTATTGGTTCCTCTACTTTGGGTTCTTCTTCCTCTTCTTCCTCTCCTACTTCTTCATTATGACTGGTGCTCTTATCCCTATTCTCCAATGTTGCTATCCTCTCCATCATAGTTCTCATCAATCTATCCTTCTCATTGTTCTCCTTGCCTCTTTGTTCTAGGGCTTCCTTAAGCTTTCTATTATTAGCCAATTACTCATTCACAATCCTTGCCAACTCCATGTTGGTTATCTTGATAGGAAAATCTCCTTCCTCTCCTTCAACCATGGTTACTTGATCAACCTGGTACAAGAATCAACTCAGGGCTACTCCTCCTAGGATAGTTCAACTGTAAGGGCTTGTCTAAGCATTCAAGAACCAACTTCACAAGACCAAATACACTTCCACAAGACCTTTCCCTAGGCTCTGATACCACTTGATGTAGAGGGATTGGTGGTGGTAATAAATACATAAGAGGACTTAGAAATTTTAGAGGTTTAGGCACTATAACCTACCCAAACCCTTAAGTGCCTTGAAGGCTTCACTTATAAAACTTCTCCCCTAGTCTTATTAGTGATATTTTTGGTTTTATAAGTTCCAATCAACTTGGATTTAAGGAATTTTAGGGTTATAGGTCAATCCTATCTTCCCACTCTTCAAAAATCTCATTAATCTGCCAGAGACCTAATTTATCAATCTAGTAGCCCTGCAGCAGGATAAAAATCCAAATAACTTGAACTTTTTCCAAAGAACTTGAAAAGGTAATGGAACTTATGGACACCCTTTTCAAATTAGTAAAATATATCCTAACCCTACCATATACTCCTTTGGGCTAGGTCTGACTGTTCTAACATAGTGACCTTCAAAATAACATAAAAACCATGAGTTTTCAAAGCATCTACACTCTCCTTATATCCTTATCACTCCAAATCATCAAAAAATTCATCTAATAGAAAAATATGAATTAACCTAAAAGGAATTAGCCTCAAGGGCTTTGCAACATCGGAACCCCCTATTTGTGACTTTAAACCCTTGTTCCTTAGGGCTTTCTCAAAACCCTGTCTCCACACACTGTAGCATCAAATTAGTGATTGAATCACCATCCATTAACCATGATAAAACATTTCCAAACATAAAATCCACTCCTTGTTTGAATAGATTAGCCACTTCTATACTGTACATATCAATTTCTTCACAAAACCCTCATTGTTCTATGATAATCAATCAATGTTGCATTGTTCCTACATTTCATGAGTTAGTAGGCTATCATACATTTTAGAATAACACATCCCATGAATTTAGGGCCCTTATATTTCATGGGATGGCCATAACTTAAAGAGAACCCAGATTGTTATAGAGGAAACTCTAAATCATAGCATGTCAAATGACACTAGGCGTCTAACCTTTAATACAGAGTATCTAAAGTGTATTCATAACAAATAATAAATGAAAATGAACTTCAATACATCTCACTAAATGGAAACACACTTCTAATACTTCTCTATTCTTCCCACAATGAAAAACTCATGTAGTTTGCAGAGATCAAAAACATTTTAGTGCCAAGAATGTATCCTTGTTATTAACTTTCTACAATCCGTACACAACCAGGTCTTCTTGTCATACATTTCCTGTTTGGTGTATATAAAATCCCTTTTCCAACTACCATAACCATATTTGGTTGGTTACAAGGATTACAATTAGTTTAAGAATCCCATAAATGGGATTTCCCTCCCAAAACCCATGTAGCCGTTACTAGACTAAATTTAAAAATTTAAACATTGAAAAAGACTCAGAACTAATTTAAACATGGAATTGAAAACTTCCAAGGTTCTCAAACCACTAGAACTTATTTAACATCCCACTATACTTCTAAAAAACACTAAAATATCTTGGACTCCTTGGAACACTGATGGTTCCTATTACAATCAATTGAAACCTTTAAAGAACATGAACAAAGCCCATACATTGCAATGACATTAAAATATTAATGGTGCCAAAATGTGGTAATTGATTTGATTTGAAGTCTTATTGACCTCCTTTGCCCTCTGATTCTATAGAGGTGTCTTCCATGCCTTTGTTTTTATAGGTTTCTTGTGGATTTTTGGTGCCCCTACACCATTATCTCCCTCTCACAATGGCAAAATGTCACTAAACAGTCCTAGAGGCCTAATTGCCCTGTCTATTAGCCCTGTCCATCGATAAAATGGATTTTAACTCAGTACTTTCCCAAAGGATGGATAAAAAAAATGATATGTTTTGATACCCTTTTTCCCCTACCACAACATACAACAAGATAAGTATAGACTCTTTTGGACCAAGTATGACTGTCCTCACTATGTGACCCCAAAATGAACCAAAATTGGGTGATTTAACAAAGCATCACCTAGTTACTCATATCACCAAGGCTCAAAAATTACAAAAGTGTCTCAATAGGTTACCAAACCTCTAAATTCAAGAGGAATTAGACCCAAACTCCTTGGAACATCAAAATCCCCAAATTGGTGGTTTTAAACCCTTGTTTTGAGGGTTTCTTCAATCTCCCATCTCCAAACACTTTCAGACTTTCTAGGTGGTTGATTCACCATGAGTATTCCAATATATGATTAACCAAATCATAAAATTACCATACTATGAAGCCCAATCTTCTACTGCTGCTCCCTAGCCATCATTTCCCTTAAGGAACACACTGTTCCAATCAGTGATCACTCTACTCTCACAAACCTCTACAAGTAAATAACATTATCATTGTATAATACATTGTTAGTATCATATTTCCATGGGTCCTAGGCCTTTGGGTCCATGGAAAAAGGTTTAGATTACAAAATACTCCTCGAAACAAAGGAAATGCTTAACCAAATCAATCTAATTCGTTGTAGGTGTAGGAAAAGTCATGCTTAGAAACCTTCAAAGATTTTCAAAACATATAGTAAACTTACTTAAAGTATTATTGGATACCATAATGTCTTAATCCAATAACTTTACATCAGGATCATGAGAAACGTCAAAGGATTAAAATACTTTACTTGTAACTGTCACTGGTTTTACCAGTGAAAACGTAAGGAACAGAACTTTAATCATTCCCAAATGCATTCAACAAGGTTCATGAATGATTTATATTGATTCCTATTCCATCCTTGAACTTATAAATCAAAACAACAAGTAAATAAGCCTTTCAACAATGCATAACACCATGGATTTTTAGATTAAACTTCTATTTTATTGAATCCTTGTTCCTGTCGTACACTTCTAGGCTTCCAATCTATCGTACTATGACTTTAAATGGATACATATAACTTCATTTCAACTTCCCCAACCATCTTCAATTGGATAGAGGAATTAGTTGGATAGTTAAACACTAAAACACCAATTTCCCCTCTAAATGTTATTAGCCCTTACTATTTGAATTTTTAAATTGTAAAACTATGAAAAAATGCTTAAAACATTATTAAATTAGATACTAAGAACTCCAAGGGTTTTTTCATCACCTAGGAGGCTTAATAGCATCACACTTACTCCTAACCACCCTAAAACACCCTTGGACACTATTGGTCCATATTACATCCAAAGTTGACCCTTAGAACATATAATTGAAATCCATTTATTTGAATGTCATTGCACCTAGGTGCCCCTGCACCACTCCCTTCTCTCTCTCTCTCTCTCTCTCTCTCTCTCCTACTCTCCCCCCCCCTCTCTCTCTCAATTTGAAATCCTTAATCCAATCAATAATGGATTCTAGGATCAATTTGAGATCCTTCATCCACACCCGGGTACACTCTCCTTATGAGCCCTAGAAGGGACTTTCCCTTATTGTTTCAAATCACCTTTATTCAAGAGTGGAGACTGATTTCCTAAATCCAATCTAGTTAGATTCCACACCCAAAAGGAATCCTGTAGACCCACAACACCAATTCCTCACACTAGGCTTGCAATCCTTATAGCCTTCCATACCCTGATTTTGGCCTTTAACTTCCAAAATCCCTTAACACCCTAGGGAACTAAGCACTGATCTAAATACCCATTTGGATCCCCCAAATGAATCCAAAATCAATCAGGTTGATCTTGATCTAGCACTCCCAAACCGTCACCAAGCACACATGCCTAATTAATCAAGTTAGACTAGGGCTTCAATGAAGAATGATTAGGGTGGGTTCTCAAGACCCCCAAACCTTTTGGAAATCCTATTCACACCTTAATTGACCAAAACAAAAACTTATAGGGTTTTTTGGGTCTTCAACATCGTTTATCTCCACTTAGCCACTTCTATCCTAGCCAAACACATAGAGATGTTTGTCCTAGGGCTGGCTTGAAAAACTATCAAACCTCCTCACCACACCTCTAGCCTCTAGATTCTTTGATACCATACTCCTAACTTAAATTCCCCTTAGTTTCATGAGGATCCACTAGTGGAATTGCAAGTTAGGCCACCATTTCTCTAAGTCCCTAGAAATTGGGACTATTCTGGATCACCTGGACCAAACAGAGAATAAATTTTGATTGGTATCTTCAAATGAATTCAATCCAAAATCATTCACTCCTTTAAACAATTTAACTATCAAAAAAATTATTGTGCAATCATTCCCAAACTGTACGGAACCATACAATCCATTGGTAACGCTCAAAATTCCAAAAATTCAAGGATTTTCATTCCAAAACTTCAAGCCTTCAATTACAATGAGATCTAACCTCTTGGTCTATCATCATTCATGGATTTTAAATCCATCCCAATGGTTAGAACCACCTGATTAGGTGTTCTTAACCAATTTACAATTTGAGAGCAACTTTTGCAATTTTGGCTCCTAGGCTCTAACTAGACCCAACGAAGATCTAGATGGATCTAACCCATCTATTCTAAGCCTAAACTACCCAAACCTATCAAAAATCATTAGATCTACACATTTTAGACCATTTGATCCAATTGAGCAACTTGGTTTATAAATTCACCTAAGTGCCAATTGACCTCACACTTGGTCTTTTATTACATCAAAGGACCCCAAAAGGATCCAACACCTATCTACCCTTTCCTAACAACCATGCCTCCAAATGAGAGCCTTGGTGCCCTGAACCATACTCCCTGGGCTAATAAATCTCAAGTCTCTTGAGTTGGTAGTGTGGATACATGGTATCCCAACTTCTGGATTCTTGCTTCAGTTAGCCAACTAGCATCTTCCATTGGCTTGTCCCTCCATTTGATGAGATATTCTCTGTAGACATGTCTCCTAGTCTTCTTACCTTGCCTCTTGTCCAAAACAAAATCAATCTAAGGAACTTGGGTTTTAGGAAGAGCTTTGATGGTCTCATGATCATCCTTGGGCATTGCTTCTCCATTTGAGTTCACCACTTCAGGTCCCTTATAGGCATACAGATCAGATATGTTAAAGGTGTTTGAGAGCCCAATATCTGATGGAAAATCTACCTTGTAAGCATTCTGACCACACTTTTGCAAGATTTTAAAAGGACCTATCTTCCTCATCATCAACTTGCTATGTTTACCCTTGGGTAATCTTTCCTTCTTCAGGTGCACCATCACCATATCTCCCACTAAAAATTGGAGATCTCTCCTCCTACAATCTACAGCCTCTTTGTATTTCTCTGTCACTTTCTCCAACCTACTTCTTACCTCCTTATGGACATCCCTCATGACCTCTACAAAGTCACTACCCTAAGCATTGTTCCTCTCCATAGATTTAGTTTCTCTTAACTCCATCACACCCCTTGGATGGGCGCCATACACAATCTGGAGTGGGCTTTGTCCTGTGCTCCTATTCATAGAATCATTGTGGGAAAACTCTGCTTGAGCAATGACTGAGTCCCAAGTTGAGCCATGTTCCTTGGTTAGGCACCTTAATAGGTTGCTAAGAGACATGTTAACTACTTCAGTCTAACCATTTGATTGGGGGTGGTATGCAGATGAGAAAGCTAAGTCTATCCCAAGATTTTTGCACAAGGTCCTCAAAAAATGACCAAGGAACATGGGATCTCTGTTTGAGACTATGGATAGAGGCAATCCATGTAGTCTTATGATCTCCTTGAAGAAGATCCCTACAAGATGTGAGGCATCATGGCTATTCTTGCAAGACAAGAAGTGATCCATCTTGGAAAACTTGTCTACCACCACACACACACTATCATATCCCTGTTTGGTCTTAGGTAGGCCAAGTACAAAATCCAAATTGATAGCATCCCAAGGTGTATTGGGAATGGGCAATGGATTGTAGAGACCTACATTGGAAGACCTTCCCTTTTCTCTTTGGCACACCATACAAGCCTCCACAAACTTCCTAACATCTGATGGCATTTTAGGCCAATAATAGAATCTCCTCACCAACTCTAGTGTCTTGTCTAACCCAAAATGACCCACCAGGCCCCCACAATGCTTTTCCTTCATAATGTTCTCTCTAAGTGATACCCTAGGGATACACAATTGACTCCCCTTGAAGAGTAGTCCCTCCTGCAACATATAGTCAGAGAAGATACTATGATATTTCCCTGTCATGTCCTTATAGACTTGGTATGCTTCCTTGAAGTCTTCATCTTCATCATACATATCTTTGATGGAATGGAATCCCACATTCTCTAACCTCACCTCTTGGATTGTCAGATTTATCCTACTAAGGGAATCATCAACCTTGTTTGCTAATCCTTTCTTATGCTTGATTGTGAATGTGTAGGATTGGATATATTCCATCCACTTCACATGTCTATGATTTAGTTTCTCCTGCCTATTTAAGAAACTCAAGGCATAGTTATTGTTAACCAAAAATTCCATGTCATTCATTTTTGGCCGTGGTCATATTTTCCAAAGAAGTGCTCAGGTGTCAAAAACTCAGTGTGTTTTCGACCTTAAAGCAAAAACCTCAGTTGTTTTTGGCCTTCCATGCTTTGCACTTCTTCGGGTCGGCATCTTTCTTAAGTGTTCAATGTCAAAAAAACTCTCTATGTTTTTGACCTCTGGTTTGAAAACCTTCTATGTTTTCGACCCTAAGTGCGCAACTCCGACAGGTGGGTCCCAGTTCCTCAAAGCCGTGCCAGTGTAGTGAAGATCCAACGACTGTCACATGATCACATGGGATCTTCTGATCCCATGAGATCATATGACAACTGTTGATGCGGTATCAGCAAGGATCGGTGGTCAAAAGATTCATCTGGCGGTCAGTGGCTAAAATCTTATGGTTGGTCACATGATTGCATGGGCTCTTCCGAGCCCATGCGACCATGTGACAAACTACCAACGGTTTTGGTGGTGCCACCAGTGGTCATCGGGGAACATCTTATGGTTGGTCGCATGATCACATGGGCTCTTCCAAGCCCATGCGACCATGCGACAAGCCGTTAGTAGTTGCGATGGGGTTCAAGCATGCGGTCGGCATAGTAGTTTCATGCTGGTTGCATGATCGCATGCGGCTTCCAAACTACATGTGACCATGCGACAAGCAGTCAATGGTTAGTAGGGGCTTTACCTTCGATAGCTGTAGGTGGTGGATCTTGTGGGCCTGGGATGCAAGTGCAGTAAAGATCCAACGGTGGTCACATGTTTGCATGGGATCTTCTGACCCCATGTGATCATACGACAACCTTTCGATGAGATCCTTCTATCATGGGTCCGATGTGCCATGTCATGTTGAAGTGCTACTTTCTCATACGCCGAGCTGGCGGTGATGATGTAGTTGTAAGTGGGGCTGGATTTTAATGGCGAAGGTTTGAGAAGAGGTCATTCTTTTCTCTTCTAACTTGGCGGTGTCCGATAAAGGGTTTCTTTGTTCACCGAGCTGGTGGATATGTTTTAGCAGGCCTCCAGACTTGGCAAGAACACGGTTGCATGGTTAGCCTATTTCACATGGTCGTTGAGTGGAGCTCGGGGTTAAGAAAGGTTAAAGTGACTCTGTGACTAAAGAGAAGGTGAACTCAGGGTGAAGCTAGGGGTTAAGTTTGTAGTGCAATCTTGAGCCAAAGGTGTCATTTGTGGCGAAGAATGATAGATTCTCAAAGCTTGTCGCATGATCGCATGAAGCCTTTCGGGCTCATGGGATCATGCGACCGTTGACTTTTTCAAAGCGGTGTGGTCGTGGGTCCAGCCGAGGTGTTCGGTTCCTATTGGGCCACGTGGAAAAGTTTGGTAGGTGTCATGTCTTGCAGGTCCTGAGCGTCTATGTGGCAAGCGGATGCAAGTTTTCAAAGAGGCTTGTCGCATGATCACATGAGGCTTTTTTAGCTCATGCGATCATGCGACCAGTGTTATTTCAAAGCGGCCTATTTTTCATGGGCTTTCTTCTGAAGATGTTGTGAGTGCAGGTAGCTGAAATTTATGGTTTCTGGAGGTGGTTGCAGTTAAAGAATGTGCAGAGATCTTTTAGGTAGCCGTTTATGGTCCTTTCTATGATCTGAAATTGGATTTGAGCATTCATGGCTCAGTGGGCTTGCAGGGAGGTAGATGAGTCCAAATTGCTTATCTGTAGGTTGATTGCGGTACATGGATGGGTCATTTATCTGATCAATTTTAATGTGGTAGAAATATCTTTCATGATCATATTTGATTGACCTAGGGTTTGATATTAAATTGTAAAATTTGTAACCCTAGTTAATTTTGACATCTGCCTGCGTGTAGTTGAGTGATGTATATAATGTTTTTTGGAGCCTGTAGAGCTCAGAGTTCACATTTTGTAAAAGGAAAGTTTCTTTCCTAGAAAGCTATCTGAGACACTTTCCTATCCTCTGGTTTTCTCATAGTTTGTAATCTCCCATTGATATACAAATATTGCAAAGCATTCTATGACATTTTTTATGTCCCTATGCTTCCTTGTTTAGCTTGTCTCTTATTGGATTGAAGTTTATGCATGTTTTCAATGGAAATTGGGGTTCCTAGTCCCTCTCACTTTCTGTGATTTTGTATGTTACTATGTCTGATCTAATTTAGGTGTTTTGTGGGTATACTACAGCCCCTAAAAGCCTTGTCTCATTCCTACACCTAGTTGCAGAAAAGGATGTTTGTTTTTAGGTCATAGGTTGAGTTTTCTGTTCAAACCTTCCTATGAAATACTTATGCAAATCTATCTAGTGAGTGGTGACTTATTAGACCTTATTCCTCCATTGATCTCATCCCTCTATATTGAGATCCAAACCCCAGCTTCAGTGCATCACCTAGTAGGATAGATTTGTTTTCAGTCATTTCCATTTCATGCACTCCTTCTATCCCTTTCCCTCAAAAGTTTACTTTCCTGTCTAAGAGCAAATTAGGGTGATTATCCAAGAGGAACCAGCCTAGAATCTGGAGGTCTCATCTTGGTTAGCAAAAGTTCCCACAACCTTGAGATGATTCCCATGTTATACTAGATTATCAAGACTATGAGAGCTTGAGATCAGAGGTGCAAATTTAGTGTATAACATTTCTGGCACACCCGGTGGGACTACAAAAGAAGTAAATTTCAAATATTATGCTATCTCTGATATACTAATTGCATAATACAGGCCTTAAAGAGGTTAGTACTCAAGTATATCTAGGGACTCCATGGGTGTTAAGAGCAGTGACCCAATTTTTGATAGAGCTTATGAAGAAAATAGACCCTTCTGATGGCAAGACTATTTGCATTTGCACCCTTTAATCAGGGTAACCCATTAATTTTTGCCCAACACCATGATGTGCCCTTGGCAGCACTCAAAAGTATACCTGATTTCACAGGTGAAGGGAAAACTATGGCTTTGGAACACATAAGAGATGTGACCATTATCTATAGTATACACAATGTAACTCAAGAGGATGTGGCGACCAAGCTATTAGTAGCCTCTCTCAAAGGTAAGGCTTTGGAATGGTTTAGAACTTTGGTAGTTGGCTCCATTACTTCATGGAATAGACTTGGAGATCTCCTTAGCAAATACTTTGAGGATAATGCAGACTCTTTGTCTCTAGTAGAACAACTCCAAGTTATAAAGAGAGATCCTCGTGAGCTGATGATAGATTTTAATTGTAGGTTTCTGAAGACATGGAATAGGATTCCAATTAATATAAGGCCTTCAGCAGATTGTTCTTTCCTTTATTTTTTGAGAAGCCTAACTAGTGATATATCTGTCATGATTCAATCTTTAGGAGGTACTTCATTGCCCCAGGCTTTTGACCTAGCTGTCAAAGTAGAAAATTGCTTAATCCAAGCAGGGATGATAGATAGAAGACCACCCATGCCTATCTCTCTTAATCTTCAGCCTACTATACCTCTACAGATGCCTCCATTTACCCCCATACCTACATTAATGGAACCTCAGGCAAGCACTAGCTATGGGAAGTCCATAGTTGACCTTCCTCGAGCTGCTCAAACTGAAAAGCGATCAACAAGAAACAAACAAGGAGATGACGAGCCTGTTGCAGGCTTTAACCAAAGAGTTGATCACTATAAAAGGGTAGTATTTGGAGGATGGATCACTTTATCAACAAGAGGATCAAAATCCTAACCAGTAGTGGCAAGTTCAGGAGCAACTATATCAGGAGTCTAGGCCACAATATCAGGAGAAGCATTAGAGAAAAAGGCAGAATTTGGTAAAAAGGCCTTTCCATCCATATAATCCAGTCAAGAGGAAATTCCCAACACAAAGCATCAAAGCAGTTGGCAGTCACCTAAACCCATTTTTTGGGAGGGAGGCCATAGATTGTCCACTTGTTCTCTTGAACTATGAGCTTCCTAATGGAGAAAGGTCAGAAGTGTCACAACAGGAGACAGTGACCTCTCAAGCACATACCCCTAAGGATGGAATGCAACAAGAGACTCACAAAGCCCAAATCTCAAGCTCCTTTCTTGGTAAGTCCACTAAAACTTCTGTTAATTTTCCAAGTTTTAGATTCTCTCCTCCAGTTCAGAATCTTAGTCAACATGAGCCTAATCTCCATGCATTTTTAGAGCCTATTCATGACCTTGTCTCAGATTTCCAACCACTTCATCCTATTCCTATAAATGAGATACCTAGAAGGTTTGATTTTCTAGATGATAATGAACCTATCCTGCAGCAAATAAAGCCCTATAAGCCAATTCTTAAAGAGTCCACTACACCTCAAGCACTTTTAGGCCATCAGGAAGAGGATGATTTTTGTCATTTAGGTATACTTTTCCATGATAATCATGAGGATCAGGTAAGGCTATTACATCAAGGTGGATTAGAGAAATCAAATCAGGATAAGAAAGAAAGTGAGGAAGGTGAGAGCCCGACTAATATTTTTGAGGAGATGCCTTCTTACATTGAGCAGGATGACGAGGTTGATAATGTCTTAATTGAAGAATTTAGGCCAGTTTGTAATAAAGTGGGGGAAGAATCTAAAGAATCATATTTCTTGGACCATAAGGAGGGGCTAGTGATTGTCAGGAATATGAGACAATTTGATACCTTTGATGAGCTATTGGATGTTTCAACTAATGAAGAGGATGGTCCGCTAACTGCAGAAGAAGAAATATTATGGCAGACTATCATGGAGGGATAGAATTTTTATCATCTTGCTGAAGTTATTGATGAGATGCATCGTGATAGTAGGAAAGGGAGCTCTCAGTTCATTCTTTCCAGGGGATGCCCTTTAAGGTACTTAGCAAGAATGGAGGCCAGCAGTAAAAAGGATCCAGTCATGTTTGTGTCCAAACATGAGTGTTCAATTGAAGCCGAAGTTGAGGGTGAACTTGTAGTTCAACAAAGGCAAGCACAACTCACTTATCTACCCCTAGATGATGGAGATAAAAATCTATTGGCGGAGGTGAGTCAATTTATTTATGTCCTCCAGAAGGTAGTGCATTGGTTCTTCATACAACTGTGTGTACTACCCTCCTTGTTAGCTATCCTCCTATATGAAAAGTGCAATGTCCTAAGGAGGAGGCATAGCTATTTCAACATGCTAGTGAATGGCTTTGTTTGACCAGGTTTTTGTAACTGGTTAGCTTAGGTTAGGTTTCCTGCTTTCTTCCAGTTTTCTAGTTTAGTCTTTCCTTGTTTTCCAAGAAGTACTCGAGCATAGTTTTGTCCCTCTCCCTATCAGAAAGTTTTTGTGCTCAAGAATTGACTCCTATGCCCACTAGATTGTCAAGGCAACTGGTCTAAATGTCTAGCAGACTGACATCCCACAGAGGTCACCAAAATGTTACCCAAAAATTCCCTGTCAATCATTTTTGGCCGCAGTCCTATTTTCCAAAGAAGTGCTCAGGTGTCAAAAACTCATTATGTTTTTGACCTTCACTCTGAAAGCCTAGGATGTTTTCGACCTTCAAGAAAAAACCTCAATTGTTTTTGGCCTTCCGCGCTTCGCACTTCTTCAGTGTCGGCATCTTTCTTAAGTGTTCAATGTCAAAAAACTCTGTGTTTTCAACCTCCGGTTTGAAAACCTTCTGTGTTTTTGACCCTAAGTGCGCAACTTCGACAGGTGGGTCCTAGTTCCTCAAAGCCATGCCAATGTAGTGAAGATCCAATGACTGTCGCATGATCGCATGGGATCTTTTGATCCCATGAGATCATACGACAACCATTGATACGGTATCAGCAAGGATCGGCGGTCAAAAGATTCATCTGGCAGTCAGTGGCTAAAATCTTACGGTTGGTCACATGATCACATGGGCTCTTCTGAGCCCATGCGACCATGCGACAAACCACCAACAATTTTGGTGGTGCCACCAGCGGTCATTAGGGAACATCTTACGGTTGGTCGCATGATTGCATGGGCTCTTCTAAGCCCATGAAACCATGTGACAAGCCGTTAGCGGTTGTGATGGGGTTCAAGCATGTGGTCGGCATCGTAGTTTCATGCTGGTCACATGATCGCATGTGGCTTCCTAACCACATGCAACCATGTGAAAAGTGGTCAACGGTCAGCAGGGGCTTTGCCTTCGACAGCTACAAGTGGTGGATCTTGTGGGCCTAGGATGCAAGTGCGGTAAAGATCTAATGGTGGTCACATGTTCACATGGGATCTTCTGACCCCATGCGACCATGTGACAACCTTTTGATGAGATCCTTCTATTGTGGGTCTGATGTGCCATGTCATGCTGATGTGCTACTTTCTCATACGCCAAGCTAGCGGTGATGGTGTAGTTGTAAATGGGGCCAGATTTTAATGGCAGAGGTTTGAGAGGAGGTCGTTCTTTTCTCTTCTAAATTGGTAGTGTCTGATAAAGGGTTTCTTTGTTCGCTGAGCTAGCGGATATGTTTTAGTAGGCCTCCAGACTTGGCAAGAGTGCGGTTGCATGGTTAGCATGTTTTGCATGGTCACTGAGTGGAGCCCAGGGTTAAGAAAGGTTAAAGCGACTTTGCGACTAAAGAGAAGGTGAACCCGAGGTGAAGCCAGGGATTAAGTTTGTAGTGCAATCTTGAGCCCGAGGTGTCATTTGTGGTGAAGAGTGATAGATTCTCAAAGCTTGTTGCATGATCGCATGAAGCCTTTCAGGCTCATGCGATCATGCGACCATTGACTTTTTCAAAGCGGTGTGGTCATTCGTCCAGTTGAGGTGTTCAGTTCCTGTTGGGCCACGTGGCAAAGTTTGGCAGGTGTCATGTCTTGCGGGTCCCGAGCGTCTATGTGGAAAGCGGATGCAAGTTTTCAAAGAGGCTTGTCACATAATTGCATGAGGCTATTTTAGCTCATGCGATCATGCGACCAGTGTTATTTCAAAGTGGCTTGTTTTTCGTGGGTTCTCTTCTGAAGATGTTGCGAGTGCGGGTAGCTGAAATTTATGGTTTCTGGAGGTGGCTATAGTTAAAGAATGTGCAAAGATCTTTTAGGTAGTCGTTTGTGGTCCTTTCTATGATCTGAAATTGGATTTGAGCATTCATGGCTCAGTGGGCTTTCAGGGAGGTAGATGAGTCCAGACTATTTATCTGCAGGTTGATTGCGGTACATGGATGGGTCATTTATCTGATCAGTTTTAATGTGGCAGAAATATCTTTCATGATCATATTTGATCGACCTAGGGTTTGATATTAAATTGTAAAATTTGTAACCCTAGTTAATTTTGACTCCTGCCTGCATGCAGTTGAGTGATGTATATAATGTTTTTTGGAGCCTGTAGAGCTCAGAGTTCACATTTTGTAAAAGGAAAGTTTCTTTCCTAGAAAGCTATCTGAGACACTTTCCTATCCTCTAGCTTTCTCATAGTTTGTAATCTCCCATTGATAATACAAATATTGCAAAGCATTCTTTGATATTTTTTATGTCCATGTGCTTCCTTGTTTGGCTTGTCTCTTATTGGATTGAAGTTTATGCATGTTTTCAATGGAAATTGGGGTTCCTAGTCCCTCTCACTTTCTATGATTTTGTATGTTACTATGTCTGATATGATTTAGGTGTTTTGTGGGTATACTACAGCCCTTAGCAACCTTGTCTCATTCCTACACCTAGTTGCAGAAAAGGATGTTTGTTTGCAAGTCATAGGTTGAGTTTTCTGTTCAAACCTTCCTATGAAATACTTATGCAAACCTATCTAGTGAGTGGTGACTTATTAGACCTAATTCCTCCATTGATCTCATCCCTCTATACTAAGATCCAAACCCCAGTTTTGGTGCATCACCTAGTAGGATAGATTTGCTTTCAGTCATTTCCATTTCATGCACTCCTTCTATCCCTTTCCCTCAAAATTTTACTTTCTTGTCTAAGAGAAAATCAGGGTGATTATCCAAGAGGAACCAGCCTAGAATCTAGAGGTCTCATCTCAGTTAGCAAAAGGTCCCACAACCTTGAGATGATTCCCATGTTATACTAGATTATCAAGACTATGAGAGCTTGAGATCAGAGGCACAAATTCAGTCTATAACAGTTATCAGTATAAACAAAAAAAATTTTTGGCAACAAGTAGTGCCTCCACTTCCTTAGGGACTGAACCATTGCATACATCTCCAAGTCATAGGTAGAGTACCTTTTCTTGGTCTCATTTAGATTTTCACTAAAGAAAGATATAGGCTTTCCCTCTTGACTTAGGACTCCTCCTATGGTCCTATTGCTTTCATCACACTCAATGGTGAAGACTTTGCCAAAATTTGGTAACACTAGGATAGGTTGTTTTGCCACCTTCCTCTTCAAAAACTTAAAAGCTCTATTAGTGTCTTGAGTCCACACAAACTTACATTTCATGCCTCCCTTAATGGTGTCTATCATGGGAGCACTCACATTGCTAAAGCCTCTAATGAATTTCCTATAGAAGCTTGCTAATCCATGAAAATTTTTGACCTCACTTGCCATTCTTGGAGTGGGCCAATCCAATATGGCATCCACCTTTGATGGATCCATCTTAAGGTTTCCCTTGGAGATAACAAATCCTAGGAAGATCAATGCTTCCTACAAGAAGACACACTTGTCCAAGTTGATTCTCAACTTCTCCTCTATCAATCTCTTCAAAACTTATTCCACATGATCCAAGTGTTCTCCCTTGCTCTTACTATAGATGAGAATGTCATCTAGATAAACAACTATAAAGTGGCTAATTAATGGCTTGAGCACCTCATTCATGAGTCTTATGAATGTGCTATGTAAATTTGAGAGACCAAAGGGCATCACCATCCACTCAAATAGCCCCTCATTGGTCTTGAATGTTGTCTTTCACTCATTTCCTTCCCTCATCCTAATCTGGTGGTAACCACTTTTTAAATCCATCTTAAAGTAATACTTTTCCCCTCCTAGGCAATCCATCAAATCATCCATTCTTGGCATTGGAAACCGATACCTTATAGTGATTTTTTTTTATAGCCTGGGAGTCAGTACATAACCTCCATGTACCCTCCTTCTTTGGGGCTAACAGGGTTGGCACTGCACAATGACTTATACTCCTTTGTATGAACCCCTTACTCAAGAGTTCTTCAATCTACCTAGCCAACTCTTCATTCTGACTTGGTGTAAGTTTGTAAGCTACTTTGTTTGGGAGTGTGGAACCAGGAATGAAGTCTATACAGTGACTTACATCTTTGATAGGGGGTAGTGTCTTTGTCTTTCCATCAACAATCACACCCTTATACCTCCCTAGAAGTTATTGCACCTTCTTGGGTCCCACTTTCCTCCATGGTTCTTCTTTCTCTATCCTGCACTCCTTTCCTTCTTTCTTAGGTCTTACCATAATGGCATAGCATGGAGTGTCCTTCATTTTTATTGTCTTCATGAACTCCTTCTCCCCTACAACTATCATGTTTCTAGCTTGAGGAGTCTCTTTTCCATCATTAGGCAGGGGTCTCATGGTGAACTTCCTTCCACCTTTGGAGATCTCATACACATTCACCTTCCCATCATGATGTGCATCCACATCATATTTCCAAGGCCTCCCTAATAATAGGTGGCAGGCATCCATCTTAGTCAAATCACATAAGATGCTATCATGATAGTCCCCTATCCTAAACTCCACATGTACCTTCTCACTCACCAAAGATTGTTGTTCCTTGTTCAACCATGATACTTTATTTGGGTTAGGATGAGGTATCTTTTTCAACCCAAGCTTATCTAACATAGAAATAGAAGCTAAATTATCAATTGAGCTTGAGTCTACTATCACTTTACAAACTTTACCTTTCACCTTGCATGTAGTTATGAATAGGGTCTTCCTTTGTGCTAGCTCCTTGGCTGGAGGGTTCTTTACAGGGTCCTATTGAATATAAGGAACTCTCCCTACTCTGGATCTACAATCCCTTTGGCTCCTTGTATGCTTTGTGTATCATCCTCTTGGGCTAGATGGACTCTCCTATCCCCTCCTTGCTGATTGTTCCCAATTTTTTCAGGGCACCTTGAAGCTTGGTGTTCAACCTGATTGCAATTGAAACACCTTCTAGTAAATACTCCTAGAGTTCTTCCTCCAGATCTCACCTCTACCATTACCTCTTCTTCCTCTAAAGCCTCCTCTAGGATTGGCTTCACCATCTTGATTTTCCTGATTGCTAGACTCCCCTTGGGGTCTATTGAAAGATCTTCTCCCATTGAATCTTCCTCTGCCTCTATTGTTGGCTCCCCTTGCTTTGTTTTTGGAGTCACCCTACCTTCTTTGTCTTTCCTCAATCTTTTCTGCCATTTGGAAACATGAGTGCACTGATTTTGGATTGAACAAAGTTGGTTCATCTTGGATTGAGTACTTGAGGCCATTCAAGTACCTTGCCAACTTTTGCTTCTCACTTTCAGTCACGTTGGCTCTTAGAGTGAGTTTGTGAAACTCCTCTGTGTATGCACCCACATCCAAATCCTTTTGTCTAAGACTCTGCAGCCTTTGGTGCATTAGGACTTCATAGTCCTCTGGTATTCAATAGTTGTAAAATGGTTTCACCTCTATTCAAATGTAAAGGGGGAAATATGAGACCTATACTCAAACCCAAATTCCCCAAAGAAGAGATCCGATTTGATCAACCAAAAAGGTTAATGCACAATCAAATCAATTTATGGAAAAGAATAGAGAGAGTAAATCTAATATTTCCCTTGCGGATGCATATTATGTTTGAAATATAAAATAATTGAAATACAACTACTAACCTCAAATTAGGGTAGATCTGGAAAATGTTGAATTCTGGTGTCTATGTGTACTTTTAAGAAAATCTCAAACCTGTCTTGGACTAGAAATGCCGAGATAGAGAAAACCCAGAAATCTTTCCTCAAGATGGCTCAGCTCGGGTTTGACCCGCATAAAATGTCAAATACCACATTCTTTATTTGAAGTTCGATTCGAATTCTATTTGTAGATCTTGGAAGTTTTCTGAAAAGGGTATCCAAATTCCCTCTCAGATCTGAAACTCTGCACCTATACCTACAAGAAAATGGAGGTTTTTGTTGTATGGGGGGTTTTCCTGGGTCAAACCCTAGTTTAGGAATTAACCTTCAAATTGAATTGAAATATATTGTGCATAAACAAAGTAATTGAAACAAATCACCTTGCTTATGTTGAAGTCCTTGTAGAGGATTCAAATCCTCAAATCCACAAGTAAGAATGCTTCAATGGATGTAGGATGAATGTAGGATGTCTCAAATCAATGGTATTTGATCTTCAACGCCAATCTTGAATAAATCTTTGCATATGAGAAGGCTTGAATGAATGGAGAAGGATGGATCTTCAAGGGGGCTCCAAAGAGATTGAATCCTTCAATAGCTAACAATGGATCTCCTTGATGGATGAATGCTTGAAGACTTGCTTGCACTTGAGAGCTTGCAATTGCTTGAGATGAGATGTGAAAAACTTGATGATAGCTTGCTTGGATGAGATATGAAAATGAGAGAGGAAGGCCTCCTTTTATAGTGAAATAGGGTACACTCCTCTAGATGGGCCACCTTGGAGAATTAAATCTCAATTAGGTCCTCACCTTTAGAAAATATACATAGATTAAATGAAATTAAAGGATTTACCATCTCGAAACCTAAAATGGCTGACCTGGAGGCAAGAAAATAAATCTCCCAAAAGCCCGAAGCCCAGAAATTCTAGAAATTGGAATTTTGAAAGAAGGGGTCAAAGTCGAGGTTGGCCCTAACCTAGTCAGGGTCTTATCTCGACCTTGACCTAGTCAAGTTCTAATTCAACCTTGACCTTGGTCCCAAATTGACTCAGAACCAAGTTAGGAGGTCCCGGAGATGCCCAGAAACCTAGAACTAATGCCATAACAGGATAGAATGTTAGTGATGGACATAAAATCCTATGATTATCATGATGAAGGCTAGGAGGATCCATTTCTAAATTCTACCTAGAAAATAGAGCCATGGAAGAGGGAAATTCAGGAGAATCCTTAAGATCCTAACCCTAATTTCACCTAGAATGAAGGAATCAAGTGCGGGAAAGAAGTGGAAAGTAGGGGGAAAGCCAAATACATGCAAAGACCCAATCAAGGTGCTTAACATGACCCCAAACCACTTACTTGGAGGGATAAATTCTCTTATCATGGAAGTGCTTCCATTTTAAGATGATACATTAAGCTCCCACTTTAGCAAGAGTATGGACTCAATGCAAACTCTTGGTAAAGGAGATCAGAATAACAAGATAATCTTATCATAATCCAAGGGAAAAAGAGAAACCTTAAACCCCAGAGACTCAAGTCTTCATCGAATCCTAGATCATAATAAGAGAGACATCTCTAGAGAAAGAAAGAAGGTGTGATTACCTCACCCAATGAGAACTTATGTCCCATTATGAACCACACAGGAAAATGGTGCAACTGGAAAGATGGAATTGAACCACCTAGTGAATGTGGCTACTCACTAGTCAACCCATCAAGGATTCATCCTTAGGAATATTCAATTCCATAAGAATAAAACCAAAAATAAAAACAAAAGAGATCCATTCTTAAGGACACTTCCGACCTTAAGGGATCACAATATATATGTGTGTTTGAAACTAGAGGGATCAAGAGATCCTAAAATATAAATCTGTGCTTTAAGGATTAGTTACTAATCCAAAAAGGGAAAAGAAGTATCTTGAAAAATATGTGTGTATTGAAAAGTGCATGTGTGCAATAGGTGAGCAGAGCGTATGCCCCCACATTAAAGTCATTACTTACACTTTAATAGGAGCAATGGCTTTAACAGAAACATAAACAACTCCACTCATTATGTTTCCATGTTGAGATGCCCCTAGACAAAGACAAATCAAGGGAAATATCATAGAAACATACAGAGAACACGGAAGGGATCTACCTACCATGGGATCAGTATGATCATAAGATAATATATATATGATATTATTGCAAATGAATTGACATCATTCCCCAAAGACAGTATAACTACAATAAAAAAGGAGGAAAGATCACATAAGATATACGAAGGAGAATCTTTTTAGACCATGACATGGAGACCAAAAAGAATTAGTGCTACCATATCTCGAATCCAAGCAGATTACACAAGGAAACATTTACAAACAATAGCACATTTATGACATAACATTGAACAATACAAAGGAGAATAGAGATACATATAGAAGAATTTGAACAATTTTGATTCCTTTATCAACTTGCACCTACTGAGTAACAAGGATCATGTAAAAGAATCTAATAACAGTTAGCAAACACATTATAGGAGAAACACAGTACAATAGGCAAACACACAACAAAGCTACCATGAAGGACAAGCCAATCAAGCGTGTTGCCTACTTTCCCCATCTCATTGTATATCATTTAGGAAAGGTGGGTAACTTGTAAGAGGGACTATATCCAATATAGTAGGAATGATAGCCAGTTCCAAACAAGGATCCTCTTGAGGATCACTATGTTTGATACTAGGTGTAAGAGTTAATTGTGATGAAAGCATATTAGGTAAATCAATGTCAATGTCAATAGTCTCATATTCATCATTAACATCATTAGTATCATCAAGAGTATCTTCTTCATCCAAATTAATCAAAATAGGATCTAAGATACGAATAGAATCATCATAATCATGCATGTGAACATCATTATTAGTAACAACATCTTCTAATACATTATGCATAGGTTTATCCAAAGAAGGTAGAGATCTTTTAGCTTTAGCATGGGTACGATGCTTTTTATGACGTTCATTAGCAGATCGGTTACGTTTTGATTTTTTTGAGATAGGTTGAGAACTAGGAGGAAAAAGCATAGGATCCTTCATAGGTTCTTTAGGAAGATCAATAGGATTATTATCCATGGGAGAAACAATCATAGGATCTTTGAGAGGTTCGATAGAAGGAACTTGATTAATAGAACTAGAAGCCATAGTTAAAGGAGGTATCGAAGGTGTAGGTAAAAGACCACAATTAAGATCCATAGGAGGTATGCTTAATTGAAGAATCTTACGATGCTTATAAGTTTGATATGATCGAAAAAGATTATCAGTTCTAGAAGGACATGAATTAGGTAAGGAAGGCCAAAAGAAATCTAAAGTAGCACAATCTCTAGGCCTAGAAGGTTGATATAAACTATGATTGATCATCTTCACTTCGCCATCATGAATGAACTTAAGACACTTATGGATAGGTGAAGCAACAGCATGCATGGCAGTCAACCAAGGCAAACCTAGCTTAACTTGAAATTGATCAGAGGTAGGAACCACAACAAAGGTAGTGTTCACAATTTTTCCAAAAAGTTCAACCAGCAAGGTAATAGAACCAAATGAGGGATAAAGAAAACCATTGCAAGTTTGAATCCACACATCTGATGTATCATAGAAGTCACGTTGTAAAATTTTCATAAAAATATTTTCTTCAGTGATAACATTGACTAAGGAGGTAGGATCAACAAGACAACCACAAGTAGGTATCTGAGCAATCCTAGCAGCAATGTAAAGGGGACCATTAGGAGCTTTAATAATCTTAGAGTCATTAAAGGTAATCAAAAGTTCTCGAGGTCTTTTATTCTTGAATTGTTGTCGAGGTTTAAGTTGAGGTTTCACTTTAGGTTTACGTTTAACTTGAGGTTGAGATTGAACTAGAGGTGAGGGTTGAGGTGAAGATAGAGACTTATCAATATGCTCCACTTGATTAACAACATGATTGAGATCATCCATCTTTGAATCATACATAATTTCCATAGCAGATGGTTGAGCAATAGTATTAGTATCATGCATAGGTAAAGGATTCGTATAGATTTGAAGGTTCTGATTAGGAGGAGAGATAGATTGATTCCCACTACTATCCAGACTATCAATAGATAAAACATTAGAATCAATGAGATCTTGAACCTTATGTTTTAAAGAATAACATCTCTCAGTATCATGACCATTCTGATGATGATATTGACAAAAAGCATTTTGATCAAAAGATTTAGATGCAATTGTAGTTGGCAAAAGAGGTCGAATAGGAGGTAAAGTAATCATATTAGCAGCTAACAACCTATTCATAATAGCATGTAAAGTTTTAGCAAGAGAAGTAAATGTATGATTTAATTGAAAAGAAGCAGATGTAGAAGTGGCATTATGAGATGCAACAACAACTTGATCAGCAACTGCATTCGCTTGTTTGTTTATCTTGACATAGTTGTTGAATTTTTGAAACTTGTTTGGATTAGGAGCAGCATCACTCTTATCAACTGGAACAGGAGCCATTGGAGTGTTTCTCTCAAATTGACTCACTTGTAATTGATAATGATGAAGCACTACACAAAGTTGTTGAAAAGAGGTAAATTTAGTAAGCAAAATCTTATCTCTAATATCCTTTTGCAAATTTGAAATAAACATACGTTGAATATCAATATCAGGAACAGGATAGGAAATCTGAGCATGCAAATGCCTAAATCTACCAATGAATTCAGTCAATTTTTCTTTAGCACTTTGTTTAAAATGCATTAAATTAGTCAAAGACACTTGCAGGCCAATATTATTTTGAAATTGTTGAATAAAGGCATTAGCAAGTTGTGGAAAGCAATCAATGGAATAAGGAGGCAAGGAACAATACCATTGTAAGGCCTTGTCATGAAAGGTTCTAGCAAACAGTTTGGCTAAAATCCTATGGTCATGAGCATAATCACTACAAAGGATTTAGAATGTTTTAACATGATGAACATGATCTCCTTTTCCATTATAATTCTCAAGATGAGGCATCTCACCTTGTTGAGGAACAGGAGTACAAATAATATCCCAGGACAAGGGACTTCCCATGTCACATGTAGGAATACTAAACTTGTTTTGAGTTAAGGAAGAAAGTTGTTATTATAAGGATGATACAGTTTGAGCCAAACTGATGATTGTTGAATCATTAGAGGAAATAGGAGTAGCAACGTTAGACACACTAGGTAAAGTGTAAGAAGCTGCAGGAATAGAGGACACAACTAGAGGAACACTAGGAACTATAGTTGGAAGTGGATTGGAATAAGTGAAAGGAACATTATGATATGAAGGTTGTGATGGAGGAAGGGACACAGGAGGAACACTCATAGGAATAGAGGGAACCATCATATTCACCAAAGATGGAGTATAGATTGGAATACTAGGTAAAGGATTAGAAGGAGGTTCAACACTAGTGATAGGAGGAGTGAACCCTAAATCTTGAGCTTCTTGAGCTAAAGGTTTAATATTTGAATGCACAAGATGAGTAATACCACGCAAGAGGTTAACACCTTGATCACTATCGTGGAGAACTTTCTTAAGAGCCTCTATAGCTTGAATGGAATCTTGATTATGGTTTTCTTGAAGAAGCCAATTACCCATTTTATCAAGTTCAATGGAAAGTTTTTGGACTTGTTCAGGAGGAACTCTTAAAGCGTCATTCTCATCATGAGATGACTAAGAAGAGTTTTGCTCCATAGGATGATTGGAATCATGAAGAATCAAGTTATCATCGGGGATTCTAAGGAAAGGAGAAGAAGATTCAGGATCAAAGGCACCCATAAGTCTACGACTTCTTCTAACTAGAATGTTATAAGTAGGACTAGTGGTAGTAAAGCTCATAAATCAATATAATGCCAATGAACTAAACTAAGAACACATAAAGCATGAATATGAAATCTAATGGGCATGCAAGATCTATCACAAAGGAAAAATCTAATACTAACAAGATAAAAGGAAAGCACAATAAGGCATCCAATTCCACAAAAGAAAAGGAGAGTAAGTATGTCAGGTTCACCAAAATGAATAGTTGTAAAATGGATTCACCTCTATTCAAATGTAAAGGGGGAAATATGAGACCTATTCTCAAACCCAAATTCCCCAAAGAAGAGATCTGATTTGATCAACCAAAAAGGTTAATGCACAATCGAATCAATTTATGGAAAAGAATAAAGAGAGTAAATCTAATATTTCCCTTGTGGATGGATATTATGTTTGAAATATAAAATAATTGAAATACAACTACTAACCTCAAATTAGGGTAGATCTAGAAAATGATGAATTATGGTGTCTATGTTTACTTTCAGGAAAATCTAAAACCTGTCCTGGACTGGAAATGCCGAGACAGAGAAAACCCATAAATCTTTCCTCAAGATGGCTGAGCTCAAGTTTGACCCTCATAAAAGGTCAAATACCACATTCTTTATTTTAAGTTCGATTCGAATTCTGTTTGTAGATCTCAGAAGTTTGCCGAAAAGGGTATCCAAATTTGCTCTCAGATCTGAAACTCCACACCTGTACCTACAAGAAAATGGGGGTTTTTTTTGTATGGGGGATTTGCCTTGGTCAAACCCAAGTTTAGGAATTAACCTTGAATTTAAATTGAAATATATTGTGCATAAACAAAGTAATTGAAACAAATCACCTCGCTTATGTTGAAGTCCTTGTAGAGGATTTGAATCCTCAAATCCACAAGTAAGAATGCTTCAATGGATGTAGGATGAATGTAGGATGTCTCAAATCAATGGTATTTGATCTTCAATACCAATCTTGAATAAATCTTTGCATATGAGAAGGCTTGAATGAATGGAGAAGGATGGATCTTCAAGGGGGCTCCAAAGAGATTGAATCCTTCAATAGCTAACAATGGATCTCCTTGATGGATGAATGCTTGAACACTTGAATGCTTGAAGACTTGCTTGCACTTGAGAGCTTGCAATTTCTTGAGATGAGATGTGAAAAACTTGATGATAGCTTGCTTGTATGAGATATGAAATGAGAGAGGAAGGCCTCCTTTTATAGTGAACTAGGGTACACTCCTCTAGATGGGCTACCTTGGAGAATTAAATCCCAATTAGGTCCTCACCTTTAAAAAATATACCTAGATTAAATACAATTAAAGGATTTACCATCCTGAAACTCGAAATAGCTGACCCGGAGGTGGGAAAATAAATCTCCCAAAAGCTCGAAGCCCAAAAATTTTGGAAATTGGAATTTTGAAAGAAGGGGTCAAAGTCAAGGTTGGCCCTGACCTAGTCAGGGTCTTAGCTCAACCTTGACCTAGTCAAGTTCTAACTTGACCTTGACCCTGGTCCCAAATTGACTTAGAACCAAGTCAGGAGGTCCTGGGGATGCCTAGAAACCTAGAACTGATGCCAGAATAGGATAGAATGTCAGTGATAGACATAAAATCCTATGATTATCATGATAAAGGCTAGGAGGATCCATTTCTAAAGCCTACCTAGAAAATAGAGCCATGGAAGAGGGAAATTCAAGAGAATTCTTAAGATCCTAATCCTAATTTCACCTAGAATGAAGGAATTAAGTGCAGGGAAGAAGTGGAAAGTGGGGGGAAATCCAAATACATGCAAAGACCCAATCAATGCGCTTAACATGACCCCAAACCACTTACTCAGAGGGCTAAATTCTCTTATCATGGAAGTGCTTCCATTTTAAGATGATACATGTATGAACTGTTTCTTGACTTCCATCTTCATTCTTTTCCATGTTGTTATTACTTCCTTGCCTTCATCCAACCTCTCAGTTTGGAGAAAGTTCCACCAATTTAGGGCAGAGCCCTTCATCTTGGCTTTGGCAATCTTTCACTTGTGGCATTTAGGTACACTGTCACATTCAAAGTGATTGTCAAATGCCTCAATCCAGTCCATGCATTCCTATGGATTTAGTTTTCCATAAAACACAAGGAGATATGCTTTGGTGTCTCTTCTCCCTACCCTTTCAAGGGCTTCTAGCATGATTCTTTGGTCTTTTGGAAGGACTTGTCTACCTTGACTAGGGTCTTCCTCTTCATTTTCTTCTTCTACCTTGGAGTCTTCTTGCGCTCCTCTGACCACCTTCCCCTTCAACTTATCCAACTCTCTCTTCATCATTCTATTCTCCTCTCTCATAGCCCTGCTCTCTGCCATCTGTTCCTTGACCAATTTGGCCAACTCCACATTAGTTATCCTTAGAGGGATCTCCCCCTCTTCCTCATTTTTAGACATCTTGTCTTTTCCTTACTTATCCAATCAAGACCTTGGTGGCTCTGATACCACTTGATGCAAATTCCTATAGCCAACCACCAAAATAAGGTCTTCAATACCGTAATCCAATCAATAATGGATTCTAGGATCAATTTGAGATCCTTTACCCACACCCAAGTACACTCTCCTAATGAGCCCTATAAGGAAATTTCCCTTATAGTCTCAAATCACCTTTATCTAAGAGTGGAGACTGATTTCCTAAATCCAATCTAGCTAGATTCCACACCCAAAAGGAATCATGCAGACCCACAACACCAATTCCTCACACTAGGCCTTCAATCCTTGTAGCCTTCCAAACCTTGATTTTGGCCTTTAACTTCCAAAATCCCTTAACACCCTAGGGAACTAAGCATTGATCCAAATACCCTTTTTGATCCCACAAAAGATTCCAAAAGTAACCAGGTTGCTCCTGATCCAACACTTCCCAAACCCTCACCAAGCACACATGCCTAATTGATCAAGTTAGACTAGGGCTTCAATGAAGAATGAGTAGGGTGGGTTCTCAAGACCCCCAAACCTTTTGGAAATCCTATTCACACCTTAATTGATCAAAACAACAACTTACAAGGTTTTGTGGGTCTTCAACATCGATTGTCTCCACTTAGCCACTTTTATCCTAGCCAAACACATAGAGATGTTTGGCCTAGGGATGGCTTGAAAAACTATCAAACCTCCTCACCACACCTCTAGCCTCTGGATTCTTTGAGACCATACTCCTAACTTGAATTCCCCTTAGTTTCATGAGGATCCACTAGTGGAATTGCAAGTTAGGCCACCATTTCTCTAAGTCCCTAGAAATCAGGACTGTTCTGGATCACCCGACCAAAAAGAGAATAACTTTTGATTGGTATCTGAAAATGACTTCAAACCAAAAGCATTCAGTCCTTAATACAATGTACTTATCAAAACCATGACTGTGCAATCATTCCTAGACCATACAAAACCATACAGTCCACTGGTAATGCTCAAAATTCTAGAAATTCAAGGTTTTTCATTCCAAAACTTCAAGCCTTCGATTACAATGAGATCTAACGTATTGGTCGATCATCCTTCATGGATTTTAAATCCATCCCA
Organism: Chamaecyparis obtusa; assembly: GCA_027943335.1. Taxonomy (NCBI): domain Eukaryota; kingdom Viridiplantae; phylum Streptophyta; class Pinopsida; order Cupressales; family Cupressaceae; genus Chamaecyparis; species Chamaecyparis obtusa. The sequence continues at coordinate 41,714 of BSBK01009493.1, forward strand.
ATGGTTAGAACCACCTGATTAGGTTTTCTTAACTGATTTACAATTTGAGAGCAACTTTTCAAAGTTGTCGATCAACTTTTCAAAGTTGCATTGTAACTTTTGCAATTTTGGCTCCTAGGCTCTAACTAGACCCAAAAAAGGTCTATATGGATCTAACCCATCCATCCTAAGCCTAAACTACCCAAACCTATAAAAAATCATTAGATCTACACATTTTAGACCATTTAGTCCAATTGAGCAACTTGTTTTATAAATTCACCTAAGTGCCAATTGACCTCACACTTGGTCTTTTATTACATCAAAGGACCCCAAAAGGATCCAACACCTATCTACCCTTTCCTAACACCCATGCCTCCAAATGAGAGCCTTGGTGCCCTGTACCACTCTCTCTCTCTCCCCTTCCCCTTCTCTCTCTCTCTCTCTCTCTCTGTGTGTCTCTCTCTGTCTCTCTTGGGTATAATATTGAACATATAATATAAATACTTAATAAGTTAATATTATACTATTATACAATACAAAAATAAATAATAATATAATACATACTAATATAAAAATTTATATTATAATATTAATGCTATGCTATTATTATTTAATATTAATATTAAAAAAAAATTGTAATATATATTTTAAAATTGAAGAAAATACTTAACTCAATTAATATTGACATAAAAAAATACAATTTAATATGAAACTTGAAATTGAGAAAACTAGTGCAATTGAAATTTTGAATTAGGCGGGAAGTTTCAGATATCTGATATTATTGGATATCTGAAATTTTTAGATATCCGATATTATCGGATAATATCCGATTAGGCTTGGTATTTTCTTGGGCAATACGAAACATGGATGGTTAACCCTTTAGGCATGTTTAGGAGATTTTTTTTAATATCAAGACTTCGACCATGTAGTTGATGACTATTTTTTCACCTAAAATTGATGAAATGAAAAGGGTTTCTCAAAGACATTATTAGCTTTCCATCAATATAATTTTTGTCAAATTTTGAGTTCAGTAAGTAAATATTACTTATTTTTCATTTGAGTTATCTTTAAAGTCGTAATTGACATTTTGATTGAAAAACAACTATAACTTTCAAACCGTTTAACCTTTTTGAAATCCGAAACATGCATCACATTCTATGCTTCGACTACTATAAGAAAAAAAGTTTTCAATTTTGTAAAGTTTAGAATTAGTTAAGGTGGTCAGACATGAGAGTTTTATTATTCTAAAAAATTTGTAGCAGAAAATTCATAATTAATTATTCATTTGGCAAAAAATTACAAAAAAATATGTCACATCCAAGCATGAGTCTACTACTTATATCTAGAATCTTGGGAAAATATATCATCATTTTATTGTGATTAAGGTGGTCAGACATACACGTACTTTTTATCTTTTCCCTGAAATTTTTGTACTACTGCATTGAAATCTAAAATTTTGAACAATTAGATAAAAAATTTTAGACAAGGGCTAGTAGTTTAGAAACTACATTCAATTTCCTACTGACTCTATTCTTACAACTGTATCATCTTAAAATGGAAGCACTTCGATGTTAAGAGTGTTTAGCCCTTCGAGTGAGTGGTCTGCATTATGTTAAGAACCTTGAATCAACCCTTTGCTTGGATCTGACTTGTTCTCCTCATTCTGCTTCCTTCCATCTCTGTTTTCAGTATATTTCTACATTTTCTAACATTATGGACCGTGGTCCTGAGGTTTTTGACCTCAAGGTCAAAGTTGACCTTGAGGGTCAAAGTTGACCTCAACTCTGACCTAGGGCAGAGTCGAGCTCATCCTTGACCCATAGTTTAGATTTTAAATTCCCATGATTTTCGAGTGTCGGGTTTCAGAGATATTTGTTTTCCCGCCTCTAGATCGACCATTTCGGGTTTCAGAATGGTAAATCCTTAAATTGCATTTAATCTGGGTCCATTTCTAGGGGTTAAGGTTAATTGAGATTTAATTCTCTAATGTCTGCCTTCTTTAGAGGTTTGTGCCCTAGATCACTATAAAAGGAGACCTTCCTCTCTCATTTTCATCTTCAAGTTTTGTGAGAACATATTTCATTTCAAGCAAAGGTCAAGCAAGCATTTTCATCAAGCATTTTCGAGGAAGCATTCAAGTCCTCTTCTCCATTCAAGTTCTCCATTGAAGATCAAGGATTCAAGCATTCAAGCCATTGAAGGGATTTGGTTCAAGCATGCAAGATTCATCATTCAAACCCTAGATCTAGCCATCATAGTGGTGTGATCTTCCTTCAAGATCCTTTGTTCATCTTCTAAGATCCATTCATTCTTCTATCAAGGTGGATTCCAAGCATAAAAACATGGAGGTTTTGTATTTACTTTCATGATTTTGATTTACATTTTTCATTATTGTGTTCAAGCTTTCATATCAATACATTTATTTACATTCGAAATATAATTTCATATCTATCGAATTGCATAGCTTCATTGTTAGATCTACTTCTACTACTTGCTAGCATTCTTATTTCAATTTTAATATTAAGGTTGATTCCAAACTGGGGTTTGACCAAGGCAAACCCCTCAAACAAACAACAAAAACTCCCTTTTTCTTGTAGGTACAGGTGCAGAATTTCAAATCTGAGATTAGATTTAGATACCCTTTTCGACAAACTTCCGAGATCTGTGAACAAAGTCAAAATCGACCTTCAAATAAAGAATGTAGCCTTTGACCTTTTATGAGGGTCAAAGACTACCTCCTATCAAAAAGACAAAAGACTTATGGGTTTTCTTCATCTCGGCATTTCCAGTCCAAAACAGGTTGCAGAATTGCCCGAAAGTACACACAGACATCAGAAATTGGCATTTTCCAAATTTTCCCTATTTTGAGGTTAGTATTTGTATTTCAGTTATTTCAGATTCCAAACACAATTCTTTATAGGGAAATATAAGGTTTTTTTCTCTCTTTCATATTCTCCATAGATTGATTTAATTGTGCATTAACCTTTTGGTTGATCAAATTGGATCTCTCCTTTGGGAATTTGGATTTAGGAGTGGATTTCATATTTCCCCCATACATTACCCCCAATAGAGGTGATTCCATATTACCTCTATTCAACAAATTTTTCACATAAGGTTCATAAGATGTTTAACTTTATACCTCAAGTTGACTAACCCTGATTTTCTGATTTATCATTGCCACTTAAGGCCATAGTTTGGTATACCATGATCCTGCACATACCCATGTATGAGATCCCCTTCATACTCATATTTTTCATACTACGTTTTAGGGTTCAGATCTCATCTTATATATAAAAAAATCAGCTCCATAAATCAAGATCAACGATCTAGATTATCTACTTAAATGTCGCTTAAGCATTCCCTAATTCTAATTGGTTACATAGATTTCATAAGGATAAATGATTACAAATATAAAGCATAATCACCTCTGTGATTTCCTCAACAAACAATAAATGTAGTGTAGATGTCAGCCACAATGGTTTACCTAAGTGTTTGTGCCATTACAAACACATATATCAAATCTGGCTTACTTGGCATATGAAGTCTCTAGCACTCGACATTAACTGTTATTCATATACTAGTGCTCAACATTGATATATCTACACAACTCGGCATAAGCTTGTTTGGCTATTACTGAAATACTCGATGACCTCTAACTTGCTCGATAGTAACTACTACTCGGTAAATGTGCAATATACAAGTCTAGACATAACTCAGCCTATACATGATGACTTGGTCCTAATGATGACCGACCAACATTGCCTAGAAAATGACTAAGTGTAAGACACTAATAGACAACAGAACTTAGGGATCAATAAATTCTATTATTTATCATTTTAGTTAGTAGTTTGTAGATCGTATTACAAAGAGATATTGGCCTAAAGTCTTCAAAGCTCGCTAGATTTGGCATTTTAGGCATTAAGGTAATAAAGGTATTGTTAATTTCTTTCAAAAGTTTCCGCAGGCTACGCATACCTTCTAAATCCTCTACTATTTATGGCCCCAAGAAAGGCCACCAATTTTGAAAGAAAATAGTTGGAAAACCATGAGGACCAGGGGATTTATCTAGATGAAGGCTTTTAAGGGCACTTTCTACTTCCTCCTTTGTGAATCTGGCATTAAGTAGTTTATTATGGTTTTCATTAATGATATTGGGAATGTTCCTTAATAAATCATTTCGAGCTTTAAAATGTGAACCATCTTCATTGCTTAGAATATTAAAGAAGTAGTTTATTGCTTCTATAGAGATTTCTTTTGGGTTATCCAAAATTTCCCCATTGATTTTCTTGATAGATGTTATTCTATTGACATTTCTCCTAATTTGGGAACTATTATGAAATTTTTTTGTGTTCTTATCTCCCTTTGTTAACTGTGTTTTGCTAGATCTCTGTTTCCAATAAGCTTCTTCCTTTGCTAAAATTTCCTCATAATTTTTGAGAAGCTCCTTCTCTTTGAGATAAGAATTCTCATCCATACCTTTAGCAAATACTTCCTCATTTAATGTTTTAATATCAGCTTTTATTTTAGTTTTTTCCTAAAAAATGTTCCCAAAACTTTCCTTATTCCATTCAATTAGCTTCCTCTTAATTAATTTAAGTTTCTGCATAATGATGTATATTTTTGATCCTTTAAAGTTATCTTTCTTCCACCAATCCTCTATCAATTTAAGATAAATCTCATCCATAAGACACATTTGTTTGAACTTAAAGGGGTTTTTCTTTGGTATGTTAGGTTCCAGACAGTGAAGGGCTATTGGATAATGATCTGAACTGGAAGTATCCAAGATGGAGGCATTCATATTGAAGTCAAAGGATGCTAAATTTCCTATGAAGAAAAATCTATCTAATTTTTTTGCAATAACGTTCACATCTAATCTTCTATTAGGCCAAGTATAGTCTCCTTCCTTCATCTTGATTTCAGAGGCTTTTAAGTCCCTCAATCATTCCTTGAATTGTAGAGTTGTTTGGGAAAGCTTCCTTGAACCTCCTATTTTGTTTGAGGTCTCTAAAATTGAATCAAAGTCTCCCCCTAAAAGAAAACTTTCATTGGGGTTTAAAATGATAAAATTTTGAATTTCCTTCCACATATTTCTTTTCTCATGCAGAAATTTTGGACCATAAACATTTATTAAGATTAAATTTAATTTACTCCTAGTGCTTTTTAATCTTCCACTTATCCAATTTGTAGCTGAAGTTATTTGGGTAAACTTGCATAGTCTAGGATTCCATATCATTGATATCCCCCCAGAAGCACCATTAGATGGATTGCCACATATTTCCCATAAACCTAGTTTCTTTTTAAGATAGTTGTATTCTTCTGAATCTAACTTTATTTCCTGAATGAGAGCTATTTCTGAGTTAAAGATTGACAACTGCCTTTTAAGAAGGCGTTGTTTATTAGGGGCATTGATGCCCCTAACATTCCATGAGATTAATTTCATATCTTCTTGCGAAGGAACTTCCCCTTCCCTACATTTAGAAGCGATGTAATCTTAATTTGACCTATAACTTGGCCTTCTTTCTTCCGTAATTCTTTGAGATATTTTCTTCCTCTTGGTTCTGGGAGGTTGGCACAGTCATGTATATATTTACCTATGGCATTCTAGCTTAAACCTAAGATATTGAGTGGTATCATTAGACTTTCCAAGGGTTTTCCTTCAACCTTTTCTAAATGATCTTTATCTAGTGAGTCTAGAATTTTAACTATAATTTCTTTATCCTTATTAATTTCATGTTCAGAATGTAGATTAATATCTAATCCTAAAAAATCATTAATGGCTGCAATTTCTGATAATTCTGAGATAATATCATTCCTACCTAATACCAATTCATATTTGTCCTCCATCTCTTCCCCTGAATCCAAGAAATTGTTCTCTCGGTCTGCAGGTTCTGCCTTTTCCATCTGAATAGGCGAGGTCTGTTTAGAAGTAGAAAAGTTTTCCAAGATCGCCTTCGTCCTATCTATTGATTTTCCTTGATCGATGGGTAATGAAGTAGAGGTTGTGGGGGAGAGAATTAAGGGAGGCCAATTGATACCATATTAATTATCTCCTCTTGAATCTTGGTTAATGAGTTTTAATTCCTTACTTACTACCCTACTCATTTCCTCTTCCTGACCTAGAATATTTTTCAAAGACTGTTTATATTCTACTATTCCTATATCTTGAGCACAGTCACTAATCCTTTTTGATATGTCTATATCGGGATTAAGATTTATGAGTTTATCTTTATCATACATTTTTTCCTTTTTGTCACAGGAATCAACTGAAATACTTAGATCCCCTATCATAATTTCGTCAATAACATCTGTGTTGATTTCTGAAGTATCCATAATAGTAAAACCTCCTACATTTTTAAGAAAACATGCCTTTACCTTCAAAAATTGATTAAGAACTTATTTACTAGAGATATCTTTCTTTGTTTTATTGAATACTTAATTATCTGGGTTACTTTCCAACTCCTCCTCTTCCACATCTACGGTTTCAAAAATAATAATGGGGGAAATTACATATTCATTGTGTTCACTTTTTATTCTAATTTTTCTTAAGGATTTTAAATTGATATCCACTCTAAAAATGATAGTAGAATTCGATTGTTTAAAAGGGGTATCCACAAATGCTACGAATTTAACTATCATATTACATATAAGCCTAAAGTATGTTTCATTGATTAGTTCTATAGGGAGAATCGGGAGAAGGAATTTAACCCTTTCAACCAGGAAATCCTTTAGATTGCTAGGGTTAAAGAGTGGCGACCAATCCATTATAGAAAAAATAATATTTCTAAATTTAGGGCAACCTTGCTTCAGTAATCTATCCTTCAACTCCATCTTATTACAACCTAAAAAAATAAAATCTTCTAATAGCAAGACTGTTCTTACCTGATTAGAGAATTGAGAGGTTAACCATGTTGCAATTTTAGAGGAAGAAACCCCGAATCCATTCCATCTTAACAAAACTCCACGATTCTTGCACATCTCCTGAAATTGCTCCAACCTGCCATATGTAAGGTCTAGGGGTAAAGTCCTTATATTAGAAGATTCAAGTGAATGGGGAGAGAACGGGACACGCCGGTGAGGAAGGCAATAGGGTTTAACCGAGGGAGAAGAGCATAAAAAGTTACCTGCTAATGGTTTTTCAACATCTTCTATATTCAAGAGAGGGGATAACCTATTCTTCGAGGAAATTAGAGGAGGAGAAGACTTAGAATTACGATGCTCAACAGAAAAGCCCCCAACCCTAACTTTAGATTTCCTAAAACTGACTCTAACCCAGGGGTTAGGGTTACCAAAAGGAGACAACGTGACAAACATAAGAGGCAAATTTACCTGTGGAATATAATTTAAGGAACCTTCGGCATAAAGACTTGACGAAGACGAACTAGGGTTCCTAGCATATTTTATTTTCACAAAAAAGGAGATTTGTTTATCTAAAGATTCTACAGAACAAAAACTTATAGGCCGTCGAGGAGCAGAGCCACACCTAGGAAATATCGAAGGAGAGCAAGAACCTCGGTCGGAAGTGCTTGAAGAAGATTGTGGAAGAAAAGCGACAGACATTCAAGGTAGATGCCGAGAGTTAGAGAAATTCGCAAGCAGAGCCATCACAATACTAGGTTCTAATATTAATCCTTTATTCTATAATGCCAATTTAACATTTTATTTTTAAATCTTTTATATTCATTTATCTTTAAAAATACTTAACATTATAAAAAATAAATACAAAATCTTAATTAGATATATACTATTTTTTCCAAAAAAAAAAAACCTCTAAACTAATTAATGTTTCTCTAAAAATTACAAACTATATCAATACACAAATATTGTATCATACATTTACTTATTCACTCTACCACAAAATATCTCTCATAAAAAATACTTAATACAAGATATAATATTATAATATTAACATTCTAAATAGCTCTTTACAATAATTTCTTTTATACACTTTATCACTATATTACCTTTACAATTTAAATTCCCACATAAAAATATTTAAACAAATATAAAAAACATGTTCATAATCCAGACATTATTGATAAAATACTACACATTTCCACCATTCACCCACCACTAAAAGACTCACTTTTATTTACACATCCAAACAGTAGAAACCCAAGTAACATGCTACCTAAATGATAAGTGGTTTTTAGACCCAAAAAAGGGACAAACACCACACCAACAGATTGTTTGCTTTGATTTGTTCGAGAAAGATTCTGTACCATCATGTGGACAAGGCACACGGGGAGGAAAAATTGTACTATGTTAAGGAATTTAACCCCAACACTTGCCACGAGGAAAAAGCGTATTTAGGAGCAGCTATCAAGGGGAAAGCGAAAATGCTCATAGCCTAGCTTAGAACTAGCTCTCACTAGTTGAGATGCGAGACAAGTCGATGGAAAGTGCCTAAAGAGGAATGGGAAAATAGGACCTGCCTATTATGTGACACGGGAGCCATTGAAATATAACATCACTTTGTCATGGAATGCCTGACATACAACGACATCAGATCCGAGTACTCAAAGATGTTAGAAAACAACAATATGAAGCTCTTCAAAGAAAAGCCGCTGGACAAGACAGCAAACTTGATCATCAAAATGCACCGAAGAAGAGAAGAATTAGTCAAAGGGTTGCAGCTGGATTAGGCAGTTGTACAGGTCCCATAGACTGCTTTGGCCTAATAGACATTATTAAAATCTTTCATTCATTCAATCACGATTAAAAAATATTATAAGTCAAAAATTTTTAAAAACTCAACTCTATCAATCCATTTATTTTCCTCTGTTAGAGTGGCACGTACGCGGTGAGAAAACCTTCAATGGTTGTTTCCCGCCATTGCTTTTGTCAAACCAAGTACCGTTCAGAATTCAGCTTTCTCAGAAATTTCGCATCATAACACCCAAAAATGGTAAGTGGGTAAAGATTCTATCATTCTATTCCAATTTCCTAGAATAGCTAGATGCTGGGAAATGTTCATCGTACCAAACCGAGTCCCTCTACATTTTCCTGTGCGTAATGGCCGAACCATTCAAACGTTTTGGGTTGTGGACCGGGCTTTTAAGTTTATATTTCTGGTTAATACCACAATGTGTGCACTGGGTACGAAGTTTTACTCAAAATAATCAGTCTCTAAACATCAATTTCTATTCTAAGATAGGATCGTTCAATCTTTATATATGGGCAAATTATAAGGGAGCAGAAGCTTTAGGCAGTCGCAGTGGCAAAAGTTCATGGCAATGTTAGCAGTTAAACTCCCGATGATATGTAGGCCTTTTGTGGGTGTCCTACGGAAGAATGGCGTGGGGTGGAATTGGCGTCGTGGGCTACATGGGCTGCCACAGGATGGCAGTGTCAGTTATCTGCGCAACAGCGTCAACGGGGCCGAGGTTTATCTGGTTGGACATATATGTATGTATATGTATATATATATGTATATGTATATATACATATATGTATATATATACATATATGTATATATATACATATATGTATATATATACATATTATACATGTATATGTACATAAATGTATATAAATATATATACATATATATGTATCTTTACATATATGTGTATATGTACTAATCAATCCACAACAATTGTTAGTTACTAGTTGTGCTTTTCTTTTCACATATTTCTATGCTCTCTTTGTATTAATTTTCTTGCAAGTTCTGATTCAACACATACAAATAGAATCCATCCCTCCCGCACATTGACGTTGGGCACCTGGTTTATTTTTGGAATCCACGCACCACACTTCCAACAACTTACTAGTTATTAATCCATGAAAACCTCTTTGTTGTCGTTGCTTGCAAGTATGTACTTTACTATTTTTTTTTCTATTATTAGGTGCATTATTCTATAACACAAATCATTTTCATGGTTCCTTCTTGCCATCAGATTTACCCTCTATAAGCTATACAACAAACAGATACTAACCATACCTTTTTTGTAGGATTTATTCCTTCAATGCACCTCATATATGAACTACCTCAATGATCAATGTGGCAAGGTCAGTTTTGTAGAACTCTCCCATACCACCATTCCTAAATTAAAAACAACATGTCTGCCTTAGAACATAGACTTTTCCATGTACCTTATACAAACAACATCGCTATTACAAAGTAAATTTTTTAAGAAAATATTGACTCTCCAAATGTCAATGATATATGAGAGCTTGTTTTCCTTAAAGATCTTCTTTATGACAATGACCAAACTGGTGGATAGCCATATTGTCATAATAAAATTTTCATATTCAATTCTCCACTTCGCACACACTTCTACAGTGAATCTTTTCACAAGTAACAACTTTTATATTAAACAGTTCCATGTTAAAATATGTGTTTGATCCTTGTCTCTTAATATCCACAGTTTGCCTTTCTACAAATCCGATGTATGCATGTTGCCGCTGTTGCAACACACAAAGATCACAAATGTTCCAACTTACCTTTGTCAAGCAATTTCAGGTATACAATACAAAAATCTGATAATAATTTTTTCTTACTACATACTTATTTCTTTGTTAAATACTTTGCATAGCATACAAAATAAGACCATAGTTTTCATTTGGGTAAGTATCACACAACTAGTTTCTTTTGAGCTGACAAAAATTTACTCTTTGAAGGTCATTCTTTGCAAATCACTTTCCCTCGCTTAGTGAAGAAATAAACTCTAGATTTTACTATGTTTACTTATAACTAGGATTTTGACCAATTTTGGGCAATTACTGATTGTAATATCAAATCATGACATGATTATATCATTCTCTGTCATTCTTCCCTATTACTCTGAGTAGTCCTCCCAAATTGCTCAATCCCTTATGTTGTCATGCATTGTTTATCAATTACAACAGTGCCTCCAATGCTCATACCCTCTACAATGCAACACCAACAAACAAAAGAAATATCAAAATATTGGATTGTACCACCAATTATCTCTACAACAAGTGCGCTTACAATTTCTGCTCCAAAACACACAAATTCATTAAAGAAAGTATTTTAGGTAACCATCAACATTCTCTTATAATATTTTTCATTGTGAAATCTTTTCACTTTCTCTCATACTTGTTTCCTTCCAGATACCAATATGGTTATACTTAGCATTATAGACTTGGCTAACAACACAACATTCCTTCTGACTGATTTTGGTATATCTCGTTTAATTATATCTATACTCAAATACACTGATCACAACAACATTATCACATAGAGACCATTGCCTATATTAACATTTTCATTATTTTTATTAATTTTTGAACAATTTCTTTTTCAAAATTGAATGTAGAGTATGGACTGGGTGCAACCATTTGCATGAAGCTAAATGTTAATAGCAACGCAACAAGAAAGTGCATATACACCACCATCTTTACGGGACATCTAAATTTTGAAAATTGCATGATGTTGCCTTTTCTACAAAGATTAACACCTTTTGTTGATAGTGAATTGTTGAGAAATGTGAATAAAAATATGCAAAACAATAAATAACTACTTTTTCCTATTCATGTCCATTTTCTTTACACTACTGAGTCACCAAGACAACCACCTTCAATGGAAGATTAGCTAAAGGCAATAAAATTGTATAGACATAGTTTTAATATAGAAACACATTATAGTTCTAATAAGTCTACCAATCATTCAAAGTACTTTGTTAAGATATTATTCCATTTTTGCATCTTTATCATTTTGTGAAGATGTTATGGTCATCAGTATTTGCTATATGTTTGTGTAACACACATCATCGTGTTTATTTCTTTAAAATTTCATTTTAAAATATACTTCTTCATTCTTCTATGCATAACAATATAAATTTTAAAGAGCTTGTATATTCAAACTATGTTTATATTATATATTTCTAAATCATTGCAAATACTATTAGATTCTAATATCAATGCTTCAATTAAAAATTGACATCTCTAACATTTTATATTTACTTCCTTTGCATTCATTTATCTTTCAATATATTTAACAATATAAAATGTAAACACAAAAATTATATTAGATATATACAAATTATTCACGATATATGTTTTTATATAATCACAAATCATACAAGATACTAATGTTAAAGCTTCATTTTAAATGTTATTTTTCATTTGATTGTGCATTACATTATTAATTTATAGCAACTCTTGTGTTGCAAGTATATTTATATCTAACAATGTAAAATATAAATACAAAATCAAAATTAGATATATACTAATTGATCATGAGATATGATTTTATATAATCCCAAATAAAATAAGATTTTATTGTCAAAGCTTTCTTTTAAGTGTGATTCTTCATTTCAAAGCTTCATTTTAAATGTTATTCTTCATTTATGTATGCTTAATAATATAAATTTTCAATATTTCTTATATTAAAAATATGTGTATATTTAACTATGTCAAATATAAATACAAAGTTTTACTGAGATATATACTAATTGTTCATGACATATGATTTTATATAATTTCAAATAAAATAAGATACTAATATCAAAACTTTATGTTTAATGAGATTCTTCATTTCACTATGCAAAATAATATAAATTTTCAACAACTTCTATATTAAAAGTATGTTTCTATTATATGTTTCAATATCATTGCAAAAAAATTAGGTTCTAATATTAATCCTTTATTTTATAATGCAAATTCTAATATTTTATTTTTAAATCCTTTATATTCATTTATTTTTAAATATAGTTAACATTATAAAAAATAAATATAAAATCTTAATTAAAGATATATACTATTTTTTTATAAAAGAACACCTATAAACTAATTAATATTTTTATAAAAATTACAAACTATATCAATACACAAATATTGTATCATACATTTACTTATTCACTCTACCACAAAATATCTCTCAAGAAAAATACTTATACAAGATATAATATAATAATATTAACATTCTAAATAATTATTTCTTTTACACACTCTCTCTCACTATATTACTTGTGAGAGGATCTTGATTGCAAGAGGTTGTAGATGCTTATATGGTTGACCATACATGTACTACCATGTGATAGCTCCCATTTTATTTTGGTCTTTATTGCATATGGAGTAAGTGTTAGTACCGACTGGTTACTGAGAGGGGGGGTGGGTGAATCAGTAAGAACTATTTCTTAACTTTTAAAACTTGTTTGAACAATATTCTTCTAAAACAATCAATCATATACAAGCATAAAAGTAAGTACACATATCAACACCAGATATATACGTGGAAACCCTCGGTTGGAAGGAAAAAATTATGGTGAGACAAAACTCATAACTTCATTACTGCAGAATGAAGGCGCCCTGTTAGGAGCTTACAAAGCACTGGTTAAGGTGCTACCCGATTAAGAGATTTTTACAAAAGATTTGTTAAGATCTGAACCTTGTTAGGAGCTGCCTGGTTATAGGACTTTGAACATCAATAAGGATGTTACCCTTTTAGGGGATTTTTACAACGAACCGATTAGGTCCACCCTAATAAAGGGATTTCAATTGCTTCCTCTACTAATAAAAGCAATGATTTGATATGAAATTGAATGTCTGCTTAGATCATACCTCTTTCTTGGTTTGCCTGGCTGTTGATCTCTGCTACCTCTGTGTCTGTAGCTCTTCTCTCAGAAAATGTCTCTCCTCTGCTCTATGCAATCACCAATAATCAACAACAACTTTCTTGCGTCCTATGAGTATATTTATACAAGAGTTCACCGTCATGAAACCCTTAATTCATAGAACCACCAGGCCGTAAACTCAACAATAAAATCATGCAACTAGCAGTTAAGCTTTCCGTTTTGATCTGGAGTTTATCTTGCAAGACATCCATAGAAATAAAGCCAACTCTTGTTAAAAAGCTAACTCCACTTCTGAGCGGTGGATATCTCGTATAATCCGGTTTTAATTCAAACTGCTTCCACAAAATCCGGTGCGGATCTTTAGGCAGTTTAGACTGGTGTCACCTCATACCCGGTTAGACCGGAGTATCCTCATATCCGGTTCTCCTCTGTATGCATTCTAAGATCGGTACGGTGAACTTGGATTGGCCTACCGGTGTATTGCCATTTTCTTTATCTACTAGTGCATACACTCATCTCCTCTACTACCGGTGTCTTCTAAGTATTGGGAGTGATCGGTGACCTTTTACCGGTGCATGGTGTTTTGTGAATATACACTAATGACAATCTTAAATTGCTAACAATTTTTGATCCCGAAGCATATAAGCCAAATTCTAGCCTCACTTTTTCCTGCATTTCATCATCTTGGAAGAGTCTTGCAAAAGCTTTGTAGCACCTATTAGCAACTTTTTCATCTGCATATGGTGCAACTCTATCTGGCATGGCAAGTACTTCCTCGCTATAGTACCTCGGAGATAAGGCATATGCAAGGAGGTGCAATGGGGTAGACATCTTCTCCTAGCGATGATGAATGATTGCTTCCACCTTATTGCATAAGTCTTAACATTTTGTGGGGTCATTTTCATATTTTTGTATGGAAAATTTTACCTTCTCAACCATGGTGTCCATACCATCATATACATCCCTCAAGCATGGTGTATCTGTATCGGCAAAGCGGAGCATAGTCATGATAGGCTCGGTGAAATCCAATACAAATTGCACACAAGCCCACCAACTGTCATCCAAGACCAAAGCCTTGATCTTTTGGGCTCTTTTTGAATTCGAAGCCTTCCATATACTCCACTAGGTAGAAATAACCATTTGGCTCAATGCTGCTTGCACCTTGACAAGTCGTCTCATAACAATAGTATGAGAAGCAAAATGGGTCTCAGCAACCTAAGCAAGTTAACAATATGTCAATAAATATTAAGGAAAGACAAAGTTATATACAATTTGATAATTGAACATGAACATAAATATTAAAATTTATTCAAATTAAATAAATAAATGAAATTTACTAATTACAAATTTACAATTTACATTCAACAACTCCAATTTGGAGAATGGTCTAAATATGGATTGTGACATGTGGTGGTTTGTCACAAACATTTGTATCTCCTCCCCCTCTTGGTATATTTGCTTCACCCAATCAATTTGAGTGCCAATTTGTTGCATGACCAAGTTTAGGGAGTATACGGTGCATGGTGTCCAAAAAATATGGTCATATCGACCCTCAATCAGAGCACCT
The DNA here is from genome assembly GCA_027943335.1 of Chamaecyparis obtusa. Lineage (NCBI taxonomy): Eukaryota > Viridiplantae > Streptophyta > Pinopsida > Cupressales > Cupressaceae > Chamaecyparis > Chamaecyparis obtusa. Next base: position 56,798 of record BSBK01009493.1, read on the forward strand.
ACAGCCCTACAATTTTTGGCATTGTCTGTAACCACTTGGACCACATTCTCACTACCCACCATATCTATGGCCTCAATGAGAATTCTAGAAATGAAATGTGAATCCTTCATCTCCGCTTCACAATCAACTGCCCTCAACAACATTGCCCCTTTGGGGGACATTGCAATCACATTAATCAATGGCTGATTTTTTGTATCTTTCCATCCATCAGACACAATAGTTATACCCAAAGTTTTCCATGAAGTTTTAATTGGTTGAAGAGCTTTCTCTACATAAGTCTTCTCTTTTTGCAATACAGCGGTACGCACCTTTTGATACCCAGGACTTATGTAATCAGTTGGTGCTCTATTGATGGCTTGCACCATTTCCTTCCAATATGGTGATCTTACCAAGTTGAAAGGAAGACCATTGGCATAGAGGCAACGTGCAATGACTTCATCAACAAGCTCTCTTGTCTCCATTTTAAATGCGGTGTCCAATGGACCTCTTTTCCAGGCGGTAATTTCTACTTCTTCCTCTTCCTCTCCCGGTAAAGGTACTTGCAATAATGGATGTTTGGAGGATTAAATTGGTTCATTGGGTAGTTGTGTTTTATTATTTTTGGATGGAGGTTGATAAAAATTTTTTTTTGATGTTCTAACCACTTATCAACAACCTCTTATTCTTTTACATAGGATGCTATTTGTGCATTAGACATCCCTTTCCCATCTATGCAATTGCACATATCCATTCCTTTACTATTAGGGCCATAAAATGAAGTTTGACCCGGGAATATGAGCTATTGAATGGTTTGCCTTTGTTACTTTCACAATAGTTACACTTTCAAAGATATGAGCCACCTCTTGAAACTTGTGATATTTTTGTGGTATGTCTCCATAAAAGAGATCCTACATCAATTTTGAAACTATCAGCAACTTGCCCTCCCACTGAACTTTGACTACCGGTGGTGTCCATTCTTGCACAATACAATCTAATTTCTTGCTATAATAAGAAATTAAATAAATTTAAATTAGAAAAAAACTATGAACATCAAGCATACAAGTGCAAAAAAATGATACAAAAATACTAAAATAGATAGCTAAACTTGTTTCTTTATTTCTTAAAAAAAATAAAATGAAAAAAACTTAAAAAATCTTCTCAAACTTGAAAAAATCCATCAAAATCTCAAAAAAATTCATTAAAAGACTCAAGAATGGGATCAAATGCTTACCTTAGATGCTTAAAACTCCTTTGTGGAAGCTATCTCTCACCCCATGAAAATAATCAACTTGCCTTCAAAATGCCAAAATGGAGACCAAATGAGAAGAGAGCCTAGCTGCAAACAAAATGAGATGCAAAATGGTTGAATGGCCTCATTTAGGGCCGTTTTAGGTTTTAGGTGAAAAAAATACATTAAAAAATATAAAAACACATGTTTTAATGTGTTTTTAAGTTGATTTTTTTTGAAAAAAATCATTTGCACATACGTTGGGCCCGCAGATGTCTTGGGATGTGCCCGGGTGCCTTGTCGATGCCACCTGGAAGCGCATCTTGGCCCCCAAATGCGCTTCCAGGTGGCATCCACAGGGCACCCAGATCCGAATCCGCATCTGAACGCATCTACCTCCTCATCCAGCGATACAAGGTGCACATCGGTAACTTAGCTGAAAAGAATATGATTTAAGATGTCTGGTTTCCATGCTTTTTAGTACTCTTTAAGCAGTTAGTTTTGGTTTTGGTATTGTTCATTATTTCATCAAATTTTTTAGAGGTTACGTTTATTTTAAGTTCATCCATACAAAACATAGGCATCTCATCATATCCTCAAAGCATCCATATTTAAATGGTAAACCATAAAATCCTTTTCTTAAATAAATAGATAAATGGTAAACCGTAAAATGCCTTTGCCTAAATAAATCAATAAATGGTTATCATCAATTTAATATTTGTCATAGAAAATAAACCCTTCACAATTTAACAATCGAGTCCTTTATCAATTTAAGCCTGAACAATTTATTAAAGTATAGGATTTTATTATTGTTTTTGATATTAATAAGTAGCAAAAACTAGGGTGCTGACCCCTTACAGTTCAACAGCCCGAAGGCGTATAGTCACAACACACTAACATTAGATAAACATTAAAAACCAGCCTAGAATAGAGCTAATAAAAGATAAACATAGGCCATAGATTAGCAGCCTATACACATGAAAGTTAGCACCATCGTATTGAGTAATACCAGTCAAAAGAGAACAAACAAAAAAACTATCTAAAAACATACTAGTACAATTGAAGCCGTAGCATAAACAACAAGAGTTCAAAGAGCCACTCAGGCTGAAACTAAAATTATACAAGTAAGGGGTTCGAACCCCACAAGCATTACGTGAAGATTTAATATCACAACCTGATTGATGCAACACATTGGACTAGTATCAGTGAGGAATTTGAACAAATCCCTATAGTTACCTTCCTCTTGTCCATCTTCACCTAGAATCTTGTGCTGCAGCAGGCAGAAAGAGGTTTCCGAGCTGTGCATTACATGAAGATTGAATTTGGAGATGTTTCCAAGCTTCCTTTCATCCTCTCTGACTCTATTTTTAAGGCTGTCCACCTCATTTTGCAGGCTTGCCAAATTAGCAGCCGAAGTCACGTCAAAGCTGGACATGAGAGGTTTCTCCTCAAAGGGCAGCATATCGGTACCAAGATCAGTAGGTTCCTCCTTCATTTTGTCAGAAGTGTTTGAGTTGTTGGAGGTGGATTTATTCGAGCTACCACAATCATTAATCTCCATATCATCGTCCTCTGCATTAAGCTACTTCTTGATTTTCTTAGTTCTGTCATCAGCAACCTGGTTCCCCTATTCTGTGTCTTCGTCCAAGTCATAATCCATAAGTAGCTTTTTTCCTTTCTTCTCAGATTTATTAGCCAGTTTATTAGATCTTTGAGGGGTGCTATGCTCCTCCTCCACTTCCTCATCACCATCCATGCCAACCTCCCGAACAAAGAATTTGGCTGTTTTGGCCGAGCAAGGAGGGTTTTTGTCTTTTTGTAATATCCCTTATTTGATATTAACCCAAACTATGCACTTTTCTTAGAGATATTTTGTCAAACAGTTTGATTACATGCTGTTTGTCTTTCAATTCATAATACAATATTGTGTTTCTTTGAATGATAACTAAATCATAGAATGTGCAAACTTTATGAACAACAATAACAAACCATAATACAAGTAGATTGACCTTAAATAATATTCTATGTATAAGAACAAAGCTGTTGTTACAAAGTTGTTTCAATATGAAAACACACGGGATTACAAAAGCAAAAGAATTTATCTTTGACCTCTGTGAAATTCAACTATTGTACTGCTGCTCCACACCTGTTTGAACTAACTGTAGCTGTCGTAAGTGATGAATTCTGTACCTTGTTTGTGCTTGCTTCTGAAATGATGAAATAGCTCACAAGAACGTTAAAAGTTCAGACAACAACTTAAGCAGCCTTGATATGAAGTCCTTGTCCCATCTCAACACCTACATGGGTTACAAGAATTGTTCCAACTATGTATACGTGCACCAAAACTCCTGCTAGTATATTTATTATATATTGCCCAAAAGGAAAGGCTGTGCCAAACTTCTATTAAACGACACCCCACAAATAGTAGTAGGTAATCAACAGGGGTTCGTATCACAGGGGAAGACACCTATGGCTAAGGAAAAGCTTCATTCTATAAACAACAATGTAATCCCACGATTCACCTTCTGCCATAGGAATCTTCGAATAGAAGTGCAAACTAGAGAGCAAACGACAGGAAGAATACTATTTCGATGAGGAAAGAGTTCGTATTAACTCTTGCTGACAAACTCAAGACTCACAACAATAATAAATGGACACTATATTATCTTGGGCCAAAAATTATCCTCATACGACAATGTTTGAATGAAAACATTAATCTTTTCAACCATATATTAGATGCCAGAATTATATATCTCCAAACGGCTGCGGAAACGACTTCTTCCTTCATGGGGTAACTTCTCCAGCCATTAGAAAAATGACTTCTTGAATATTTCTCCCCAAACTATATAAATTCCAAAGTATGACTAATGAAATATTTAATTCCAAATTTAGACTTCCTGCCATATGCCGCCGATAATGAAAGCCTCAAAATAATTCACCACTATTACCAAAGTCTTCAATGCTAATATATCACCTGTCACCAGGTTCTTGATAAACATGGCTCCATATAATTATGATAATAATCTCGAATACCCACTTGGCAATCCTTATTCGATATACATTCAAACCCATAGAGTAGCCGCCTAGAATAGGCTCGAGCCCAAACAATTACTTATGGCATAGGTTGTTTACCTTTGCGGGGTAACAGACAGTAATTGCATATAGACAACTAAGTACTCAGCATAGAATATAAAAGAGCATTGTATTCATGTATTCACAAGAGTTTTCCGTACATAATCATTTTGTCCCTACCAAAGGAACAAGTACATATATAACGTTCGAAGGGGTGTGAGGCGAACCATCACACCTGTGTAACTCCTTCGGACGGACCAACTGTCTAACTACCCAAATTACTCGACAAACATCATCCCCCCCAAAAGAAAAGTCATCTCTGGCGACTAAACAACAAAATGGAGATAATGCCCAGTACAAAAGAAAAAGAAATCAGCTAAGAAGAAGTGGAAGGAGACATCCCTGGAACTGACGGTTGGGATGCCGAAGAGTTGACCTTCTGTCTCAACTAATACACCTGCTGCGTACAGATATCTAGATCGGCCTGTATCTGAGAGTTGGCCTCGACTGCTTCCTTGAGCATGAGAGTAACCTCCTATAGCTCCGTCTCCTTGTGACTGCACACCGCCTTGGCTTCGGCTAGCTGGCCCTCTACTAGACTCTTACTGACATTCGCTGCCTCCAGCTGTGCCAAAAGTGTTAGACGCTTCATTTGCCAAGCATTCTGTTGGGCGGCTAACTGGGAGGCTATCTCCTCCTGAGATCTCTCTACGGCCACCCGAGCCCTCTCCTGAGCCTCCTTTATCTCCCGTGCCTTTAACACTGTCTACACTAGCTGGCGGCCCCTATCAATCACCACTTCAAGAGAATCCATGTACTCTGCAAAATCCTTGGCCATCATCACCTCTACGGGTTTCCCCTTTGCTGCCTGCACTGCGTCTGCAACCTCTTCTACACTCTGCCTGCCACCTCCAACATTACCCAACTCTCCGTCATCCCAATGGATGTCCTCATGCTGAGGGGACAGAATTTAAGATCCCTGTGCCACCGGTGCAAGGAACCTCTGTGCCAGGTAAGCACTCACGCGACCCATCACTGGTGGTTCACTCTGACCCGTAGGTGTAGAAAATCTCTCAACTGGTAGTCCCCCACCCGTACTGCTATGACCAAAATCCATCAACAGAAAGTCATCAAAGGTTACCTCGTGTGACTCAGCCCCACCTTGCTCGGGAAACCGCTCCATCTCCTCTGCCACGTCCTTGTCCACGAAGGTTGTATCCTGAACAGGAGGTATACTCTCGCTGTCCACTATCTCGGGCTTAGGAGGCGCAGTCACTATGAAAACTCTTTCCGACGTCGCTACAGGCAGAGTCAGCTGAACGAGGGCTCGAACCTGGCCAAATGCTGAAATGTCTGTCGGACTGGAGACGAAGGCAACTTGTGCCACACTGGAGGGCACAGAACGTGGGAACAGTAATGGAGTGGCTGAAATTATCCCCAGTTCTTCCTCGTCATCACCCTCCAAAGCACTCTCCTCTAACATCCCCCCACGGCCGCTATCCGTATCTCCATGCTCCCCACTCACCTCCAACTCTTGTTTGGCTCGTTTCGAACTAGCTACTACCTTTTGTCCGCCCGGTGTATCCAAGTGGTGCCATCTCATGATGGGAGGCTCACCCTGAACCAAAGGGCCCACCTTAATCTCCTGTGACAGTATGGCTAATGGAATCTCTTGCTTGACTGCATCCAAGAAGAGCCCAATGGCATAGTGCGGCATGTAGAATGTGCAATGCTGAAGCATCATGAAAGCATACATCCGCTCAACCAGTATAGTAGCCCAATCATACATTCTGTCATCCAGTAAGTGATTCATCAATGTAACCTGCTGGAATGAAATATCTAAAGCGCGGCTAGACCCTATAAGACAACTCTTCACTACGTCCATAAGGCATCGCCAGTGGCCCTCCTGGATGAAAGTCTTCTTGATTCCGCGATTATGTGATGAATTCACGAGGGACTCCTCCGCAGTTGTGAGGTCATCTATACAAACCAGCCGGATATAAAAATCTTTATTTTCTGCACTCATTTTCTGCGGCCTCAAGTCAACCTTCACACCTCTGGCTGGCAACCCGAACACTTGACAAAACTCAAATACTGTGAAGGAAACCATCACTAAGTGGTTCAGGTAGGGAATTGTGCTCTTCTTTGAATATCTGTCGAAGGCCTCAATCATTGCATGCAATGGGCCTTCGAAATCTTTAATATAGAAAATGGGCATTTGGATAACCCATTGTACTTGAGCCCTTGAGAGGTTGTCTTTGACTAGTAGGGTTTTTGGGGTATCCTCGCTCTCATTCCACCATCTTCGGCATTCCAGGCCGTTCAAACCCTCGAAAGCAATGGTTTGTGCTGTTATCTCCTCTCTCTGAGATCCCGCAGCCGCCATTTGTGGCCTCTGAATTTGCAACTTTTTCCTTGTACCTGTTCCTGTAACTCGTGCACCAGAAGAAAGTGGCTGTGTGTTTTTGCTCATGCTCCCAGAGTCCTCTTCCAATCTTTTCCTCCAAGTTCGTTTGCCTGTCGATTCCATAACTATTTCTCCCTACTACTCCGAATGAAAATATAATCATTTTTTTTTTTAACTACTGTACTAACTCTTTCTTTTGTTTTTCCTCTTCCTGCTAGCTTCCTTACCGTACCCTATGGAATGCAAGGCTGTGATACTATTATTGACTTCCTTCCCACCGTACGAATGTGTGTTTCAACCTCCTCTTAACGCCGTACGGGTGACGGATGCTAGCCGTACTATGCTGTACAGTGACGACTGCTTGCATGTGGTGCCTGGCTTCTTGGCACGGTTGCTGTACGACAACGTTCCCTTTTCCTTGTTCGTTCTAGTTTCCTTCTGTTGCTACTCTGACCGTACAACCACTAAAAGTAGTCCTCACTATACGGAACTCCTCTGTTGCTGCTCTGACCATACGAACATTAAAAGTAGTCCTCACCGTACGGAACTCCCTTTTGTCTTCCTTTTATTGTGTGTGATACTGCCTTGCCATACGGTCTAATGCCAAACCTTTCGCCGTACGGAACTCCACGAAGATACCTCTCATTGCTTTTGCCATACAGTAAAATGAAGTGTGGTGAATGGGCCGTACTGTGTGTAAATGCCGCACGGTCAGGAGACATACAGTGACGTTATTTATTCTCCAATAGCGCCGTACGGTAGCCACATTGCCGCAAAAACAAAAAAAACAAAGTGTCCCCTTGTTCCAACAAGCGTTGCAATCACTCCCTTTTCGTCGTACGGTAGCTTGACCGTACGGTTTTATGTGCTTTTGCATTGTCGTCTCTGTGGCTGTACGACCATGATTTTTTTTTTTTTGCTTTTATCTATTCAGATCCCCTCGTTGTTTGCTCCTCTCGTGATAATTTTTCAGTTTTGAGCCATTGACTACGTCGGGAAGCTCCGTACTGTCGAGCGTCCATAGCTTAATTGCTTTGTTGCTGCTGATTTCCCAGACTTTATAGGGGCCCAACCATTTCACTTTGAATTTCCTGGGTTTAATCTCATTTCGTTCGTTATACTTAAGAACCAGTTGTCCTGGTGCGAACCTTGCCCGACGGATGTGCTTATCATGCCAATGCTTCCTTCGTTGTTGGACGACGTCAGTTGCGCATTGTGCCATCATCCTCCTTTCATCCAGTTTGTTTAGAGCGTACAGACATTCTCGAAGACTCTCCATATCGCCAAGTTTGTTGTCAATAGCTATTTAGAGACTTGGCACCATAAACTCCATTGGGACTAGAGCTTCTTGGCTGTACATCAGCTGAAAGGGTGTCTGGCCATAGGTCACCTTGTAGGTGGTGCAGTATGCTTATAAGACGGAGGGTAACTTCTCCTCCCAGTCTTCCTTCTCCACACCACACGACTTGTAGATTACAGAGACCAAAATCTTGTTTGTTGCCTTCACCTGACCATTTGCTCTCGGATAGTAGGGACTAGATAGAGAATGAAAAATCTTAAATTCTGTCGTGAGGAGCTTTACCATGTGGTTCACGAAGTGACCTCCCCTGTCACTTGTTAACTGAATTGGGATGCCATACCGAGTGATGATTTTTTCATAAATGAACCTTGCTGTGCTCACAGCCGTGTTGTCAGGTAAGGCACGTGCTTCTACCCATTTTGTTAGGTATTCCATGGCCACCACTATGTATGTGCATCGCTATGGTCTACTGGTCTTCAAAGGTCCCACAAAATCAAGTCCCCATCTCTCGAATAATTCTTGAGCAGCTGAGGAATTTAAGGGCATGAAATCCCTCTTAAGTGGTTTTCTGGCACGTTGACATGTATCACAGCTAACGACCCACTCCTTGGCATTGTTGTGCAGAGTCGGCCACCACAATCCCACCAATAGTACCTTCCTGACTGTTGTATCAGGCCCCATATGTCCTCCTGTCGGGCCTTCATGTGCTTCCCTTAGAATACTGGGAACTTCTTCCTCCATCACGCATCTTCGAAGGACTTGGTCTGGCCCCATCTTGTAGAGAAGCCTGTTGATGAGTTGGAATGTTCGACTTTTGAAGACTAGTTTGCGTCGTTCCCCTGGTGACATTTCTCGAGGGAACTGCGACGTGGAGAGGTACTCACCAATGCTGGCGTACCATGCTGGTAAAATCGCAATGCAGAATAGGTGCACGTCTGGAAAATCCTCATTCACCCCGTTGGCTCGCTCTCCTGATTTGATTCTCGACAGTTGATCTGCAATCACATGGCTTTTGCTCTGCCGTACTATAATGGTGAATGTGAATTCTTACAGCAACAACAACCATCGGCTCACCCGTCCTTGGATTATTGGTTTATTCACCAAGTACATTAAGGCTTGGTGGTCAACATGTGAAGGGTGTCGCCAACAGGTAGTGTCTAAATTTTTGTACGGCATAGACCATGCTGAGGGCCTCTCTTTCTGTCGTACTATAGTTCTTTTCTGCCTTCGAGAGTAGTCTACTGGCGAAGTAGACTGGGTGATCCAACCCATGGTTACCAACTGTTGCTCGAAATTTCCCTCTCGTTCATTTCCGGCCACAACCCTGTTTTCCAAGAGAAATGCTCAAGTGTCGAAAACCTAGTGTGTTTTCAACCTCCTCTCTGCAGGCTCGAGATGTTTCTGCCTTTTGGTCCGAAAGTTCGATGTGTTTTCAACCTCTCCACTCTAAAAATTTGGTGTGTTTTTTACCTTCGTTCGAAAACCCTCTGTGTTTTCGACATCCTCTGTGTTTTGACCTTAAGTGCGCAACTCCGACAGGCAGGTCCCGGTGCCTAAGGTCGTGCCAGCGCAGTAGAAGATCCGACGGCTATCGCATGATCGCATGGGATCTTTCGATCCCATGAGATCATACGATAACCGTTGATGCGGTATCATGCAAGGTCTTCGGTGGTCAACTTCTACGGTGGCGGTCAGTGGTAGAATCTTACGGTTAGTCGCATGATCGCATGGGCTCTTCCGAGCTCATGCGACCATGCGACAAACCATCAGCGGTTCGCGGTGGGCATCTCGCAGTTAACTCCAAGCCAGCGGGGGTGGCATCATGCGGTTGGTCGCATGATCGCATGCGGCCCCTTGACCGCATGTGACCATGCGACAGACGGTCAGTGAGTCTTTGACTTCGGTGGGTGGCTAGTGGTCGGCAAGGTAACATGGGCCCCGTAGATTTGAAATCTACGGTGGTCACGTATTCGCATGGGATCTTCCGATCCCATGCGATCATGCGACCACTGTCGGATTCTCTGCTGTTTTCGATGGGGTTTTTCGTGTGTCCAGCCATGTGGTCGGCTCCTGTTGGGCCACGTGGCAAAAGGTTTGACAGGTGGTGGACCTTGTGGGCCGGGCGTCCATGTGGAAAGCAGAAGCGGATTTTCTAAAAGGTTGTCGCAAGATCGCATGAAGCCTTTCGGCCTCATGCGATCATGCGACCGTTGACCTTTTCAAAAAAAGCGGTGCAACCTTTTTGTGGGGCCGGACTTTGTTGGCGGAGGTTTAGCGGAGGCCATTCTTTTCCCTCTTTTCTTGGCGGTGTCCGTAAAGGTTTCTTTGTTCGCCGAGCTGGCGGATATGATTTAGCAAGGCCTCTAGACTTGGCAAGCTTTGCACGGTTGTGCAGTTGGAGGTGGGCCCGGTTCTAGGTTCGGTCAGGTAATCTCGCAATGAAAAGAAAAATATTCTTTCTATCTGGCGATTACGAGACTTCCTTTAGTCGGGTAATCTCCTGACGGAAGGGAATATGCCAAAAGTCTTACGAGACTCAGCGACTGCCGTCGGATGAAGCAAGGATCAACGATTTTTGCGTGGTCGCTGGATGTGACCCGGGGTTAAGAAGGAAACAAGCGGTTCAGCAATTAAAGGGGAATTTGAACCCGAGGTGAACCAAGGTTAGATTTGCAGTGCGGTCTTGCGGGCCCGAGGCGTCTTGTGCGACAGATTTAAAAAAGCTTGTCGCATGATCGCATGAAGCCTTTCAGCCTCATGCGATCATGCGACCATTGCTTTGTCAAGTGGTGGCAGTTTTCAAGGGCAGTTGCATGATCGCATGTGGCTTCCTAGCCTCATCCGATCATGCGACTAGGTTCATTTCAAGGCGGAGCGGCTTGTTTTTTATGAGCTTTCTTCTGAGGGAGATTTTTGCGGGTAGCTAGAATTGATGTCGCCAGGGCAGTTGCAGTTGGAAGAATGTGTAGAGTTATCTAGACTGCTATTTTGGGGTCTTTGCGGGGATCTGAGATCGGATTTGAACAATCATGACAGAGTCCAGCTTGCAGAGAGGTAGATGGATGAGGTCTTTTGTCTGCAGGTTGATCAATTCAGGAGTGGACACGCAAGGAAATATTTGATCGGTTGAGATATTTGCACATTTTCATTTATGATCAGAAGTGACTGTTTTAGGGCCAGATTATTTTATGCATACCTATGTAGCCCTAATTCGGAGATATTTTGATTCCTGCCTGCGTGCAGGGGATGTATATATTCTTTTTTGGAGCCTGTAGTGCTCAGAATGGACATTTTTTAAAAAAGAAAGACTTTTTTCTTGAAAAACTATTTGTAGCATTTCTTCCTACTCTTTGGTTTTTCACATCTTGTAAGTTTTCATTGATGAATTCAAATATTGCAAAGCATTCTGTGGCACTCTTGTTGTCCTCATGCCTTCTTGTCTGAGTTTGTCTCTTATTGGATTGAAGTTTATGAATGTTGTCAATATAAATTGGGGTTCCTAGTCCCTCTCACTTTCTGTGATTCTGTATGTTACTGTGTCTGATCTGATTTAGGTGTTTTGTGGGTATACTACAGCCCCTAGCAGCCTTGTCTCATTCCTACACCTAGTTGCAGAAAAGGGTGTTTGTTTGCAGGTCATAGGTTGAGTTTTCTGTTCAAGCCTTCCTATGAAATACTTATGCAAACCTATCCAGTGAGTGGTGACCTATTAGACCTGATTCCTCCATTGGTCTCATTCCTCTATACTGAGATCCAAACCCCAGTTTCGGTGCATCACCTAGTAGGATGACTTTTGCTTCTGCCTCCGTACTGAGATTCAGAGGTTTCACAGATGGTTCCTCATACCTCATGGCATTCTAGTCCCTAAACTGGTGTGCTGGCACAGTATCAATTGCAACCTCCCCTTCCTTATATTCCCCGTACTATGGGGGAATTTGTCTGATTCTTCCTCGATGCTTAATGCATTGCATGAGGGTGAGAACATCTCATAGTCCTCCATTTGCCAATGGAACAATCCGTTGAGTGAATCGGTATCATCTTTTGAGCATCCTCCCAAATTTAGTACACCCTCCTCGTTTGGTTCCATTCCGTGCCTTCCTTCGTCCCGTGGGTCATTTTCTCCTTCAGATTCTGACCCTGAGGAAGAGGTGAGTTCCTCACTCACCAACTGGATTTGGAGATCAATGGTAAATTTCCTCCCTCCACTCTCCATTGAAAGTGTATTTCGTTTCCAGTTATGGTTTGCCTTTGTTGCCACTAGCCACCCTCTTCCCAAGATGGCGTCGTAACCCTTTTGTTTAAGTGGGATGACCACGAAGTCAAGTACAAATGGTTGTGCACCCACCGTAACTAGTTGTTCCATCAGTGTCCTGAGGGGCTTGATCCCATACTGATCGACACCTAGCAAATTAAATGTTGGTGGCCACAAGGTAGGCTTCCCCAACTTTTTCCACGGGTCCTTTGGTAGGACATTTACTCCCAATCCGCCATCTATTATGGTGTCTGTTAGGATAGTGCCGAGAATGCCCATCTCCACCACAGTTGGGTGTCTCCCATTATTGACGACTAGCAACATTGGATCTGTTGTGGATCCTCCGGGGATGGAAGTGTCCTTGTGCATGGTGTTGGTTTGGCCGATTTGTGTACCCAGTAGGGCTGTCCCCAAATGTAGCATGGTGTGGAGGAGGTCCTGGAGTTTCACCGGTACCTCCAGTTGAAGCATATGCCGTATAATGTTTCGTTCAATGTCTTGTCTACTATAGGGTCCTGCTAGTTCTTGTGTCCTACGCTGGGCCTTCATGGCTTTTTCTAGTTCTTCCCATGCTTCCAGCATCCTCTGTTTCTTCGTACGAGGATGGGGATACTTGGCTTCCTTAGCTTGCCCTCGGGTGAGAGCCAATATAGCTTCTTTTGCCTTCGCATTTCCTTCGATATCCAACAAGTTAGTCCCCACACCAGACTTAGGGCAATTGGCATCTTCGTGGTCACTAGGGCCACACCACCGACACAACTTCTGGGGGGCTTCATTATTATTGCACTCTCTCGCAAAATGACCCCATTGGCTGCATGCTCTACATTGGATCATCGAGCATCCTTTTGCATCGTACTGAATTTTGGTATGAGTGGAATTGTTATTGGTCCCTCGTCCACCTCGTCGGTTGCCTCGGTAGCCCCCTGAAGATGCGTTATTGTTTGGTTCCGTGGCTCCTGATGTGGACGGCTGCTCTTTTGTAAAGAGCACTTACTGATTTCGTGCCTTCAGATTATATGGGTATTCCTTTGTGGAATGTCCCATAATCTGGCAGATGTCACATAATGCCTTTTTGGGACAGACACTCTTCGTGTGGCCACTCTCTTTACACTCCATACACTAGAGTGCATCATCCTTACTCATATTCCCCTTCATTGACTTAAATTCCTTCAACATTCTCTTCATGTCTTTTTGGAGTGTCGTGACTTTCTTTTTTGGCTGGTCGTCACTGCTGCTTTCTTCTTCAGAAGTGTCATCATCCGACGACGAAGATTTACTTTTCTTCTTTTTTGACGTTTTGTACTCACTTTCTAGGTCCATGGTCCGGTTATATGCATTGTCATAGGATGTTGGAGGTACTATTTTCATCTTTCACCATAACTTAGAGTTCAAACCCTCAACAAACCATCTCTTTTTTAAGCCATATGCTGGTTGGCTGTCCATTTTCCCAACTAGCTCCTTTAGTCGGCGGCCATAGGCTTGTACAGTTTCCTTCTTGCCTTGTTTCGTGCCATAGATTTTCGAGACTATCTCGTTGTCATCCCTGAGGAGCCGGAACTCCTCAAATTCCTTCTTCAATTGGTCCCACGTGGTTATTTGCGTTTTATCCAAGTCGGAGTACCAATCAATGGCAACTCCTCTCAATGTGGTAGGAAATTGCTTCATCCACTCATCCTGGTCAGTGATCCCATTGGCTGACCAGATGGTTTCACAGGTACGACAATTTCATACTGGATCATCCTTACTGTGGTCATGAAATTTGGGCAATTTCTCTTTATGTGTCGCCATGGGTGGTTTGGCTGGTTGTGGTTGTTGTGTCTGCAGTGGATTTTGTGCTTCGGCACCGCCTGTGCCAGCACTTGTACCCACACTTACTTGATTGATGTGTGTAGTATTAATCGATGGCACTTGTCCTTGTGCCTACGTAACTGGTGGAACCATACTATGTGGACTTGTTGGCTCCAATGGAGGGTTCACTTATGCATCACTAGCACCTTCAGCCGTATCATCCCCTCCTTGGGTTTGGTTCTTTGCACCTGGTGTATGGGTCAGACCCTCCTCGAACCAATCTCTCTCTTCCTGAAGGAAGACCTTTCTCAGGCATATTTCCTCAAGTAGTTCCTCCCTACTCTGCACTCTCTGATGCTCCGACGAAGTGAACTGTTCCTTGTCAGCCTGTGCACCTTCTGTACCATTTTCGAGGTCCCCTTTAGGCAACCCTCTGGGAAGCTGGTCCAGGGCAAGTTGCCTCAGCCTATATCGGCGTTCACATTGCTGTGCGAAAATTAAAGCCTTCTGTGCGGCCTCGCCTTCATCATCTCGTGCTTTCTTATTTCTATCTTTGTTTAAAAGATTGGGCATCAAAACTAAACACAAAACATTGCTTTTCAAACAAAAAGAACACTTATTTTATTTATTCATGTCAGTTTACAAAATTGTCAATTGCATTGCAATTGTTTCTGTGTTCCTTTCTCCCTTCGGTTTGACTTCATATTTCAAAGTCCTCGATGGTTGCCATCGCTTTCTTCCTGACGGTGGAGGTGTTCCCGTGTGTGGTATGCGTGGAGGATTTCTTGACGGCGTTCCTCTCAGGCAATCTCCTCCTGGCGAGCGTGTTGTGCGAGAGATGCCTGTGCTAGCAAGAGAGGGAGGTGGTTTAGCAATCGATTGGCTACAGGGTTAGCCTCGATCGCAGCCCACATGGCACTGGCTGGAACTTCTTCGCCGGTGGCTTCTCGACGGACGTAGGTTTCTATCGCCACTTGAAACAGGATTCTAAATTCTCCGTCTGGTTATCTTCTCCTTCGTATAGTTCTGTATGTGCGTCGTCTGCTTCCAGATTGATTTCCCCAATCGGTAAGCCCATTATGTCCGCACGCCATCCGAGTGTGTCTAGGCAACGGCGCCAGATGTTTACCCTCGTGGGGTAATAGGCAGTAATTGCATACAGACAACTAAGTACTCAACATAGAATATAAAAGAGCATTGTATTCATGTATTCACAAGAGTTTTCCATACATAATCATTTTGTCCCTACCAAACGAACAAGTACATATATAACGTCCGAAGGGGTGCGAGGCGAATCGTCGCACCAGTGTAACTCCTCCAGACGGACCAACCGTCTAACTACCCAAATTACCTGACAACATAGGTTTCAATATAGTTTGGCAATATTAAACCATTTGACTGGCCACTGAATATTTTAGACATTAGATGCTCAAATATTTAATCAAATATGCAATTCATCCTTTGCACCATGAACAAAATTACTTCAACTTCACAAATAGGCAATATAAGGATATAGCCTCAATTTCCAATGCATAAATATTGTCTATTTCAATATCATTAAACCATTAGTGAATTGGGCCCAGAAAAGTTATGTGGAATAAAATGGCCTTAATAATAAATCCACTGTAAGTATGTTTATTATCTATTATGCAAATAGTAACATATTATTTCACCCAACCACGATAAGGTTATGACATAATTAAATATTTACTTCCTCTAAAGTCAGGATAAAATCTCAATCAGACACTATTGATATTCAATCCCGCAATGCAATTTACCTGCAAATTTATCTCTAATAGAGACTTAACAAATTCGACACAGATGCAGACTCCGTTGTGAATCTACCTCATTGACGAACCAGGTTTTCGTCCGATTCCTAAAGGTTTTGGTCTCTAGGAAACTCAGCTAATGCCAAAGCATCAAGCAATTTCATAACAAATTCAATAAAATCCAAACATGTTCTGAATAGTCCTCTCCTTGTACTTTTATAGCATTCTCTAGAAAACTCTTGGTTTTCCCAGTGCTTACCTTTGGTATTCTTATTCAGTTTTAAATAATAAAGTGACTTGACTTTATTCAATAACTCTCTATTGACATAAAGTCACTTTGACTGCTTAATTAAATAATTAAATTTAGTTGTCATTAAATTTGATATAATTTGACAACTTAAAATTTATTTATTTAATTGATTTCTAATGTCCTGAAAAGGGGACATTACACTTTCCTCTTGGAGGTCTATGGTGATGAATCTTTGCCCTTAGGGCCAATCTCAAGGGCAACAACGTCAGAGTTTTGAATTTCAGAGGTGCTCAGCTGAGAGGCATGTCAACAATACCAACAAGTGGGGGGGAACTGTGACACAAGGGCCTCATAGAAAATAATGGGTTTCAGAGGGCAAAGTGCCAGGTGAAAATTGAACAGCCTAAAAATGAGGCCTTGGTGCAAGTAAGTTGATTTCTTAATCTGACGGATGCTATCCCTGACCTCAAACACAAATTTCTCAATAGAATTCAACAAGAAAAACAAAAAAGAGATGATTTCATGACTCCTAAAGTGATTATGAAGTGGCATATGGTAAAAATAGTAAACTCTAAAACGCCCTTTCAGTGTAAAATACCTCATGATCAGATAACAGACCTTGTCCCAAGGAGAAGGTAGCTCCAATCTATTGTAACTGCCCTGCCTCTTAACCAAAGCTTCGTTGCTTGTAAAGAACCTATTAAGACTATCATTGTCCACTACACGGCTAGTCTTCTTCCATTTCCTGCCCTTGGTAGAAAGTCTAGTGGCCTTAGCAATTCTCTTTTCACTGATTTCGAAGGAAATGCCCCCAATTGAAATTCTTTTGTTATCCTAGGAGCTAGCAAATTGTGCAAGAATTCCCTCATCAAACCCATTAATGGATTCAATAAAATCAATAACCCCACCCTCATTGCAGATGTGCCATATTGTGGGGTCATTCTTGAAGTCATCCAATTTTCTCGGCTCGATGCGATTGCGGTCACCCCACAACAGTAACGGTAACGGAATATGATTTGAAGGTAGGAAGAGTGCCTATCTATTCGGTTGGGTGAAGTTATTTAACCATCTCCCAAAAAAAGCACCTCATGCAAGCTGTAGCTTCCCACAAGTGGGATTCTTATTAATATAGTACATATAGTGTACCTATCAAAACACAAAGGCTAATGATAAATGCAAGTCGCACCGGTTTTGCTAATCCTATAATGCCATCTCATCATCTAGTTTGTTGGTGCTTATTGGAGACGGTTGCATTGAAGGTTTAGTTTTGTGTCTGTGCAAGAGTGGTTTCATTTGGTGCCCCTTTGCTATTGCTTAGTTACTATATGATGCTTTTAGATCTATTTGTTTCCCGCAAGAGTACTAGATCTATGTGATTGCCCCTAGTTTTCGTGTGTAGTGTTTTTTGTCTGGAATACCTTTTCCTTTTGTATTCAATGATAGTGTATGCATTATTGGGCATTGATTGGTCTTAATTCTTGTTTGACTTTAGAGTCTAGATATGCATTGCTCTTGTATTAGAATATTGGAGGTATCTTCTTGTGTGAATACATGTTGAAATGGTTCTACGGCTCTATTTTTTTTCACATTGATTGTTTATTTTCCTAGATTCAAAGGTTTATTATTTGATGATCTAGGGATGTTCCTCTCATAGAGCTTTTTTACCATTGTTTGTTTGTTTTGCTTTTTTGTAATGTCTCCATTTTTGGTTCAGGTTTCTGGAAAATAAATAAATAAATAAATAAAATTATGTTATTCAATTTAATGTTTCCTAGCATAGTTACAAGACACAGACTTTGCTCAGACTTGGCAAGCTAATTTTGACTCAGATTTGGACTTCAACTCCACACCTGAACTTGGCAAATTAAAAAATCCAAGAAATTCAAAGATTTTTAAGGATTTGAAACTTGTTTCATGCATCCTTTAATAAATTAACCTTAAAGACACAATAATCTCATCAAATAGAAGCTACTTTGAACTTATACACAAGTTTACATTGATCACATAAGTATAAATGCGAATTTTAGGCTTTAACTATGAAAATAAGTTAAACTAAATAAAACATTAGAAATTTAAATAGTGTCTAATGTCTACAAAATTCATGGAATCGAAAGTTCAAAACATGTATCAAAATTAAAGCTAGAGCCTTGAAGGCTAAGGCTTAGAGGAGCCTATATTAGTGATCACTCAACTCCGTAACCCTCCTACGTGTATGCCTAAGATAGGACTTGGATAATTCTGCAACCATGATATTTGCCCGTGTCTCAGACTTAGCCTCAGGGATATCCACATCCTTATCCACATCATCCTCGAGGTCCTCCAATAGGTCTCCTCGTGCTCTAGCCTCCTCCTCTGCCATCGCTACTATCTTTGCCTCTCAATCCTTCTAATCAACCCATTCCAAGTCTCCATAGTTGAAGAAATCATCGACCCTAGTCTACCACTCTGCTTGTGGATCAACCTCCTATAAAGCGATAGATGATGTGTCAGTGCCCAAGATCTATCTGTGATGGAGGCGAAGGTTGTAATGAACAAACACAAGATCATTCCTCCTTTGCATTGCCAACTTGTTGCACTTTTTGGAGTGTATATACTTGAATATGCTCCAATTGGGCTCACATCCTAAAGCACTACATGGCTGGCTTAAGATATGAATTGCAATCCTTTGTAGATTTGACACCTTAGTACCGGACATCCCACTCCACGCATTTGAAACGAAAAAAAATAAAAATCAATTCTATTCTAAAACTTTGAGTTTATCAACGTAAAATGGCAGTAGAATCATAGATAGAAAAGTTCAAGATTTAAATTTTAAATTATGCCTTGAGTAGATTTTTACCTGGCATCATTAGTGTGAAGAGCCTGACCTGCTCCTTCTGGATTTGTTTTCTTAATTTGAAAAATTTGCAAATTTTTGTTTGAAAGTGTTTTGTAAAATGCAAGTTCTAATGAAATTTCCACCAATTTATCAAACTAGGAACAAATTGAATATCTCTGAAAAAACATTAGTTTATCTTATCTCAAACAATTGACACATAATCAACAAATTATCCTTTTAATAAATGGCACGTGGCAATTCATGTATGTTCACAGTTTAAAATATTCTTCTAAAAGACTTGACATGGCCCAATATAATTGTTAGCCTCCACCTTGGAGAAGTTTCGTAGCAGCTTTATTCAACACGTGCCTGGCTGGGAACTAACGCAGGTCCTTATTGTAATGAAAACGGCTCCCAAAAGGAGTCATGTTGGCTGGAGATGAGGTGTTGCAGCCTCCCTAAGCCTCACGCACCCAGCCTCTATGCTAACGCAGCACTTGCGTATTGATTGCCCTTACTTTATATCAATCCACCATCTCCTTCCTTGAAACGCAGCCTGGAAACAATACGTTGTTTCTTGATAATCAAACTCATTCACTAATCACATTCCATTGCCACAACGAATCACAGCTCACTTCTCAATCAGATTTCAGAGTCCCAACATGAAGAAGAAATCAAACCCTGGAAGACAATTGAATTTATTTGCAGATGAAAGACTTCTCACGATCCAATATACATCAACACTGAATTATGATTTCAGAATCAGAATTATTCTCATATAGAATAACAACAGCAAAATTCACCATTAATTTGTAATGATTCAGATTGCAAAAGAGGAATCAGTCCTCAAAACCCCAGCCAGGTTCTTTCTCTCACAAACTTCAATAAAAAATAATATATTCAAGGATGAATTCAATTTTTTCTTCAAAGCTCTTATAAAAGCATTAAAAGAGTGTGGCTTCTTCCACACACTTTTCACTAAAGAATCTTCTCGTTCACAATTTAAAATTAGAACATAAAGCTATGTTATTTATTAAGTTCAACTTAATAAACAACTTATATATCATTAAACCCATTAAATGCTCTAAAATGCATCCAACTGCTCACACCTCAGAACTGTCTTCCCTGACCTGATAGAAATAGCCTCTGCCCAGAATAGACTTACTAAAAATAGTAAATCCGTCATAGACACCCTCACAACTCATTGTTAGCTCGCGAGGGTCACGATGATGAATTGACCATGCTCAACTACAAGAACTTGCTAAAATGGGGACATTACAGTCCTCCCTCCCCAAGACTGCTTGTCCCCAAGCAATCACAATCTGGGGTGCTGAAGAATATCTTCAAGTTCCCAAGTGGCGTTCTCATTAGGAAGTCCTGCCACTTTGCCAGAAACTCTCTAACAATCCACCACCGCAAATGCCTCTCCCTGGTATCCAAAATAGCCTCAGGGACCAACTCTAATCTGCCCTCATCAACCAAAGGAGGTAATGTAGAAGATGGCACAACATGCTGACCCAACGCTTTCTTGAGGCGTGAAACATGGAAAACATTATGAACCCTGCTGTCCAGAGGTAAATCCAACTCATACACAACCTCCCCCACACAACGAACTACACGGAAGGGTCCATAATAATGGGGCTTGAGCTTCTCAGCTCCACTCTTCTTAATAGAAGAGTGCCTGTAAGGCTGTAACATCAAATAGACCATATCACCCACCTGAAAAGAACGAGCAATCCTCCTCTGATCAACATACTGCTTTTGCTGATTTTGAGCCCTCTGAATATTATCTCTTAATGTTCTCATAATATCCTGACCATCCTGCAACATATCACCTGCACTAGGCACTCGATTGTCGCTGCATAACAAATCCATAAAGCTAGGAGGATCATACCCATACAAAGCCCAAAACGGTGACATCTGAATAGTCATGTGGTGAGTGGAGTTATAACAATACTCACACAAATGTATCCTCTTCACCCAAGCCCGCTGTTGAGAGGAAACATAATTCCGTAGATAGCCCTCCACCCATTTATTCACTATCTCAGTCTGACCATTAGTCTGAGGGTGGTAACTAGTGCTTGGAGTCAATTCTGTCCCACATAACTGGAAAAGCTCCTGCCAGAAATGACTCATAAAACGGCTATCATGGTCACTCACAATAGTCTGGGGCAAACTGTGTAATCTAAACACTTCTCGGAAAATAGCTCAGCTAACTGAATGACCGAAAAAGTGGTGGTGATCGGGAAAAAGTGAGCATACTTAGTGAGATGATCCACCACCACAAAAATATAATCTCTATCTTGGCCTTTTGGCAAGCCCACAATAAAATCCATAGACAAACAAGCCCACTTCCGTTCAGGAATGGGAAGCGGCTGTAACAATCCTGCAGGATAGGTATGCTCTTGTTTGTTCTGCTGACAAATAGAGCACCCTTGAGCATACTGCTGAACATCAGTCTTCAGACCCTTCCAAGTGAACCTCTTACAAACCTGCCTATAAGTCTTAAAGAACCCAGGATGTCCAGCTAATTGAGAATCATGAAAAGCCCGAAAAATAATTTGTCTGACACTCGATCCAGGGACTAAATATATCCTCCCCTTGTAAATGATCAATTCATTCACAAGTGTATAACTACTATCCTGTATACTGCCATCAACAACACTAGCTACCCACTAATCTCGAGCATACTCTACGATAATTAGGTGTCTCCAATCCTCTGCTATCTCTGTAATCACACACAAGTGGGGTCTCCAAGAAAGGGCATCAGCCACTACATTCTGAGTACCTTTGATATAGGAAACATCAAAGTCATAAGACTGTAACTTACTAACCCACTTTTGCTGCCTCTCATTAAGATCCTGCTGTCCTAGGAAATGCTTCAGGCTGTTATGATCAGTTTTAATACAAAATTTGCTACCCACTAGGTATTGCCTGAATTTGGCCAAGGCATGCATAATGGCCAACATTTCCTTGTCATAAATGCTAAACAGTCTCTTAGGACCTCTGAGTTTTCGACTCTTGAAAACAATAGGATGGTGATCCTGAGAAAGCACTGCTCCAATACCCTCTTCTAAGGCATCACAATGTGACTCAAAGGGACTCGTAAAATCCGGCAATGCCAAAATTGGGCATGAAGTCATGATCACCTTGAACTTCTCAAAACACTCCCGTGCTTGAGTAGTCCACACAAAAGCACCCTTACGGGTTAGATCAGTAAGAGGAGCTGCATGTCTAGAGAACCCTGACACAAATCTACGACAGAAAGCACATAGTCCAATGAATCCCCTCAACTGTGTCAAGTTTCCCGGTGTAGGTCAATCCAGAATAGCACGAACCTTATCAGGTCCATGCGAACTCCCTCTGCACTGACAATGTGCCCCAAATACAATAACTCTGTCATGCCTAAAGCACACTTGGACTCCTTGGCATACAAGGAAGCCTCATCAAGAATACCCAATATTGCATCCAGATGTGATACATGCTCGTCCCAAGTCTTACTATAAACTAATATGTCGTCAAAGAACGCAAGAACAAATCTCCACAACTGGCCATGGAAGACACTGTTCATAGTAGACTGGAATGTGGCGGGGGCGTTAGTCGAACCGAAAGGCATGACTAGAAACTCAAAGTGGCCATAGTGACACCTGAATGCTGTCTTCTCCACATCCTATTCTCTAACTCTGATCTGATGATACCCTGATCTCAAGTCAATCTTGGAGAAGTATTTTGCCCCATATAACTCATCAATAAGCTCATCGATACAAGGAATCAGATACCGGTTTTTAATAGTCTTTTTATTCAATATTCGGTAATCTATACACATCCTGAGTGTCTCGTCCTTTTTCTTCACTAAATCAATAGATGAAGCAAAGGGAGACATACTTGGTCTAATGTGTCCCATAGCGAGCAACTCCTGAATACTCTTCTCAATCTCATCCTTCAGTCGCTTAGGGTGCCAGTGAGGAGTAATCATGATGGGCTTAGTGCCCTCCTCTAACTCAATAATATGTTCAATTCCCCTGTCTGGTCGTCTGCCATATGGTAAATCATTAAACACCTTAGAGTGTTTAATTTTGAGCTGCTGAATATCCGAATGATAAGCTGGCTCACCTGTATTATCCATTGTAGATAACACCCTACACTCTGCTGCCCAATCTATAACATCATCATGCTGTACCAAACACTGCGTGCGGTTGAAAGAAATAGTCTTCAAATCACTGCTCTGGATAGCCTTAAGAATCTGAGTCTTACCATCCTTAATGAACCTCAATTCCATCCTCTCCATGTTCATGTAGATGTCTTTGAGCGAATGCAACCAGCTCATGCCAAGAACTATATCAGTGCTGCCCATGTCAACCACATAAAAATCTGCCTTGAAGGAATAATTATTCAGTTTTACAGGAAGCTTAGGAATCTTTTTGTTACATTTGAGAGAATAACCATCAACTACCTGTACTCTAAGTCCTTCAAAATCTTCAGTCTCAAATCCTCTCTTGGCCACCAAACGTGAATCAATAAAATTACGAGTATCTCCTGTGTCAAAGAGAGCAATGACACGCTGCCCCGCCAAGAGACCATGCATTCTAAAGGAATCTTCCTTTCTCATACTAGTAAGGTAAACAACCTTAAAATCAAAGTTAACTATCTTCTCATCGTCATTACTTGGACCCTCATGTAAATCATGCTCATAATCAGCTTGCTGCCCAAAAAAATTAGAATCATCTCCATCATCATAAAACCACTCCATCATCTTATTTTTCCCTTTTGGTTTCAAAGGGCAATCATGATTCAATTCATAGGGCCCCCTACAATGAAAACACAATTTCCTCCTCCTTAGATCATTCAAGGTTTCTTGATCCAAAGTGCCTATCGTAGGACGATTGAAATCAGCTCTATCATCCTTTTTAGGTGCTGTCTTGTCATAAGATGAACTAGACGGTCTCACAGCAAATTTATTCCATGGAGTAGATGCTTCCAAATTCTTTGCTTTTTTCATAGCTTCTTGAGGTAGGTGGGTCCAAAGACTTAACCCACCCTTTGGTAGGCTTAACCAAGCCCTCCACAAAGAGCATAACTCTCCTCCTCTCTGATATATCATAAACTATAATAGACAACCACTGAAACTCACTGATAAAAGTCTCAAGGCCACCTGTTTGTCGCAATTGAGCCAACTCTCTAAAGTAGGTTTCAAGGTCCTTCCTATCAAACCTCTCTATCAACCTATCCACGAACTCCTAATAATAAATAATTTGATCATGTCGAAGTGACACTAGCCCATGGTACCACCAATCATGAGCTATACCATCAAGATGCAATACAACAAAATGAATGGCGTCCTCCTCAAACATGGGACGCAAAGATAAGTAAGTGTCGAGCTTGTGAGCCCAAGCTTGTGCTGTAACCTTACCACTACCATCATAATGATCCAAAGTCATCTTGTTGGTTGCCTGGCACAAATCTGTCTCTCTAGGGCTCTGTCTCTTAGGTATAGGCCTGCCTCTAGAATGCTCACGCTTCTGTGTAAGAAATCTGTCAAAATTCAAAGTTTGCTTGATTGCATGTGGTAGAGCATCCCACTCAACATAGTGAGCAACAATGTCATCTGTAAACGGTGTGGCCTCAATCTCAGTGCTAACCGCATCCACCTCAGGTCTTAGAAATGTAGGCCGTTGTGGCCTGTCATAAATACCAGTATAATCCATCCTGTTAAGTTTATCATCTTGTCTGGTACGGTCCTCAGCTCTCATTTTGTCACCCACCTGTGACTGGTCATCTGCTCTAGATCTATGTGAACTGGAGGACACACTCCGAGTACCTCTGTCTCTGCCATGATCGCTAGGTAGTGCAATGCGTTGTAATGTGTCAGATAATTGTTGTAATACAGTAGCAACATGTTGTTGACCATCTGTAGTATTTCAGAATGGATCCCGGGCTTCTCTGTCAATCTTTGAAGCAGTACTTGCATCCCTAAAACCTGTACCATCCAAATTACCTGAACCACCTGCACCCCCATCCCATACTGCTAAACTGAATCTCAGGTTCTCCCTCACCAGGTGGAGAATTAGGGGCTCTGCGAGTGTAGTGCATGCCAGGTCTAAATCTTTGTGCCATGTTGAACCCAAATTACCCTGTAGGTTGGCAAGAAAATTGCTCTGATACCATTGTAAAGAGCCCGACTGGCTCCTTCTGGATTTGTTTTCTTAATTTGAAAAATTTGCAAATTTTTGTTTCAAAGTGTTTTGTAAAATGCAATTTTTAATGAAATTTCCACCAATTTCAAATATCAAACGAGGAAAAAATTGAATATCTCTGAAAAAACATTAGTTTATCTTATCTCAAACAATTGACACATAATCAACAAATTATCCTTTAAATAAATGACACGTGGCAATTCATGTATGTTGGCAGTTTAAAATATTCTTCTAAAAGACTTGACACGGCCCAATAGAATTGTTAGACGCCACCTTGGAGAAGTTCGTAGCAGCCTTATTCAACATGTGCCTGGCTGGGAACTAACACAGGTCCTTATTGTAGTGAAAACGGCTCCCAAAAGGAGTCACGTTGACTGGAGATGAGGTGTTGCAGCCTCCCTAAGCCTCATGCACCCAGCTTGTATGCTAACGCAGCACTTGCGTATTGATTGCCCTTACTTTATATCAATCCGCCATCTCCTTCCATGAAACATAGCCTAGAAACAATACGCTGTTTCTTGATAATCAAACTCATTCACTGATTGCCACAGGGAATCACAACTCACTTCTCAATCAAATTTCAGAGCCCCAACATGAAGAAGAAATCAAACCTTGGAAGACAATTGAATTCATTTGCAGATGAAAGACTTCTCACGATCCAGTATACATCAACACTGAATTATGATTTTAGAATCAGAATTATTCTCATAATAACAATAGCAAATTTCACCATTAATTTGTAATGATTCAGATTGCAAAAGAGGAATCAGTCCTTAAAACCCCAGCCAAGTTCTTTCTCTCACAAACTTCAATAAAAAATAATATATTCAAGGATGAATTCAATTTTTTCTTCAAAGCTCTTATAAAAGCATTAAAAGAGTGTGGCTTCTTCCACACACTTTTCACTAAAGAAGCTTCTCATTCACAATTTAAAATTAGAACATAAAGCTATGTTATTTATTAAGTTCAACTTAATAAACAACTTATATATCATTAAACCCATTAAATGCTCTAAAATGCATCCAGCTGCTCACACCTCAGAAGTGTCTTCCTTGACCTGCTAGAAATAGCCACTGCCCAGAATAGACTTACTAAAAATAGTAAATCTGTCACAGAGACTCTCAAAACTCACTGTCAGCTCACGAGGGTTGCGATGATGAACTGACCATGCTCAACTACAGGAACTTGCTAAAATGGGGACATTACAATTAGTCTCCGATTTTAATTGCATATGTCTTGTGAAAAGAAGTCTCCTTGTGCATTCGTAAACATCTCTATCTCACAGACTGTGTACTCCAATTGATGAATAAGGTGACATTCGCTCTACAACTTCATAGAGCCCATTCCACACCTTGTTATCATCATTGAAATCTGGGCAAAATTGGAACGTCGGATTAAAGCACTAGGCAATTACATGTATAGGCCTGTGAAGTAGATTGTGCCATCATCGATCAATGAGCTCCCATAGGGGACTGTATCTAGCCTCTTTCCTTGAATAAATAGATCTAATGACCTCCTTCATCCTGGCCATGCCCTCATAAATGTAACCCATTGTAGGCTTCTTTCCATCAACAACTAGTAGGAGAACAACAAGAGGCTCTATGAACTACGATCATTGTGAAAGTTGAAACATCAAGCTTTAAGTTTTATGTTTTTCTTTTAACAATGAGCATAAACAGGTGTGAACAAAAATAAGGAAACGAGAACAAAAGTATAATGGAAAATTACCCACACAATCTCCTTGGCCTATTGCCAAAACCTATGCTCATCAACCGTATCAATCCCTGTAGTGGTCCTTGCATATGATGATGTGGTCCACTCCTCACTTACAAACACGCATTTCAAGCCGACCTTGGACTGAAGCAAGGATTGCAATGTGATAAAATTAATTACAAATCAGGTGATTCTTGGATGAACCAACTCTTTGTTATTTGTGAAATTCCTCATAAGGTTGAGGACCCAAGCATGATTATATATGTATTTACAAATATTGCTTGTGTGCTCTACACATGTTTTCATCCAAGGAAGTTTGCTGAGATCCTCCAATATGAGCCCAAGCATGATTATATATGTATTTACAAATATTCCTTGTGTGCTCTACACATGTTTTCATCCAAGGAAGTTTGCTAAGATCCTCCAATATGAGGTCAAGGCAATGAGCAACACAAGGGGTCCAAAACAAGGTGGGGTGCCTCGCCATAAGATGTCTACTTGTAGAAACATAATTTTTTTTATTATTTGTGACTATTTGTACTACATTCTCCTCATCTTCCTCCTCGAACACTTCCTCCAAGTTCTCATAGAGATACTTAGCATTTTTTGTTTTTCTTGAAGCATCAGTTGACTTCAAAAACACTATGCCACCTGGGAAAGAAAAAAAGCGATTTAGTAAAATAAAGTTAAAAAGCTTCACTAAATCAATATATTTACAAAATACGAATTACATTTACTTGATATAGAGATGAGAAAATTTAGTAGTGTTCTACTTTTGTTAGTCCAACCATTAGTAATGATGGTGCAACCGTTCCTCCTCCACACCACACGCTACTCGACAATTGTGGCATTGACATCAGCCACCTTTTGACTCAAAATAGGACCTTTAAGCTCCTCATTAGGAGCTTTGATCCTCACACCACAAACAGTAACGACATCTATCATAATTTGCTTGTGGACACTATTGACTCCAAACTTAAGGCTTATTTTAACATTTGCAATTTGGAGACTTGAAATCTTGACCACAGCTCAAGGCGAAACTTGAACTTTGGAGCTCAAAATCGACACTTGACTGCCAAAACCCTAAAAACTGACACAACTAAAAAGCAAAAGAGGGGATCCCCATTTGCAATGGGGTGTGTGTGTTTACAACACAACACACTTTTGCAAAATCATGCTATATTATTGCACTTGTAGCATTCAATACTAGAATTCACTTGATGGAAATGGAAATATGAATTCCACGATATGATGTTGTCGGGATAATTGTATGTACGGGTTATTATGTTAGTAAAGTATTATGTTACTCTCGGTCGTTAGTGACTGAGAGGTTAGACAGTTACGTCACGACATTTCGGTCGTGGCCCTTTAGGTACTTTATATACCCTCTCGGAGGTTGGACAAGAGGGAGATTATTGTATGACCATTATAATGTAAAGGTACTTGTCAGTCCGGAATGATTAATGGAAGTATTTATTATTCTCTGATATATTCTATGTTCATTACATTTCCTGTACTATGTCTGTGCAATACTAAGTTTACCCCAGCGGGCAAACATTTGGCTCCATTGCATAGATGTACTCGGGAAGAGAAGTGAGGAAAGGATTTATGCCCAATAATTTAAACAAAGATAGGAATAAAAAAGTATTAGATGACGAAGGGGAAGCCGCATAGAAGGTTTTGATATCTGTGCAGCAACATGAACGTCGGTATAGGCTCAGGCAACTTGCCAAGGACCAGCTTGCCGGAGGGTTGCACAAAGGGGACCTCGAAAGTGGCACGGAAGGTGCAGAAGCTGACTTAGAACAGTTCATTTCACCGGAACATCGAAGAGTGCAGAGTAGAAAAGAATTAATTGAGGAAACACGAGCGAGGAAAACCTTACTCTAGGAAGAACGAAACCAGTTTGAAGACTTGGCCCGTACACCACGTGCGGAGGACCGAGATCATGAAGGGAACCATACGGATGAGGGTGACGGTGATGGTGACAGAACTGCCAGAGGTGCCAGGGATAGTACGACTGAAGGCACTCGGGACGCCCAATTAAACCCTCTGTTGGAGCCCATGACTCCACACAACATAGTTCCACCGGTTCCATAGGCACAAGCACAAGTGCCATTAGTAAACACTACACAAAGCAACACATCAAGGGGGGGTGTGGGTACCAGCGCAGGTGGTGCTGGACAACCGAAAGCAGTCCAACCACCTATGATGACACACAAAGAAAAGTTGCCCAAATTCCATGATGATGGGAAGGACGACCCAGCATGGCATTGCCATACATGCGAAACCATTGGTCAGCCAATGGGGTGACTGACCAGGACGAATGGATGAAGCAGTTCCCTGCCACACTGAGAGGAGTGGCTATTGACTGGTACTCAGACTTGGATAAAACCAAGATAACTACGTGGGACGAATTGAAGAAAGCATTCAAGAAGGAATTCCGGCTTCTCCGAGATGATAACGAGATAGTCTCAGAAATCTATGGAACGAAGCAAGGTAAGAGGGAAACCGTACGAGCGTATGGCCGCCGACTAAAGGAGTTAGTTGAGAAGATGGAAAGCCAACCGGCAGACGGCTTAAAGAAGAGGTGGTTTGTCGAGGGCTTAAACTCTAAGTTATGACGGAAGATGAAAATCATACCTCCGACATCCTACGATGATGCATACAACCGGGCCATGGACCTAGAAAACGAGAACAAGACATCCAAAAAGAAGAAGAACAAATCCTCCTCATCCGATGACGACACTTCTGAAGAGGATATTAGCAATGATGACCAGCCGAAGAAGAAAGTTACGGCACTTCAGAAAGACATGGAAAGAATGTTAAAAGAATTCAAGTCAATGAAGGGGACTACAAGTAAGGATGACGAACTGTGGTGCACAGAGTGTAAGGAAAGCGGCCACACGAAGGGTGCCTATCCCAAAAAGGCATTCTGTGACATTTGTCAGATTATGGGACATTCCACAAAGGAATGCCCATATAACATGAAGACACGAAACCAAAAACTGCTCTATACACAAGAACAACCATCCACATCAGGGGGGACAGAACCAAACAATAATGCATCTTTAGGAGGTTACCATGGCAACCGGCAAGGTGGAGGAGGGAACAATAATAATTTCACTCGTAACAGGGTCCAGTCTGACGTGAAGGGACGCCCAATGATCCAATGTAGGGCATGCAACCAATGGGGTCATTACGCAAGCGAGTGTAATAATAATGACGCCCCTCAATAGCTGTGTCGGTGGTGCGGCCCTGGGGACCATGAAGATGCTAATTGTCCTAAGTCTGGCGTAGGGACCAACCTGCTGGATATTGAAGGAAATGCAAAGATAAGAGAAGTAATATTGGCTCTTACCCAAGGGCAAGCCAAGGAAGCGAGATACCCCCATCCCCGTACAGAGAAACAAAGGATGTTGGAAGCAAGGGAAGAAATAGAAAGGGCTATGAAAGCCCAATGAGAGACACAAGAACTGGCAGGACCCTACAACACAGACGCCGAACGAAACATTGTATGACAGATGCTCGAACTGGAGGTACCAGTGAAACTCAAGGACCTCTTACACACCATGCCACATTTGGGGACAGTCCTACTGGGCACGCAGTGTGGCCAAACCAACACGAAGCACACAGACACTTCCATACCTGGAGGCTCCGCAACGGATCCAATGCTACTAGCCGTCAATAATGGTAGACACCCAGCCGTGGTGGAAATGGGCATTCTCGGCACTATCCTAATGGACACCATAATAGATGGCGGGTCCGGAGTAAATGTCCTACCTGAGGACACATGGAAAAAATTAGGGAAGCCTACCTTGTGGCCACCAACATTCAATTTGTTAAGTGCCGATCAACATGGGATTAAACCCCTCGAAACATTGATGGCACAACCAGTTACGGTGGGTGCACAACCATTTGTACTTGACTTCGTGGTCATCCCACTTAAGCAGAAGGGGTATGATGCCATCCTGGGAAGAGGATGGCTGGTGGCAGCGATAGCAAACCACAACTGGAAATGAAATACACTCTCGATGGAGAGTGGAGGCAGGAAATTTACTATTGATCTTTGAACCCAGTTGGTGAGCGAGGAACTTGCCTCTTCCTCAGGATCCGAATCCGAAGGGGAAAATGACCCACAAGAGGAAGGAAGGAACAGAATGGAACCAAATAGTGAAGGTGTGCTAAGATTGGGAGAATACGCAGAGGATGATGTAGATTCACTGAATGGTCTCTTCCACTGGCAAATAGAGGATTCCGAACTCTTCCGACCAACATGCAATGTACTAAGTATTGAGGAAGTGTTGGAAACATTTTCCTCCGAGTACGGTGAATACAACGAAGGGGATGTGAAAGTAAGCAAAGTCCTGACGCATAAATTTGATGAGCCAAACCCCATGAAAAATAAGGAGCCGTTTGTCAAACCAATGAATCTGGGCAAGGAAGAGGAACCTAAGCTCATTCATGTCCGTGATGATTGGAATCCTGTGTGGAAGACCGCAGCCTTCAAAATCTTTATTCTCCTTATTATGTATAGGAAGGAGACTGTGGTCCCTGTAGAATTTATGGTTCCAAGCTTTTGGATAGCCATTGAAAATAAACACGGCGACAGGGAGAGGGAATGACGACACACTCTGTGGACTCTCGACGAACGGATACATGACGCCAGCACCGTGACCAAATTGAAACCTTCCTCGGAGAGGATGGACCCAAGAGGAGGGACAGAGCAACGAGGATGGAAAAGGACTCGAGCGGTTAGGCAAGTGACCCGAGAGCAGCCCGTACGGGCGACCAGAGAAGCCTCCGAAAAGGAAATTGAAAAATACCCGTATGGCTATGCATGACCATACGGCAAAAAAAAAATTTAAAAATAAAATAAAATAAATAATTTTTAAAAAAAAAGAAAAAAGAAGAGAGAGATAAAAGCACCGTACGACACTAACCGTACAATAGAAAATCTAAAGAGCACAGTACGACACTCATCGTACGACAGTAGCATGGACAAAAGTACCATACAATACTATCCGTACGGCAGGTAATATAAACACAAGGCAACACGGAAGAACACACAGGAATACCGTACGGCATGACAGAGGAGATAAAACACCGTACAGTGCTCAGGTCACATAGCAAGGTCCGTACGACAGTGGCATCTAGGACACCGCACGGCGGAGGCATAAGTGACACTGCACGGTACTATCCATACGGCAGAGAGGTAAGAAGCAACGTATGGCAGAAGGCACAAAAGAAATGTACGGCAATTAAAACGTAGGGCGTACGGTGCAATACGACAGTGGAGAAGAGGATAGTCGCATCCATATGGTTAACAGCAGAAGGGGTATTGTATGGCATCGAAGACCGTACCGACACCAACAACGACAGTAGTGGTAGGCGTTATAAAGAAGAAGAGGACAAGACAAACTTTGTACGGTCAGGGAAACAAAATAGAGAAGAGTTCGTACGGTAGAGAAAGGATATGGTATTAAAATGGAAGAACACAGTGTATTGACAGCAAGGACTGGCAGCAGGGAGGCGAAGGTTCTAAAAAAAAAAAAAAATGACGACAAATCAAAATAATTCACAGTGAAGAATGAATGGTACCGAAGGGACGGACATAATGAGGTGGTAAGGAAAACATAAGCGCTTTGCAGAAAAGAGTATGGGATCAGAAGAAAATCACAAAATGGTGTGTTCCATAGACTTTTGTGTGGGTTTGAGAGTGCCAAGAGCGCGCTTGGGGCTCTGCTCCAGGACCCCGCGGGGGCGCTGCCCCTCGACCCCGCTGGGGGCATTGCCCCCTAGACCCCCAGTCGGTTCAGTTATCAGCCCTTGGAGAGTGTGACCAGTTGATGAGACCTGGAGTTGCTGTAGGCACAGAGTGTCTGTATGCCAGAGGTGGAGAGAGCACTTAGAGGAAGCCTTTCGAGAAGGGCACTATGCTTTGAGGCACTCAGAGGAGTAGGTGTTGGCTGGATGTGAGACTATCTTGGTGGATGCATAGAGAGCTCCGAAGGAGCTGACCACCCGATTGGAGGCAGTAGAGCAACACTTAGCTCAGCGTACCCAGGAGTGAAGGCGGTACAGGTGCCTATCGAGGTTAGATTGGCTTGGAAGACAGTGTTGTTTGAACAAGAGTTAGCAGAGGCTATAGTTGAAAAGTATGTTTTGGAGACAAGTTTGGTGCAGGCACGGGAGGAATGTGATGTAATGGAAAAAGAACTACGACGCAGCATTGCTGGGGAGGGCGGCACTTAAGCTTTTTCAGGGATGCCCCTCCGCTCCTTCTCAGTGATTTTCTTATTTTATGTAGTGTATTTCATCTCCCTTTTTGTTGTGAGTCACCGGAGACGACTCTGTTTTTTGGGGGGGATGATATTGTCGAGATAATTGTATGTACGGGTTATTATGTTAGTAAAGTATTATGTTACTCTCGGTCGTTAGTGACCGAGAGGTTAGACAGTTGTGTCACGATGTTTCGGTCGTGGCCCTTCGGGTACTTTATATACCCTCTCGGAGGTTGGACAAGAGGGAGATTATTGTATGACCATTATAATGTAAAGGTACTTGTCAGTCCGGAATGATTAATGGAAGTATTTATTATTCTCTGATATATTCTGTGTTCATTACATTTTCTGTACTATGTCTGTGCAATACTAAGTTTACCCCAGTGGGCAAACAACTGACACAACTAAAAAGCAAAAGAGGGGATCCCCATTTGCAACGGGGTGTGTGTGTTTACAACACAACACACTTTTGCAAAATCATGCTATATTATTGCACTTGTAGCATTCAATACTAGAATTCACTTGATGGAAATATGAATTGTAATTTCTTCTTTTCCATCCAAAACGATTAACATTTCTTTTTCATTCTTTAATAGGTCTTACTTTTGTTCTAAATTCTTTTGCCTTATGACTGAAATTGTTGCATCTGAAACAATAGTTGGTGAAAAATTGATAGGCTCCAATCATAGGTGCCTTCTTTGTGAGAAGAAATTTCAAAAGGTGTTCTTCTTGTCCTTTTGATCTGTGTTTTTCTTTTCTTTGCTATAGTCTCCTTCATCGCATAGTTCCTTGGCTTTCCTTCTTTTGACTTTTGTTCTTTTTCATAACCTTGTCCCGTCTTGTTAGAAGGTGATCTTTGGTTATCAATGATATCACTTAGAATCTCAGAGCTCCTTTCAAATTTGAGGCTTGTGTTTAGTTTGGTAGTAGTTTCCTCTAAATTCTTTTTTCGAGAGACAATCTCGGACTCATGCTTCTCACAATCTTCTTCCTTTTTCTTCAATTGTATTCTTAGCTCCTGTTCAATTCTTTTAGCTTCTTCAAATTGAATCTTGAGGTTGATGATCATCTATTTGGACTCTTCTCAAGATTTTGTGATAAATTTTCTTTGGATTCATTGTCTACTTGAATTTGTAATCGTTGTTTTGAATTTCTTTTCTTAGGCTTCTTGATTTTTCTATAGGGATAATAGAGTTCTTCCTTAAGATCCCTTCTTCATCTTCATTAGATTCTTTTGCCATAAGAATTCCCCTTATGTTCTTCACATCATTTTCATTGTATGAGTCCCAATCATCAAAAAAGGCTCTTCCATGGAACTCATCATCTATTTCCAAAAGTGTTCCTTTCATCACTCTATCGCTTGTATTTGGTTCTATGATATCAATACCCTTCTTGGCACTTTTTTTGTTATTTTATTTTTTCTTTCCCATAGTGTTCTCTTGATCTACCTTCAAGTGGTTATATTTTTTTCAAAGGAACCAACTTTGATACCAATTGTTGAGAATACGGTTAATTTTTTTTGTTGGGGGGGGGGGGGGTGTTGAATTAGTATAACGAAAAATTTTTAGTTTTCAATTTCAATCATAAGCATATAACTTAATCTCAAAACATGTTCATTGCAAAATAACATTCACATGCCATCTATTATAGAACACAAGATATACGTGGAAACCCTAACGGGAGAAAACCACGATAGATTAATACTTTATATAAAATCTTCTTTTACAAAGTTTATAGGCTCAACCTAGTAGAGGCACAAACCCCTCATTCAATCTGTGAAAACTTTCCCACTAGACACACCAACCCCTCATTCATTTAGAGATACTAACTCCTCATTCACTTTCCACCTTATTAATGTTTCTTCTACAATGGATGATGGATAACCTTTTAATCCACAAACTCTCTTTCTTCAAACTGCTATTATGGTTGTTGATGTATGTAGCATCGGTCAGATAAATAAAACTGACTATATGATTATAATGAGAAATGATTTATTACATATACATAGTCATACATATATTAATATATATAATATTATTTTATATATTAATATGCATATATATATAAAGTTAATCTATATTTATTCTTATAATAACTATATAGTTAATAAATTAGATTAATGAATAGACACGTCCCATGAAGGGACATGTCTCTTCTTGTCTTTGTCGCATATATATACAAGAGATCGATACATTTGGAAAACACATACTTTGGAAGCAGTGGGATTACGTTTGCAATTGATCTCTGGAAAATTAACATGGTATCAGAGCTAGGTTCCTTCTGTAAAGATTAACCGCTTGAAGGAAAGACTTGGGCAAGGACAGAGATCAAGGAAGACTGGGAAGTACCAGATCATTTCACCAACAAGTAATCTGGTCTAATGACTAATAAAAGATCAGTAGAGACCAACCTAAGATACAAAGGATGGGAGTGAAGGGATTCAAAGCTACTGCCTAAACACAACCCGCTGAATATACTTATCGTGTGATTACCAAACGGAGGAGTTTGGCGAATCTCCACGTTGATATTGATAGGCATATCCTAGAAATAATTGCGGGTGCCGCGAAATTCATAGCAGAGTTCGGGTGATATTCGCTACTTGCTGGTAGAAGTTACCTTGCTGTTGGCTTATGCTTGAGGATTCATATACAATAGAGATGTTTCTATCAAGTGGTACTCTCTACTGAGTTGAGAGTAGCAAGCATGAATTTGCGAGAGCTTGTAATACTCACTAGATGACATAATATCAACACACACCCGTTACTTGCAGTGTGTATGATACCTGGAGAAAATCCTTTGGTGTGTGGGTTTTATGTCTGTATATTCAATATGGAGTATAATTGACTCATATGAATCACTCTTTTGTTTTGATGTGCTTTGAGGCTTGGTTTATTGTTGAACATTATGAACGTCAGGTGACTTTCTCTTGCGTGCATGATAGAAGAAAAGATTGGAGTGGGACGTGTCGACACCTTTGGTTACGATGTATGTGGAAGACTCTTTAATAAATTGAAAGCCCAAAACTATTATCATGTAGTCCATCATTTATTATTTTGTGGGTCCCGAATTGCTTTGGAGCCATCTATTGTGTTTTGCCCATTAAGTAACATTTATCCCGCGATTAGTATTTGGCGTAAACATATCCCAACAAATATTTTTTTTGGAAAATAAAGACTTTGGAGTCTATATTCAAAATCTGGAAAGATCATTATTGGGTTGATAAAGTATTGCAATTCTTCTAATGATTAGCGTTGGAGACTATTATCCAATTCAAATAAATATTTGAGTCCTTGATCTATGTTTAAAAGGCTCTTCCACCTACGGTTTGTGTAGAGAGGTGCATCGACTTGCAATCATTGGTAGCCCACGATCAACATTGTGAGATCGGTGGTTCTTGTTGTCATGTACTATTTCATATAACACTGCGAGTTCATTCCAATGGTAAATTTTCTATTCTAATCTGCGGGTGACCAACAAATTAGACCGATCCATCTCACTCTTGGCAAATTCGTGTGGAATAGACATTTTTGTCTCAGATTTTGGCATTCGTATTCATTCTGATCCACCCTCATAATATATTAATCTGGCCCTTATTCATTTGTTTACGACCTCGATTGTCTCTTGGACGATCGACATCATTACTTGGGCCCAGTCTACATTAACAGAGGTCATTGTGGAAAAGGTGATTCACTTGTATTGATCACAGGTTGACATTCTTTGTGACTGAACAGTTTAAGATAAGATTTGTGGTAGCACACTTCATTAGCACTGGTGACTTCATTAACATTGGTGGTCACTGTGGCTTTCAATTTTATTGTGCATCAATTCATGGTGCTTGGTTCGAATATAATTATGATTCATAATTAGTAATGGCACCGTTGATCTATGTTGGCTCTGCCAATATCATCTCTCTACGAGGCAACGTCAATCTTGAGTTCTCGAGTAAGTGGTTGCATATACGAAGACAAACTACAACAGGTGTGGCATGGTCATATACCTGGCATGGTTGTTCCTGGAGATCAGAAGCCTTATACTTTGCTGGGCGATGCAAATTCTCTATATTAAAGGTGCTGAAGTTTAGGTCTGAGAAAATCTATATAAATGGATCGATGAACAGTTGTAATGACATGTCTTCTAGTCATCAGATATAGACTCAGGATCCATATACGTCTATAGGATCTGGTTATATACAAAGATCTTGAAATTCCATGGTTTTGATCTCAGTGTGGATTTCTTCTATTGACTACGACCATCTCATGGTCTTTCGAGTGAATCAACAGTGGTGAAGTGAAATGGAAACAATGTGTACTGGAAGCATTGATATTTCTACCAATTATATCACCTAACGATTGTACATCATTGTTACCAATGGCTATCAACAGGACAAAAGTATGCGAGAGACAGACAACCACCTTGATAATGGCAAGAGCATTAGGAATTTTGGCTATTATTGGAAAGATGTAGACATTGATTTGGCCGAATCATAGTCTTGGTTGTCGCTCTTGTTCCTATGGAATAGAGTAAGAGAGAGAGGGAACTAACATTTGGAGGTGATGATGCTCGAGGACTTCTTGGTCAAATCCAGAATTGTCAAGGAAGACTCTCTACTCTCTAATCATTCGAAAGATTTTCCCAATTTATATTGAAGGCTCTATTGCTAAAGAGGTTCGAGTATCGCCTGAAGGGCGTTATCCTATGATAATAAGAGAAAAGTATTTTATACCCTTGAATAATGTTCATAAAGTTTGAGTCATTAATTCATACCATTAGGATAACATATCTTGTATGCTTCTATCATTGGTATTTCTCTTTGAGATAGTTTAGTTTTATGAACTATTTGTAATCTCTCTAAAATGCTTTTGGGACGGATCAAGAAACATAAGAGATTACATTCAAGGAAGAAAGAACTTGATGCTTGCAGTCATGGGACTGAGTTGATGACTGAAGACGTTTCTTCGAAGAGGAAGAATTCAGATTCAGAGGGAGTCTGACATTTCATCAGAAGCAACCTTGGATGAGGAGGTCAAAAGGTTGATATCTGTTTCAAAAGGAGCCACATCTTTGAGGATTTTGATCATAGTGATTCAGAGGGAGTAGACCATGTCAAGATGGGTTCCTTAGTGATCAACAGTTAGAGGACTGTGATTTATAGGATGAAATTTCAACATCAACGATCTATTTATTTTGAACCTTATAGAGATTCCTTATCACTATGTGAGAGATATGGTGGATAGAAATGTGATCCAGTTGGAATATATCAGTACAAGAGATCAAACAATAGACATACTTACCAAACCCTCTCCAGAGTAAAAGTTGAACACTTCAGGAAAGGTCTTGGTAAGATTGAGTTTTACTTTGCTTTGTAATCTATATTGATATATATAAGATGTTTAATGTGTAAACTTCTTTTGTCATATGTGTTGATATATGACTTTATGGGCTCTACCCCTTGTGTTCATCTCTAAAAGGTGACAATTTTTTGGAGATGAACACTTGTATTCAAACATTTTAAGATGACGATCTTGTGATGTTGAGTCATCTTATAACGTTGATATCATGCTGACTTGATATCATTCATGGATGTACCATGATCTGTTATGGTAGACATTATGTGACATAATGTCAATGCACATACGATAGCTAGGATGTATAAGGAGAATGTGATATTCTCGAGCATATCATCCTTTAAGTGTCACGTGTTATGTGATGTTTGTCTTCACGAGATATGTGAGACTTCTTATCACGAGTTATGTGATACTTATCATCACTTGTTATGTGATGTTTGTCTTCATGAGATATGTGAGACTTCTTATCAAGAGTTATGTGATAGTTATCATCACTTGTTATGTGATGTTTTTCTTCACGAGATATGTGACACTTCTTATCACGAGTTATGTGATACTTATCATCACGTGTTATGTGATGTTTTCACAAGATATGTGAGACCTCTTATCACAAGTTATGTAATACTTATCATCATGTGTTATGTGATGTTTGTCTTCACGAGATATGTGAGACTTCTTATCACGAGTTATGTGATACTTATCATCATGTGTTATTTGATGTTTGTCTTCATGAGATATGTGAGACTTCTTATCACGAGTTATGTGATATACTTAGTGTCATGAGCTATGTGACATTTCACAAGTTATGCGATAATCCATGCCACGCGAAATATGATATGAGATATATTCATAGAAACCATTGTGATATATTATCTTCCTTAGCTAAGAGGGAGTGTTGATGCATAGTAGCTTCGATCAAATATAAGGATGATTGGTTTGATTACTTAAATATGAGTATGTATGCATGTGAACTGACATACATACACACATGCATTACTTGTGCTTATAAGAATAATCATTCTGAATGTTTTACCATCATCCTTGTATATAATTGAAATACTATACAAGTATAAAAATTTGTGTAATCAGATTCCTTTCATCTTCTCTTGCCATGTATCTAGAAATGAACATTGGCGACTGCATTCTACAAGATCAAGTAATGATCGTATATCATTTATATTAAGGATCGTATACTATGCACAACAATATAGTATGCAATGATTATAATGTAATGTTTATAACTTGACCTTCTATTGTGATAAGACATCTTGTGATGGCTAAAACATATCATAATAGATAGAACTTGTGGACAGAATCGCCGATGGAGGCAATCCATCTGAAAGCTTGTGGATAGAATCGTCGATGGATAGAATCATGTAATAAATATTGAATACATCATGATGATGATGCTTCTATTGCTTACATCTTAGGATTGATGCTATCAAGTGTCATAAGTGTTGACATTGGATTGATTTATTCTCCCTAGCTAAGAGGGAGTGTCGATGTATGTAGCATCGGTCAGATAAATAAAACTGACTATATAATTATTATGAGAAATGATTTATCACATATACATACATATATTAATATATATAATATTATTTTATATATTAATATGCATATATATATATATATATATAAAGTTAATCTATATTTATTCTTATCATAACTATATAGTTAATAAATTAGATTAATGAATAGACACGTCCCATGAAGGGACTTCTCTCTTCTTGTCTTTGTCACGAATATATACAAGAGATTGATGCATTCGGAAAACACATACTTTGGAAGCAGTGGGATTACATTTGCAATTGATGTCTGGAAAATTAACAATGGTGACAGCGAATCTGCCACAAAATTAATTACAATCTCCTCATAAAGATTTCATAAATCTATAATACTATTTCTCATAAAGCTTTCTCCAATATGCTCCATGATGTCGCTCCTCTGAATGAAATCCTCTTCACAAGTCTCATAATATATTCATAATGATGCTCATAGAGTCTACATCAATCTGCTATAATTCTGATTAAACCTGCCATCAAGTGATCAAACTCTTCATGTGTCTGCTATAAACTTCTAATATATTGCTAACCTTGGTGTATTTGCTTGATGGTCTCGTAATTTGTAATGCCCCCATTTTTGTGCCTTACTAAGCATCAATTATTTTCAGAGGTTGGCTTATTATTAGTGGTCCTTCTAGTCTAATGTGTTGATCAGGGGGCCCTTTGAGGGTGATTCAGGGTTATTCAATTGACCATTTGGGAATCTATTTTTGTACTTTCCATCTCAATGCATTAGTTTATTTGTGGTTTGCCTTCCAGAGGTCTTTTAGGCTTTGTTTATACTAGTGTTCCTAGACTCGGACTCGCCTCGGACTCGGCAAGGTAGATTCGGGCATGGACTTGGACTCAGCGCCCAAACTCGGCAAGGACTCGGCAAATTGAAAAACCCAAGAAATTCAAAGATTTTTAAGGATTTAAATCTTTTTTCAAACATCATTCAATCAATTAACATCAAATACACAATAATTGACATAAATAGAAGCTACTTTGCATACATAGACAAGTTTACATCGATAACATAAGTATACATGTGAAAAAGAATTACTGAAGGAAATAAGTTAACTGTTAAACAACTTAAACTAGTTACTAAATAACACCATTAGAAATCTGAAATATAATATTATAAATAGTGTCACTTTCAAAGACTCAAAAGTCTACAATATCATGGAATATGAAATCCATAGAATCAAAAGTTCAAAACATATATCAAAATAAAAGGTCATATGTCTTCCTGCGTGTACGCCGAAGATAGGTCATGGAAGATTCTGCAGCCATCTTCTGTCCCTGTGTCTGAGGCTCAACCTCAATGGCATCCTCATCATCCTCACCCTCCTCATAATCATCATCATCCTCAGATCCGTCACTCTTAGCTCGGTCACTCTCAGCCTCAGGGTCCTCCATTGGGTCTCCTCGCGCTCTAGCCTCCTCCTGTGCCATTGCTACTGCCTCTGCCTCTCGATCCACCTCATCAACCCAGTCCAAGTCTTCATCACTGAAGACAGGATCATCAATCTCAGTGTTCCACTCTGCTAGTGGATCAACCTCCTCTAAAATGATAGGAGATGTGTCAGTGCCCAAGATTTGTCTATGACGAAGGCGAATATTATAATGCACAAACACAAGATCATTCAACCTTTTCACTGCCAACCTATTGCGCTTCTTCGAGTGTATAT
Organism: Chamaecyparis obtusa; assembly: GCA_027943335.1. Lineage (NCBI taxonomy): Eukaryota > Viridiplantae > Streptophyta > Pinopsida > Cupressales > Cupressaceae > Chamaecyparis > Chamaecyparis obtusa. The sequence continues at coordinate 98,435 of BSBK01009493.1, forward strand.
GCTCGAACATATTCCAATTGCGTTTGCATCTTGAAGCACTGCATGGTTGGCTCAAGATACGAAATGCAATCCTCTGTAAATTTGGCATAGAATTACCAAACATCTCCCACCATGCATCTGAAACATCAAACAAGATAGAATTAGAATTAATTCTATAACTTTGACTTTATCAATGTAAAATGGTAATAGAATTAGAAATTAGAATTTAGATTTTAGAATCATAGATTTTTACCTGGCATCAATAGTGTCTGATTTTTCTTGCATAATTCTTGTGAGAAAAAGTCTCCTTGTGCAGTCCTGAACATTTCTATCTCACGGACTACATGTGTTCCAACTGATTCATCTAGTGACATTCTCTCTACAACATCATAAAGCCCACTCCACACCTCATCATCTAACCTAAAACTTGGGCCGAATTCGTATGCTGGATTAAGGAAGTGGGTAGCTGCATGTATAGGCCTATGAAGTAGATTGTGCCATCGTCGATCAATGACAACCCATATGGGACTATATTTATCCCGATTCCTTGCAAAAAATTTTATAATGACCTCTTTCACCCTATCCATGCCCTCATGGATATATCCCATTGCGGGCTTCTCCCCATCAACAATTCGTAGCAGAACAATAAGAGGCTTTATGAACTGCAATCATTGTGAAAGTAGAAAGTTAGAAACATTAAGCTTTAAGCTTTACTTTAAAACATGAACAATGAACATAAAGTTAAACAAGTGTGAACAAAAATGATGACAAAAAGGAAAATTACCTCCACCATATTCTTGGCCGATTGCCAAAAGCCACTCTCATAAAAAATAGAATTAGCTGTCTCTATCCCCGTATTGCTCTTTGCATACGATGATGAAGTCCACTCTTCACTTAAAAACATGCGTCTCAAAGCACCCTTGGATTTAAATGAAGATTGCAACGTGATAAAATTTGTTGCAAAGCGGGTGACCCCTGGACGAACGAACTCTTCTTGTTTTGTGAACTGCCTCATAAGGTTGAGGACTTAAGTATGATTATATATAAATTTACAAATATTCCTTCCTTTCTCTACACATTTTTATCCAGGGAAGTTTGCCAAGATCCTCCAACATAAAGTCAATGCAATGAGCAGCACAAGGTGTCTAGAACAAGTGGCGGTGCCTCTCCATAAGAAGTTTACCTGCAGCAACATAATTTGCTGCATTATCTGTGACTAGCTGAACCACATTCTCCTCACCTACCTCCTTCAACACGTCCTCAATCATCCCACAAAGATACTCAGCATTTTTTGTTTTCCTTGAAGCATCAATTGATTTCAAAAACATTGTGGCACCTGAGGAAAAAAAAAGCAATTTAGTACAATCATAATTTAAATTTTAAATCAACTAATCACTAAATCAATAGTTTACTACTAGTAAGTAGTAGTACTAGTAATAACAAGTAAGTACAAGTTCTAAAATTACTTGATGAAGAGACAAGAAAATTAAGCAGTGTTCTATTTCTTCTGTCGGTCCAACCATCAGTCATGATTGTGCAGCCCTTCCTCCATATTTCATGCTGCTCTTGAATTGTAACTTTTACATCAGCCACCTTTTGGGTCAAAATAGGACCTTTTAGCTCCTCATCAGTAGGGGCTTTGAACCCCGGACCACAAACAATAACAACATCTATTGCAATTTTCCAATAAGGAGACCTAAAACAAATTAAAAAAACACAATAAGTATGCTAGTAAGTTTTACTTTCAAGTTTCAACTTTCAAAATTAATATAATGAATATGGCATATTCTTGAGTCTTAAAAGTTAAAAGCAAGAAAACTAAGACATAGAAAGTAAAATAATACGTACTTTGCTGTATTGAATGAAATGTCGTTGTAGAAAAACAAATCTCCAAGTGCCATCTTGGCAGCCTCATGTTTCTCCTTATTCCAAGCCATGCTCTCAAGCGATGGTTGGGCACCTAGAGTCATGCATGGAACAAACATGGAATCTACTGTGGATTTCTGCTTATGAATCTGAGGCCCAATGGTCATACTTGCACTTGCAGTACCACTACTAGACGAAGGTAATGGGGAACGAAAACTTGAAGAGCTCTCTCCACCTAAGCTTGCCATTTCTTGATGTTGTTTCTTTCTTAATTCTTTCTTCTCTTCATGGGCATCTAAATGAGCTTGCATTTCACGAATAACCTCTTGTGATGCTTTTTGGCATGGTTTAGCATCATGCCCTGGTATATGTGCAAGGTGGTATTTCAGCCTATTAATACCTCCCCCATTATATTTAACAAGACAATTCCAACATGTAACTACTCCTTTTTTTGGGCCCGGGATTGCATATTTCCAAGCCTTATCCCTTGCTACACGAACAGGGTCTGCATCTGGGTTAACTGAAGGCCTAGACGAACTACCCTCATGCTGAGACATTATGTTGTTGCTGCAACATATCATAAATAAAAAAAATAAGCATCCACAATAATAAAAATCAAAGACTATGACCTCTTACTTATCAAGTATTTTCATCAACATAAAATGTAGGAAATCTAAGATTCTAAGGACAAACAAATGTAAACACAATGAAAATATGAAGTTTGAATGTAAAAAATTCATAAAACAACACAAAAATGCAACTTACCTCTTCAAAATTGCTCCCAAAATGAAGGAATGCAGCTCAAATTTGTAGAGGCCTCCTCCAAATGCTTCGTTCATCTCCTTGCAATGTGTGCATACAAGCTAGAAACTATCACAAGCAATCAACAATCAACGTATGAGAGGCAATCGATTTGCTGATTTTTTATCTAAAACCCCTATGTTCTTCTCCCAAGCCTTTTTCCTTTCTTCCTAGCCTTTTAAAATGATAGAATGACCTTTTTAGGTCGAATGGAAGACATAAAAGCCAAAAAGAATATAAAAAACCTTTTATTTTTTTAAGTTTTTTAACGTGGTTGGACGCAAAGAGTCCAGACCACGGGACTTTGTGAGTCTGCAGAGTCCAAGAACTCTGCGAGTCTTGCAGATTCGCCTAGGACTCGGCTGAGTCCTTGAGCCGAGTTAGCTGGCCTCGGCGAGCTTGACTCGACTTGGGACTCACAGAGTCCCAGAACGTTGGTTTATACACACTATTTTGAGTAAGTCACTTGGACATTTGGTTCCATACATACTATTTATGGTAAGTTATTTGGATGGTGAAAGGACACCAAGGTTATATCTAAAAAGTTGTCAGGATCAATTGTTGGTTTACTATTTGGCATTTAATGGCGTTTAATGATTTAATTTAATTAATTAAAGTCTAATCAAGCATTGACTTTAATATAATTAATTAAATTAAATCTTTTTATGATTAAAGGGGATATAAAAGGGGTCAAGTGTGCATTTAAATATAATGTCATAAAGTATTTAATTATTATGCCAAGTGGGGTGCCAACATATGGAGGTACAAGGATATTAAAGTGACTTTATATTAATGAAGAAATTATGAGGGGATCACTTTATTATTAATTCCTATATGCAAGTTAAATATTAAATTATAAAAAAGAATTTTAAATAGGGTTTCTGGAAACTTCATGAGAAGACTATAAAAAGGGGTTTGAGCAAGTCATTTTATATACTTGGTTTATTTATTTTTTCTCTCTAAGAAGTTTGGGAGCTTAGCTTACAGGAAATCTGAGGATGAAAAGCCTTGCAGTTTTTTCGGTGGTTTGGACGGAAACCAAAATCCATCTTTGGTGTGGATTCATTCAGAATTCACCATTGCACTCATTATCATATTGTTGGAAGTTTTAACTGGAAATCTCTTTGGAGGGCTTAACAGGAATTGAAGATAATTTCAGTATTGATCATAGCACAACTATAGCATTCTTTTGGCACAAGGGTTTGCATATTTTGGGAGAGTTGGACAATTCTTAGCCAGGGTTTGAAGGTCAGCACTTTATATCAGATCTTCAGAGAATATTTGCTGCTGTTCTCAATCATTTTGGTCACCATTTGAGACAGCCGTACCTTCTTCTGAATATTGGGCTTCTATCTTTGCTTCCAGGTATGTGTGTGCTCATTTTGATTTATAATAATCTTCAAATCCGAGACATTAGTCTGCTGTTGCAATTGTATCAGACCTATATTAGGTCTGATCTGATGCTAATAAAGTGAACTTTTATTGAGAAACTTGATGTATATATTGTATGCATTTAGTATTTGAATTTCTACACGTTCTTCATTATTGGGCATTGAAAACAAAACAAGAAATCAGAAATCAGACTTTGCATGCAAAATGTTTGACAAAATGTCAAACATCCAAATTTAAAAAAAAAAAACGGATCAGAATTAGCAGGGGTTCTTACATAATTCCACACACCACTTTCACTTTCTCATTATGGTCGTTTATCTCCATAATTAAGAAAGATACAGACCTCTTTTTATATTAGACATCTGTTTAAATAAACATACCTTTTCATTAACACAATTCAGATCTTTCAAACTGAAATCACACACTCCTACCCACACACATCTCTTCAAAAATCTTCTTTCTATTTTATATGCACATGTACACCATACACTACTTCCACACAATTCATCTCACAAAGTGGCTTCTTATTTCTTGTTTCATTATGAGACATATCCTTTCCATCGTGGCTGTTTGGGTTTTTATTTTATAACTGCTCTTTCATTTAGCCTTAACACATCTTAATCATAACTGCACCTTTCGATTTTATTTTTTTTTAGAAACAAATTGCATTTCTTCAGTAATCGCACCACTTTGTTAACGATATTTCTTCCTTAACAAATTGCGCCTTCTGCAAACTAAACCACACCTTCCTTGACTGAAATCGCACCATTTCATGTAGTGGTGAAAGTGCATTAACAAATCCGTGTGTCTTTTCGTAATCACTTCTACCCCAGTTGTAAATCACTGCCTGTTATAGTATAACAAATCGTCATCTCTAAGACAGATCAATTTGATCATTGTTCCAGATATAACATTGTTTCCAATTGCTGATTGTTTTAGACTTTTAGTAATCAGCTTAAATAATTTTATTGTTTCCTTAAGGATATTGATCACTCCAAAGAAACCACAAAGTTGGTCATATTGTTCATGATGAAGTCTACATCTTTTAAAGAAGAGACTTGCCCAATCTAGTTTGCTTGTCACACTATAGCACCTTCCACTATCGTTCCTCCAACTATATGCTCTTCCTCTCTAAATGATTCTCCATTCAACCTGCAATGATGATGCTAACTTTATTTCTGACTTATCCCAATAACTATCTAATCTTTCATGCATAGTTACACCGCCCTGGGGGACAGGGGGACGGGGAAATGGGGGGACAAGTTTCCGGGACAGGGGGATAGAGGGGCCTCAATTTGGGGACGGCGGGGGGGACGGCGGAGGGGGACAAGGGGGGTGTATATAGTATATACTATACATGTGGTACTTAAAATGCTAGTTATGAAAAGATGTATAACAATATAAGACATAAAGATGTAAAAGTATTGTGTTGAAGTATTTGTCATTTTGTGTTGGATATAAATGTTAGATAGTGATATAAGTTATATCTAACATGTATATCCAACACAAAAGGACCAATATCTAACATTTATATCTTTATTGGTGGCTGTTTTCAAGTCCCTAGGTCCGGCAAATGAGGTTTGAGTGATTTTGGCCTGTTGGGAAGTCATGTCTATTTGGGATTTGGGCGAGAGCTAAGCTAAGTCTTTCATAGAGATGGGGTTGAAACCAAGTGATTTGTGATAAAACAAGTTAAAACCCTTTGAGAATCATTTTGCCAGCTTCAGTTTGACTTTAGAAAGCAATGATGGATTGTGGGAGGTAACCCTACTGCTAGCTTGCTGAATCCTGAAATTTGGCGAAGTCTGGAATTTTTCGAAAACCCCCAAAATCTAGAATTTGCATCTTAACTCCTATGAAGCTGGAACCTATCTCAAACATCTTGAAAAGTATTTATACAAATATAACTTGAAGTATAAGAAATTAAATAAATCAGACTTATACTTAAATGTTATATTTGTATAAATCCTCCCACCCATGAACAAAACAAAATTTAAAAAACTTGTATTTTTTGGCTTCCCATGATGGGGGACGTCTAGGCGTCCCCTCAAGGTTGAGGGGACGTCCAGGCGTCCCTTTGTCCCCACCTGGGACGCTTGGATGTCCCCGCGTCCCCCACCGGGACGGCGGCGGCGAGATGGTGGCTCCGCCTAGACCTCCGGGACGCCGTCCCCCCGTCCCCATCTCGGGTGCGTCTGGGACTTCAACAGAGTAGGATATATTTAAATTTTCAGATTTGTGGTTGTAGGATAGATTCATTTAAGGTGTTTCAGACTTGGGGTTTGTCATTCTTTTCCTCCAGGTTTGGAGGACACGCTTAAGGGGTTAACTCTCCTCTTTGCAGATTTTACATTGGAGGGTGTTCTTAAATCTCCTCATTCCTTTATTTCTTCCTTGATTGGGCTTCTTCATGATTTTGATGATACATCTTCAGAGGCACTTGATTCTTCTTCAGAGATTTGATTTGTTAGACTTCTTCCTTCTTACTTCTTCATGGAGGTGGAGTTTTTTCAGCATTCACCATTGGATTTATTTCTTCCTAAGGGGAGACACAGTTTGTTGTCATTGGATTCTCTTTTGGCTTCAGACTTTCTTCAATGGTTTTGATGATACTTTGTTTCGGGGAGAATTCACCATTGTTCTCTTTCTTCCTAAGGGGAGACATGGTTTCTCATCATTGGATTCTCTTTTGGCTTCAGATTTTCTTCAGTGGTTTTGATGATACTTTGTTATGGGGGGATTCTAGTCTTTATCTTTCCCTTCATTGGAGAGGTTATTCTATTGTATCTTTGTGATGGATATAGTTCTTGGGGGGTACCAATGTTGAGACCTCCATAAATCATTTAGTCGACTGCTTGTAAATAGTATGAATCTTCTCTTTTGGAGAAGCGTTTTGTCCCATTGGGTTTTCCCCCTTTCTCCGTTTGTGAGAGATTTGTTGTGCATGGGTACTTAACATGGCTTAGTTGTGGGGACCCATATTGCATCTGCATATTGTATATTGCACCATCATTTAGGATCTTGCATTATTTGCATAATAATTTCACTCCTTAAGTTGTACTTAAGGAGGGGTGTTAGAATTGTTTACCCTCTGGGTAGACTAGTTTATTAACACATAGACATTATATAGAAATGTAACTAGCAGAGATAGAATAGATCATATAACATCAAACTTTCATTAATCATTCCCAAAGGTTACAATAACAGTGATCATTCCAATGAGCAAGTACAATATTCATATACAATCCGAAGAGGTGCAACCAAACGTCGTCACCCTTCTCAATCGTCGGCAACTAACTAACCTCCATCAGCAACTAACATACCTCCGTCGACAACTAACATCCGACGGTAACACAACTTTACGGCTAACATCATCTCCCCAAAAAAAGAAAGTCTTCTCCGGCGACTCATAACAAAAAGGAGATGAAATACACTATATACAATAAGAAAATCACTGAAGAGAAGGGGCAGAGGGTGTCCCTGAAAAAGCTGAAGTGCCGCCCTCCCCATATATGTTGCATTATTGTTCTTTTTCTGCAACATCACATTCCTCTCGTGCCTGCACCAAACTTGTCTCCAAAACATACTTTGTAGCTGTAGCCTCCACTAACTCTCATTCAAACAATACTGTCTTCCGAGCCAATCTAACCCCGATAGCCACCCGTGCTACCTTCTTCACTTCCAACGGGTACGTTGAGCCAAGTGCCGCTCTACTGCCTCCAACTGGGTGGTCAGCTCCTCCCGAGCTCTCTGTGCATCCACCAAGACAGTCTCACGTCTAGCCAACACCTACTTCGAGTGCCTCAAAGCGTAGTACCCCTCTCCAAAGGCTTGCTCTAGTGCTCTCTCCACCTCGACACTCTATGCCTACAGCATCTCCGGGTCTCATCAACTGGTCACACGTTCCAAAGGCTGATAACTGAACTCAATAATTCCATCATGCCATCCCGATGCCCCAACTCACAATTGTGGTGTTCCTCAAAAGGACGATGGGGGTCTAGGGGGCAACGCCCCAGCAGGGTCAAGGGGCAGCGCCCTCGCGGGGTCCTGGGGTAGAGCCCCAGTCGTGCTCCCTGTCACGGTACAGGGCGGGGTCGAGGGGCAGCGCCCCCACTGCCAAGACCAAATTAGCACCCTCAAACCCACACAGAAGTCCATGGAACACACCATTTTTGTGATTTTCTTCCAATCCCATACTCTTTTCTGCTAGGCGCTTACGTTTTCTTCACTACTTGTTGATGCCCTTCCCTTCGGTACCATACGTTATTCACTGTGCACTGTTTTTATTTGTCGTCATGTTTTTTTTTTTCTTTAAGAACCTTCCTCTCGCTGCTGCCACTCCTTGCCGTCAATACCCTACACGTCTCGTTGATTTCTCTTAGCCATACGAAAAATAGTCTTCACAACCTGTGACCGTACGGAGTGCAAACAATGATATTATTTATTATCTCCTACTGACCGTATGGTCGTGAGATCTCCTGTTAACGTACGGGCACAAATTGTTCCGTAATATCTTCTACTCCTGCTGTGGCCGTACGAACCGTACGGATGTGCCTCTTTGCTATCGTGTTTGCCTAGGCCACCGTACGGTGCCACTTCCTCTTCCTTCCCCACTCTGCTTGCCGTACGACAACGTGAAGGCAAGGCGGGATCAACTTCCTCTATTGAATCATCCGTACGGTGTGGGTGTTGTGTTTTGCTCTACTTCGTACCCCCATACGGTGGCTCTTTTACACACGTTTTCCCTTTGTTTTTTTTCTTTCCGTACGGTTGTCAATGTTCGGAGGTTGGATGCATGTTTTCCTTGCTTCCCATTTTCCGCTCCATGTGTCGTATGGTGCGTTTATTGCATTGTCTCCTTTCTCCCGTACAACTTTTATGTTATACATACCGTACGGTGACTTGATGCCGTGCGGTGGTTTTTTATGTGCTTTTGTCGTATGGGTGTACGGTTCTTTTCATTTTTTTAAATTTTTTTTTATTTTTTTCCCTTTTTTTTTCATTTTTTTTATTTTTTATTTTTTAAAAATAAATTTTCCACCGTACGGTCATGCATAGCCGTACGGGCATTTTCAATTTCCTGTCCGGAGGCTTCTCTGGTCGCCGGTATGGATGGCTTTGCCTGCCTGACCGCTCAAGTCCCTCTCGGTTGCTCTGTCCCTCCTCTCGGATCCATCCTCTCCGGGGAAGGTTTCAATTTGGTCCCGTTGCTGGCGTCATGTATCCGTTCGTCGAGAGTCCACAGAGTGTGCAGTCGTTCCCTCTCCTTGTAGCCGAGTCTGTTTTCAATGGCAATCCAAAGGCTTGGAACTATAAATTCTATAGAGACCACGGTCTCCTTCCCGTACATAAGAAGGAGAAGAACAAAGATTCTGAAGGCTGCGGTCTTCCACATAGAATTCCAATCATCGCGGACAGGAATAATCTCAGGTTCCTCTTCCTTCTTATACCTCAGTGGGTTTCGCTCATCAAATTTATGCATCGGGACTTCGCTTACTTTCACATCCCCTTCGTTGTATTCACCGTACTTGGAGGGAAATGTTTTCGACACCTCCTCAACACTTAGTACATTGCATGCTGGTCGGAAGAGTTCGTAATCCTCTATTTGCCAGTGGAAGAGACTGTTCAGTGAATCTACATCATCCTTTGCGTATTTCTTAGCACGCCTTCACTATTTGGTTCCATTCCGTTCCTTCCTTCGTCCCATAGGTGGTCTTCCCCTCCGGATTTTGATCCTGAGGAAGAGGCGAGTTCCTCACTCACCAACTAGGTCCGGAGATCAATGGTAAATTTCTTGCCTCCACTCTCCATTGAGAGCGTATTCCGTTTCCAATTATGGTTAGCCTTTGCCGCCACTAGCCATCCCCTTCCGAGGATGGTGTCATACCCCTTCTGCTTAAGTGGGATGACCACGAAGTCAAGTACAAATGGCTGTGCACCCATCGTAACTGGTTGTGCCATCAACATCCCAAGGGGTTTAATCCCATGCTGATTGACACTTAGCAGATTAAATGTTGGTGGCCACAAGGTAGGCTTCCCTAATTTTTTTCATGTGTCCTTGGGTAGGACGTTTACTTCAAAACTGCCGTCTATTATGGTGTCCGTTAGAATAGTGCCGAGAATGCCCATCTCCACCACGGCTGGGTGTTTGCCATTATTGACGGCTAGTAGCATTGGATCCATTGCGGAGCCTCCGAGTATGGAAGTGTCCATGTGATTTGTGTTGGTTTGGCCGACCTTTGTGCCCAGTAGGACTGTCCCCAAATGTGGCATGGTGTGTAGGAGGTCTTGGGGTTTCACAGGTACCTCCAGTTGGAGCATCTTCCGTACAATGTTTCATTCCGCGTTTGTGCTATAGAGTCTTGCTTCCAGCATCCTCTGTTTCTCCGTACGGGGGTACTTGGCTTCCTTCGCTTGCCCTTGGGTAAGAGCCAATACTGCTTCTTTTATCCTTGTGTTTCCTTCAATATCTAGTAGGTTGGTCCCTACGCCAGACTTAGGACAATTGGCATCTTCATGGTCACTAGGGCCGCACCACCGACACAGTTGCTGAGGGGCGTCATTATTATTACACTCGCTTGCGTAATGACCCCATTGGTTGCATGCCCTACATTGGATCATTGGGCGTCCCTTTGCATCGTACTGGACCCTGTTACGGGTGGAATTATTATTGTTCCCTCGTCCGCCTCGTCGGTTGCCTCGATAACCCCCTAAGCATGCATTATTGTTTGGTTCTGTCGTTCCTGATGTGGATGGCTGCTCTTGTGTAAAGAACACTTGCTGGTGTCGTGTCTTCATGTTATATGGGCATTCCTTTGTGGAATGTCCCATAATTTGACAGATGTCACAGAATGCCTTTTTGGGACAAGCACCCTTTGTGTGGCCACTTTCTTTACACTCCGTGCACTAGAGTTCGTCATCCTTACTCGTATTCCCCTTCATTGACTTAAATTCTTTTAGCATTCTCTCCATGTCTTTCTAGAGTGCTGTGACTTTCTTTTTCAGCTGGTCGTCACTGCTGCTATCTTCTTCGGAAGTGTCATCGTCTGATGATGAGGATTTCTTCTTCTTCTTTTTTGACGTTTTGTTCTCGCTTTCTAGGTCCATGGCCTGGTTATATGCATTGTCGTAGGATGTCAAAGATACTATTTTCATCTTCCGCCATAACTTGGAGTTCAAGCCCTCAATAAACCATCTCTTCTTTAAGCCATCTACTGGTTGGCTTTCCATCTTCCCGACTAGCTCCTTTAGTCGGTGGCCATAAGCTCGTATGGTTTCCTTCTTACCTTGTTTTGTTCTGTAGATTTCCGAGACTATCTCGTTGTCATCCCTGAGGAGCCGGAACTCCTTCTTGAATCCCTTCTTTAGTTCGTCCCACGTGGTTATCTTGGTTTTATCCAAGTCTGAGTACCAGTCAATGGCAACTCCTCTCAGTGTGGCGCGGAATTGCTTCATCCATTCGTCCTGGTCAGTAACCCCGTTGGCTGACCAGATGGTTTCACACGTACGACAATGTCGTGCTGGATTGTCCTTTCCATCGTCATTAAATTTTGGCAACTTTTCTTTGTTAGTCATCATGTTTACTTTTCTGGGTGCCGACTGTGTTTGCAACACCGGTTGTGTTATAGGCTGGGATGGTACTACCGGCGTCGGTCCTCCAGAATTGTTCGGTATTGTACTGCTTTTCCCCGAACTACCGGAACTGTCCAAGCCTGGTGGGCTACTGTGATCCCCGTGCCCCTCTGTCACTTCGACACTCTCGGCGGTAGCGGTATCCTGAGCCTCCCTCTGTGCGGCTTCCTCTTCTTCCTTCCTTCGGGCTTCTCTTGCTTTTGTTTGTGGGGTTAAGGTTAAGGACCCGAACAAGCTCCTTGTTTCCTCCAGGCGGTCCTCGTCACTTCTTCCAGCCTCTTGGTTAGATTCCTCCAGACGCTCGCCTTCACTTACTCCCTTCGGTAGTCCTTCAGCACGTCTTCTGAATCTCTCCCTTCGCTCGGCTTGCTGTTGTGCGAGTACGGCTTGTCTGGCGGTTTGTTCCTCCTCAAGTTTCTTCTTTAAATTTTTATTTTTATTCAATTGATTAGGCATAAAGTCTATGCAATGATTCCGTCCTCATTTGTCCTCACATTGATATTCTCCTCCAATGGTATTCCCATCCGTCCACTCATTCCGTCACTTGCCAGATTCATTTGGCAACGGCGCCAGATGTTTACCCACTGGGTAGACTAGTTTACTAACACATAGACATTATACAGAAATGTAACTAGCAGAGATAGAATAGATCATATAACATCAAACTTTCATTAATCATTCCCAAAGGTTACAATAACAGTGATCATTCCAATGAGCAAGTACAATATTCATATGCAATCCGAAGAGGTGCAACCAAATGTCGTCACCCTTCTCAACCGTCGGCAACTAACTAACCTCCGTCAGCAACTAACATACCTCCGTCGGCAACTAACATCCAACGGTAACACAACTTTACGGCTAACAAGAATAAATCAGGTTATTTCCTATCTAGTTATTAGTAGGAATCTATTCACATGTTAAGTTTACTTAGGAGTTCAGTTAATTTTTCTTACATCCTAGGTGTCGTTTCTAGAAGTTAGTTATAATGGGGTCATGTCTCATTATTTACTTTTAGTCATTTAGATTTTTAGTATTTGTTTTAGGGATTTATTATTTTGCATTGAGCATTTAATGTTTGTATCGAGTGTAGTTGTCATACCTCATCACACCTTGCCTATATAATCGAGGCACTTTTACATTGTAGTATATCCAATTATCAATTCATTATCATTTCTTAATATTCATGCAAGCTCTTTTTGCAACAATCTTTTGTGGAAGGTATCTTTCTTGTTTGATCCTTGAAGTCTGCAGTTTCATTAAGGGTTCATTAGCATTTCAAATTTTCAACATTGACTGGGTCTCTGTCGTAATAGTTTGTACAAGGTATGTTTATGTGGGTTGCTTATTCCTGCAGTGAAATCACTTATGATGCTATCACTCTTCTCATGGTAATGTTTCCCTAGTCAAGGTCATACATAGTCTGAAGTTGTTAGGAATGCCTGTCATTTTGTGTGTTAGGTTAATGTGCTCCATGCTGACTGGTATGTTATTCCATTCATTGGTGAGAGGATGCTTTGTGTATTGCTTTTTAGATGTATTTAACAAATGCATGTTAATGCAAATGTTTCCTGTCCATATGCTATGTCCTGAAGCATCTTCTCTGCATAATATAGCCAGAATTGTGCAATGGGTTGGAAATATCAATATGAATTGGAATGACCTATTCAAGGGTTGTCTTTCCTTTTTTTTTGATTTGAAAGGATTTTGGATGCTTATTTGTAAGGCACTTGCACTGGTTGTTCATAGGTGGTGTGATATGCTTTCACATTGAACATGTTTGGATTCGTTGTAAGCAGGCAAAAATGATTTTGAGGCAGATGAGAATACATTTGACCCTGCAATGCATAGACAACTCTGACACATGTTGGTGTCTGAAAATATCATCTCCACACATGCACTTCAATGTCATTTTTTTCCACGGAAGATCAGTCTCTGTCCCCTTCAAATTTTGATATTGCTGAACAAATGCAATGTGGGTAACAAATAATACTGAGTTTGAAATGTGCAACTAGATATCCTTTGTTCCATTTATCTATTGTGAAAAATTTGTGAGTGAACATCCTCAAAACTTGCTTTTCTAGAGGAAAATGGAGCAAGGCCTATTATATGATATATACAGATTCTGAATATAGAGTCGTGGTGCACATTCTTTGGCAGACAAGTAAGGTATCTGCCAGGAAGGTGACAAGTACCCATTATTTTACTCTTAGATAATTGTCAACTTTCGAGATCCAAGCATTTTAGTTCTTTATTGTAAAAAACATGTGTATGAATCTCCTCAAACGTAATTTCCTAGAGGAAAATGGAGCAAGGCTTATTTTATGACAGCCATAAATTCTTAACACAGAAAGTGGTGCATATCCTTCGACAGAAAGTTAAGTTTTTCCATAGAGGACAAGTACGTATTATCTTAAATAACAGTAAACTTCTCCGACCCCAGCCTTCTAGTAATATATTTTTCTCAACAAGATTTTGTTTTAAATATTTTTTGTAGGAGACATCTTACATTTTTGGAAACATCAGATCACTTTTCCAATGCAGAGACTACAAAATTATTATCTTTTTTGTAACATATTTGCTTTCTAATAAAATAGTTTCCCTTTCTTTCTCTTGTTTTGATCAGTATGTTCTTTACCAAGCAAGTACCTTTCTGCTCCATGTCTTCTATTCTTTTTCGACTGTCAAATCCTTCTTTCCATCTTAACATTTTTTTAATATTTATTTCAAAATGCAAATTTTTTACAATATGATACCTTGGTTACAAAAAGTCACTCTGCTCTGCGTTTCGCAAATGGTGCTCCTTGTGAATTTAATCTTGATTTACTATTACACCACTATGTGATTCTTTATCATTAATCTCTTTGATAGGACTAGACAATATAGTTTTCCATTGCTAGTGGATGTGATTTCATGATATAAATTATTGCTTGCTAGTCTATATAAGAAGTACTAAAAGCTCCGAGTTGAATAGTCACAATGATAAAAAATGACCATTGGTACAGAGTACTATTTTGTTAGTATACACATTTTTAATGTCCTACTTGTTTTCTAATAGTTTAGAAGCATATGATTTCTCAAATAGCATCTACAATTTCTTTAATAATACAGAGTTGTTTATTTGTGCATTAATGATCAAGATCTTGGGATCAATTTTGATAAATCTTTTTGATATGCAGGTCATTGGTTGTGTGAATCCCAATATCATTGCGGTAATTCTGGCCATTCATAACAATGTGTTCGTTGGATAAAAAAATTTAAATTCTTTATAGTTACTTTTCAAATTCTATCATTTAGTTGTAGTTTCCTACACAATTCTCCAGTTTTTGTGCTCATCCTAAACTATTGTGTTAGTTTAAAAAAATGGTTTATTTTCTAGTCCCAAACAACTAGACCTGTCACTTGAGTGGAGTCAATCTGTAATTCACGCTCAAAGAAATACTTAAAATTAATATTTTTTTCTCATAGCATAAAATCCCAATAGACAATGTACATGCCATGAGCAATGTATCCTTTTTCTTAGGTGTTGTAATTAATATTAGTACATGTAAACTTGCCTTCATTGAGAGAGACGTTGGATACAATTTTTGGGCTCTCAGTGATCTCTGAATTCCTCTGAATTCCTTTGAAGAGTCTTTTTAATCTTCTTGGTGAGCCAGACAAAGTACTTTCCTTTGCCCACATTTAACTTCACATTGTGTGACCCTTGGGTTGTTGCCTGTGGGATGCCTCTCTTGAAAATTTGAAAATATTAGGCTCATGGAAGTAATTGTCGTATTTGGCCCAAAGGTGTGATGACCTTTATGTTTCTTATTATTTGTATGAAAGGCAACATTAAATTTACATTGTGAAAATAAGAATTGGTTTATAATGAATGTTTGACATGCAGGCAAGGTTTAATGTCATGGTTAGTGGTTAGGTATAAATTGCCTCAACCATTTACAGTGCCTTAAGTATGGAGTATGAGATTGATTGACGTGAGGGAGTGTGAAGTATATGACAGCCCAATTCAGGTTAGCGATACATGTAAATTTGTTATATTTGCTGCAATAAATAATATAGTGTTCATCTGAGTTTCTGGGATTAACATAATATCGGAGAACATATTTGAAACCCTCTAATTCTAAGTCCCAATGATGCATGTTATTGAATGGATGGTATTCATTTTAAGCAAGCGGAAACAAAACTTTATAGTGGTTGAGTTCTATAATGTAGAAAGCTGGCCGAGGACCTATAGACCTAAAGTCATTTCTGTTGACTTTTGGGGATTTGATTTTCAAATGATGCAGTTCAATGGAACTTGAAGTCAAGGGTGTTTTTTAATCCCTTGTAAGTTTTTAAAGCCCATAATATCTGTTTGAATGGGCCCATACAAAGAAAAATCCAAGTCCTCTTGAATTTCACTTGGCAGATTCAAGAGAGACACTGAAAACTAAGATTTGACACTCTTCTCAGTTCCACAAATAATAAAAAACATTAAATCCCTTGATGTAAAAATGGATTTTGAGTTGTTCAAATTTAGTTTGAAACTCTTGTCTGCAGCATTTGTGATGAAGGCACAAACTCTAGAGAAACAGTGATAGTTTGAGCTACGAAAGATAAATGTTTTTGATTTAAGCAACAGTGAAGATATTTGAACGTTATGGGTTGATGTTGCTATTATGAAAGGGTGCCTTTGCAGTACATGAATGCCATTGGAAGGTGTTTGTTGCAATACATAGATTTTTCACTTTAGTTTCAACAATTGTAATGCCCATAACTTACTGTGATGTCCCCTTCTGAAATAGGATTTAATAATGAATAATAATAAAATACAATATATTATAAATTTACTAAATTTAATGGAAGGTCAAGGGATGTGTAATGAAGTTGTGACTCCCTCAAAATAAGATATAAAAGGGAGGAGAGTTCATTTAAAAGAATAGGAAGGAAGAAGAGTACAATATAGGAGTTAAAGGAAGATTAATGGAAGAAGAAAGGAATGTAAAGAAAATAAGGAAGTAACTATTTCAAAAGGCAGCAATGATGAAGGGTTGTAACTCTTTCAAAGGTTGTGATTATGAAGGGTTTTGACTCTTTGAAAGGGTTGTAATTATGAAGGGTTGTGACTTTTTGAAAGGGTTGTAATGATGAACGGTTATGACTCTTTGAAAGAGGGACAATTATATAGGGTCGTGACTCTTGCCAAAAGGCAGACGTGATGAAGAGTTGTGACCTCTCCCTCATATGGGAAGATATAAAAGGGACAAGGATTGATTTGAAATGGGCATCCAAAAAGGATGAAGGAAATAACTAATAAGTGTTTGTTTTGTAATCAGAAAAGGAGGAATCAAAGGTACAGATTTGTTTTAAATAAGAAGTACATATCTGATTGTGAAAGGTTGCATCCCTTTTAAAGTGCAGAAATAATAAAGAGTTGCACTCTTTCAAAGGGTGTAGTGGTGAGAGATTGTGTCTCTTGCCAAAGGGCATTAATGATAAAAAGGTGTGACCTTTCCCTCACATTGAGAGATATGAAGGTTCATTTGAAGAAGAGGGCAGGGGGGATTAAATGAGAAATAGAATACACAGCAGATTCAAAAACATATATTGTGGTCTTGGAGTATATGCATAATACTAGAATTCGGGTCTATATGACAGTCGTGCTTAATTTCACTTATATGCATTCTTAATACATCAAAGACCAGTATAATCAATGGCCTTGTCCTTAGTCTTCTGCTAATGCCTTCATAAGGATAGGAGGTTTGTGTAGGGAGAGATAGAGTAAATTGTCACAAGGCAGGTGAATCCCAAGATGGGATATGTACGGGGTCCTGAAGCCTTGATGTAGCCTACTTGTAGATGATTTGCAAGTGTCCTATCACAGTATTTCTACCATCCTCCTATTAGGGTTATGTAAGTAGTCTAATATATATGCTGTTGCATATATATCTATTGATAATAGTGAAATTAGAATATCAATTATATTTTATTTATATGTATATATATATATATATATTCCATAATAGAGGAGACATTAGTATACTCGTAGCCTAATCCTTAATCACTCACTATAGCCCCTTAAGAGGGTAGGTTGGTGTAGTGTAAGGAGGCAGAGTAAATCCTCACAAGGTAGGTGAATCCCAAGATCGGATTGGATGGAGTCCCGAAGCCTTGAGGGAGCCTATTTGTAGATTGGTGTCAAGCACCCTACATCAAGTAAATCCCCATCCTCCTTAGGGTTGAGTTTAGGAGAGAAGTAAGGAAGTGGGTTTACATATGTTAACTGCCAAAGGTATTATGAATTATTCATTGTTTTCCTTTAATTAATTTGATTCAAATGCATAGTAATATATGCTAATCATTGGGTATTGATAGCATCCTAGTTGGGGACGTTACACTTACCATAAACAAAACCCAACAAACATGACTAACAATTTTCTTTTGTTATCAATGCACACCCACGAGGTGGAAAAACCCAACACACAAAAGTTATCATTACCACACTTAACAACATTTGGTACTGACAATGCATGGAAGGTACTTGTTACCGAAGTATCATTATAGAAGAGTTGATTGGGGTTAGCTCATACAACATTCAACAAAGATTTCACTATTCTTTTATCAAATTGAACACAAATTACATCATAGGAATGGGAAACAAAAATATGTTCCTTGGTTTATGGAGCCTTTTGCTTCTACCATTTCTAATCTGATTCTTCCTTTCACTTTCTCACATTCCTCATGGCTTACCACTTTTCCTCCCTTTCCACTTTGTTGAAAAATGTTGAAAAATGGTCACAAATGGCCTTATGCGCCTCCAAGTATATTTTGGTAATTGTAAATTCCAACCCCAAAATTAGGTTAACTTTGAGGAGTTATAACATTTGTACTGAGCATCTGATTAAATCCATTTGTTTTCAAACCCAAGAGCTTGGAGTGCTCTATGTGGTGCTTTTTCCAAATTAATGATTGACCAGATATTGATCAAAGCCTCATCTGGTTATTTGAAGGTCCAAAATTCAAGTTTAATATTTTTTAATAGGATTTTGGGACCTTGAAACTGTAATATCTTACTTTCAGCAAACGATCTTTCACTAATTCTTTTTACCTTAGGCTGATTTTACAATTTCAAAACTTTTGGT
This sequence comes from Chamaecyparis obtusa, assembly GCA_027943335.1. NCBI lineage: Eukaryota > Viridiplantae > Streptophyta > Pinopsida > Cupressales > Cupressaceae > Chamaecyparis > Chamaecyparis obtusa. The sequence goes on from BSBK01009493.1 coordinate 117,226, forward strand.
AGATTTTCATTTCCATATGTGCTCAAATGCGAACTTCTGAAAATAGAGGCCTTTCTAAAATTAATTAATGGTGACATTTTTGTACTCTTATTTTCCAAGCTGTTAATGTAGGTAAATCATCAATAAGCTCATAATCATCAGAATCACTAGCATGAACATCATCATTAGCATTAGGAACATTGAAATCATCATCATCAAGAGTATCTTCTTCATCCAAATTAATTATAATAGAATCTACGATACAAATGGAATCATCATGTTTATTCAATTTCATTTTTTTAAATTCACTTCGTTCCTTGGGTTATGCATATGTTGGTCAAAGGGAATCAAAGCATTAATAGGTGTCTTATGGGAGGAAAGGTTTTGGGAAGCACACCCACGAGCTCTAGCATGACATTTACGACGACGATCATGAGCATAATGGTTATGTTTGGTTTCATTCAAAATTTGGGGTGCTATAGGATCAATCAACATCAGGTCCTTTTCTTTGTTAGGGGGAAGAACGAAACACACCACACTAGGTTGAGAGATAGCATCTATAGAACGTTTGCAGGATATAGGTGGTGGAACAGAAGCATAAATAGGAGGTGTAGGAAGGAGTCGAGGTCCAGGGCAAGGAGATGGAACAACTTTAGGATATCTAAGCTCACAAATCTTTTGGATTTTGAATTTTTGATAGGCTAGGAAGAAATAGTCTTTGCGAGGTTGAACTAGATAAGGCATAGAAGGCTAAAAAAAGTCAAGGTTAAAGTCACAAGACTTTAACCGAAGACTTATCAAAAGAAGAAAAGAGGTGCACAAGTCACCACCAAGAAACCAAAGAAGAGGAGAAGACTAATAAGAGCAAAGGATGATGTAGACTCTGAAGAAGAAGATGATCAAAGTAAGTTTAAAGTTGTTGTAAATAAGAATCAATCTGTTGATGAGTTAGCTGAAAACATAAAGGAGACGGGTAGACTAACTCACCCTAAGATGAATCGGTATGTATATATGTCAACTGAGGATCAAGAGAAAATTGAAGAGGCAATCATCCACATGATGATTAAATTTAAGAGACTACCTATTGAATTTGTAAGATATGTCCCTAAGGAACTTCATGACAAGGTATCGGCAAGGTGGACATATGCCTTTTATACAGAAAAGAAAATGAGGGAACATTCTTTAATTTTGGCTATGCCCACTCTTACAGTAACTGAGGTTGATGAGATGATGAAATAGTATGCCAACCGATTTTTGATGAAAGGCCGGGCACTAAACATTTTGGCAGGTGAACTTGAAGAAGTTGATGAAAATAGCAAGCTATTATGGACAAAAATTCTGGATTCAAGGGCAAAAGCAAATAAACTTGCATTCGCTGTAATCCCCGAGAAGAAACTTAAAAGTAAAGGGAAAGAAGTACACACAGATGATGCTTACATAGCCACAAAAGAGCCAATTCATATATCCGACACTGAGATACAAGATGACACTTATGCCGAGGACTTCTATCTGGCTGGATATACTGAAGAGGACAAACAGGATGCTCCCGAGCAATTAGTAATTACCGGGATAGATGAAGTCTTAATAGAAGACATTACAAATGGAGATCCTGATGATGATGCTAAGGTTGATGAAGACATCACTATGGCTGAAGGTAATACTGAAGAAGATCAACCTACTGAGGTAGTAGTAGTAGACATACCGGGTAATTTGCCGATATTAGTACAAGCAATTGATATTGCTACACAAGGGCAACCCGAGGATCAAACACCTGAGCAACAGAAAGACACAATCGAAGGATAGGGAGCAAAAGGACACAAATGAGCCTGAAAACAAAGAGGTAGAAAGTAAAGAGCTTGAGACTAAAACAAATGTAGATACATCTACAATATACACCAAGCATGAAGCCAAGGACATCAAACCGGGACAACAGTCAAAGCATAGGATAAGGAAGAGAGTGTGTCTACCAAGCAAGAAAAGTCTAATCCAAAGACTAAAGCTCTAGTACCATATGGGAAATCTCCCATATCTAGCACACAAGAGAAGAAGAAAAAGAAAAAACATGGTAAGGGGCCAGTCACATTAGATGAAATTATAGAAATTCCCACATGTGACCCGAGGACTCTAGACCTAGAAGCATTGAGAAGGTATGGAGAACTGTGCACAATGAAGCCTACACAAGAAAAACTAAGACACGAAAGTAAACATAACAGGTCTTAGAAGATGTTAGAGAAATTTTGATGCAAATAGTCCTTGATATCAATGTTGATGAGGCAACTCCCATCATTGATCAACTTGCTACTCTAACCAGCCATATCAATGCAGAGAAAAGAATTGAAGAGAGAGCCAAGGCCAAGATTCAGTTAAAACTAGTAGAGTGGATCAGTCAGGACGTGGCAATAAATAAAGTAAAGTTATCTGAGGTCATAACCGAGCTTGATGCTATTATTCAACAAGTTATTACAATTTTGCACAAATTATGCACTATAGACCACTTCACTACCGAGCTTAGTGAAAAATAGAAAAGTTAGATGAAGATATCAAGGTTAGCGCAAATAACCTTTTAACCGAGCCAAATGCATTTTATGAGCATTATGCAAAAGTTCAAGAAATCTAGCGGTTAAGATTAGAACTGAGGAAGAAAGAGGATACAATTAGAGATCAAGTAACCGAGCTACAGGTAGAGTTACTTCCACACCTCAAGGTGATACATGGCATGTGAATAAGGCAAAAGATCTAGTTGCCACCTCGGAGATATCTGTATTAGAGAATATTTTTGATATGCATGCACAAGTCGGGTTAGAGCACATTGCTCTTGAGAATCTCAAAGAGGAATGGGAAAACCTCTTGGCTAATTTGTAGAAACCCCATCTGAACATTTTTGACAAATTGTGAGTACATTTTTTGCATTAATTTCAAAAAAGGGGGAAAATATATGTATATATATTTTTGTATGTACTTCACACCAAGAGCATGTACAAAGGGGGAGTTCACATAGACATTTTGAAGTCGGTACATTTACATAATGTTTTTGATACTAATGCCAAAGGGGGAGAATGTTACTCCTAAAGAGCATTAATGGTTGTCATTAGTATCATTCAGTCATACAATCGGTTAAGGAGACAAGACAGGATAGTTGGTCAATACACAAAGACTAGACACTGAACAAAACACAAGGTAGATCACTAAGTTAACCGAACACAGATTTGACCGAGCACTCTAACTGAGCCAGATGATCACCGAGTACCGAGCACAGTAGTCATCGAGCATTTATATGAACCGAGCTCTAGTTAATTACTGAGCGATGAATGCAGTTTACACTGAGTAAAACAGGAAACGACATAGCAGTTTGGAATGGCACAAACTACAAAGCAAACGGTTTACCAAGATCGAGACAAAATTTAATATGGATGTAATCATTAAATTGTTGATGATTCCTATGTAATGATGATCTAGGTTTTTCATTTCTACCGTAGATCTTAGGTTTTCTAAGATAGAGTCTAAACCCTAATTAGGTCAAGATCAGTTTGATATAAAATTTGTAAGGATGTCATTTTGACAAGTATCATCAAGTAGTAGCCGCGACAATTGGAAGACATCTGAAGATCAGACAGGGTTGTGATTGACAAGCATTGATAGAGCATTCACTTTATCAGAAATAGAAGGCTACTGAGTAGTATTTAGAGAAGAGATCAATCACATTAAGGTGATAACAGATAAGTACATTACAAATCTGAATCAAGTATGTTAAGTTGCTATTTACAGATCAATCCTATTGTTACTCTTTAGCCATTGTAACAGATTTTAAATCTCTTAACAAAGTGAACTTAATAGTTCTTTTGTAAACTCTTAACCGTGTGCACACTTGATTGTGGTTCTAAAATCCTCTAACCAGGTAGATCTAGCTGATCTCATTGTTACTCCTAAGAGGGTAAGATCACTAGAACTGATCAAAATCTTTGTAGCCTTAAAGAAAACTTTGTTATAGCATTAGTGAAGCTTTGTGGGTGTCATCCCCACTGCAGTTTTTACCTTCTAACAGGGGTTTTTGCGATACCAAAATACTTGAGTTATGTGTATGAAGTTTCATGAATGGTTTATTGATTAGATTACATGCATTTACATTTCAGTAATGTTTTGGATGTATGTTAAATGCACTTGATATAGTCAGTTAGTGACATTCATGTTTACAAAGATTTAGTTTGAAAAGTTTTAAGGGTATTGATTCACCCCTCCCCTAGCAGTACACATATTTCCATAATCCCAACATCAACGTCATAATCAACAACATGGGTGGTGGGAGAAAGTAAATATTGGGTAGACTAAATAGTATTGGTCGAGTTGGAAGGTAAAGGATTGATATAGATTTTCATGTTTTGGTTGGGAGGTGCAACGGATATGTTTCCTTGATCATTAACACCCTCAACGGATATAACACTAGAATCAATGAGGTCATGAATAACAGATTTCAAATGGAAATACATTTTAGTATCATGGTCGGTTGTCGATGGTATTGAAAAAAAGCTTTGTGATCAAAGGACTTAGGCAAAGGTTGTTATCGGTAAAAGTGTCATTTGACAGTCCCAACTAGTGCTTAGAGGGGAGGGGTAAATCAACACCTATAAAACTTTAAAACAAATCTGATGTAGTATACTACAATTGTAAGAAAAATAGATTCTAGCATAAAAATAGCATCAAGCAATCAATCAATAGGCAACACCAGATTTATCATGTGGAAACCCAAATCGGGGGAAAACCACGGTGTGAGGAAACCTCACAAATTCTGCACTCTTCTGAAGTGCGCCTTGTTAAGAGCTTTCCTTGTTAAAGGATTACAAGCACACTATTAGATGCAACCCGGTTAAGGGATTTGATACAATAAGGCCTGCTGGAGCCTGCCTGGTTAGAGGACTTAGAACACCTGAACAAATGTCACCCGGTTAAGAGATTTAGTACAAGGGACCTGTTAATGTCTACCCAAAATACTGAGATTTTGCTATTGTAATTGTTAGAGAACAATAGAGAATTTTGACCTTTTAGAAATGGCTTTGCTTAGCTTGATAAGATCTCTGTTATACTCAACTGAGAAACATCACCGGTCGCTGTAGGTAAGTTCTCCTTTGCTATTGTGCTTCTCTGCACACTCTTCTCTCTTCTCCTTTCTCTCCACCTTAGCTTCTTCCGTGAATAGGTTCACTCTTTACTTTGGCAGAATGAGGGCAAACTATATTCTTGTCAGGCAAAGGAATATATAGACTTCTTGCCCTATTTGCTTTTCTTATGCACAACCTATTTAAAGATTACCTTCGAATCCATCACCCAGTAGAGTATCAGTTCACTAAGGAAACATCATATGCATGCTATGCTTTATGTGCTTTATGAAAGAAAACAACAGATGCGTATCAAAAGTTTTCCTTCACAAGAGATATCTCCATGATTTAATGCCACAAACTCCGGCATTAAAACCTTCAATCGCACCTCGTACCGATCTTCTTGATAACTCAAAGACTACTAGATTTAGTGCACTAACTCTCGGTCAAAGAGTTAGATAACTGTTTGTTGACTATGACTTTCCCCGGTTTATCTATTATGATGACATCTTCACTTGATCGGTAAAGATCCTTAAGTTGTGCACAGGTAAGAGATTTGACCTGTCACCTTCCCTTCCTCTAGCTATACCAGTTGCATCCTGAACCTTGGTTTTTGTTGCCAGTTACCGGTTGCATCTCCCTTGGTGACCGGTTGCTCTAATGAATAGATATAGTCTCTTCTTTCTTGCACAGTGTCACCGATTTCCAAACTAGTCTCTCCTCGCACTTGTTGTTGTTACCTATACTTGTCTTCAGTCTTGCTTCACAGATCCAACACTGGTGTCCTTAGACACAAATGTCAACACCTCTTTGCCAATCAATGAAAGTACCTCTTTTGCCATGTACCGGTTACCATCCCTTAATGCCAACAATCTCCCCCTTTGGCATTGATGGCAAAAACCATAACAAATTATGACACTGCCGGTCCACACTAGTGTCTGGTCATAATCTCCCCCTTTAACAATAATGCCAAAGGCTAGTCAAAAAGACTACCTTAAAGAAATCTGCTTCCCCTTCGAGCAGCAGTCTTATTCATCAATTTAGTAAACATGAGGCTGATTCCTCTGTTGAAGCATAATGAATTGATGAACACGTTTTCCTATTTACTGAAGATCGGGAAGGGGTATCACTACTAACTTACCTCTGAGATACTCAAATGTAGTCTTCGGTAATGGCTTTGTGAATAGGTCAGCAATTTGTTCTTTTGTGGGAATATACTCCATTCTCACTTCTTTATTTTGTACTAGCTCTCTCAAGTAGTGATACTTGATAGAAATATGCTTTGTTTTTTAGCACATGACAGGATTCTTGGATATATTTATTGCACTTGTACTGTCACACTAAATTGCAATTGGTTCAGGTATCTGTTCTTGGATTCCTTCAAGTAGCTGTTTGATCCAGATTACCTATGTGCAATTGATTGCTGCAACAACATATTCAGCTTCTGCTGTGGACTAAGAAATGCAGTTTTGTTTCTTGCTTGTCCAAGACACAATTCTCTCTCCAAGAAAGAATGCACCACCACTTGTGCTCTTTGTGTCATCAATATTACCAGCCCAATCTGCATCAGTGAATAATTTTATTTGGAAGCCTCCCTTGTGAGGAAACCATAGGCCATATTCTTCAGTGCCTTTCAGATATCTGAAAATCCTCTTCACTGCTATTAGGTGTGTTTCTTTTGGATTGGCAGAGAATCTTGCTACAATGCCCATTGCATGTGCTATGTCCGGTCTACTATGTACTACATACTGTAATTTTCCTATCATAGACCGATACAATGTCTCATTTACTTCTCTTGCATCATTTTCCTTTGATAACTTGAGGTTAGTTATCATAGGTGTACCAACCGGTTTGGATTCTTCTAGCCCAAAGGTTTTAAGAATTTCTTTTATATATTTAGACTGAGAAATAAGAATACCTTCCTTTAGTTGATGAACTTGCAATCCAATGAAGAATTTTATGGCTCCTATCATAGACATTTCAAATTCTTTCTTCATCTTTGTAGCAAAGGCTTTGCTCATCCTTTCATCTCCTCCAAAGATGATGTCGTCTACAAAGATTTCAGCAATCAGGCTCCTTTCTTTTCTAGTCTTGAGATACATGTTGCTGTTGTCCCCGGTTCTTGTGAATCCTATTGTCAGGAGGTATGAATGCAATCTTTCATACCATGCCCTTGGGGCTTGTTTTAGCCCAAAAAAAGCCTTCTTGAGTTTAAGACCATACCACCTTTTTGTGTGGATGTGAAGCGTTCCATTTGTTCAATTTAAACTTCCTCCTCCAGTACTCCATTTAGAAATGTAGACTTTACATCCATCTGGTATACTTTGAACTCTTTATGAGCAACATAAGCAAGAAGAATTCTTACTCCTTCTAATCTAGCCACAGGTGCAAAGGTTTCGGCATAATCCAGTCCAACCTCCTATGCATATCTTTTGCAGACCAGTCTTGCTTTGTTCCTTATCACTTTTCTTTCTTCATTTAGTTTATTTCTGTAGACCCACTTTGTCCCAATGACATTCTTGTCCTGTGGTCTTGGCACAAGAATCCATGTGTCATTCTTCTCTATTTTCTCAATCTCTTCTTCCATGGCCTTGACCCAATTTTCATCTTCCAGAGCCTCCTTGGTGGTTTTGGGCCCTATACAGGAAAATAAACAAATATTTTCTCTAGTCTTTTTCCTTGTCAAGACATTTGCATGTTTGTCACCATTAATATTATCAGTTGAGTGATATGTGACATACCTTGGAAGAACCGGTCTCTGTTCCCAGTCAAGTTCTTCTAGTTGAGCAATTTCTTCAGCATGTTTATTAACAACTTCTTGTTCATCATCTTGAGTTGGTCTGTCATCTTTAGGTACAACATCCTGCTCCAGAGGTCTGTTTTCATGTTCTTCTCTTTCATCTTCAGTAGTTATTTCATTGAATTCCAAAAGATTTCAGCATTATGATTCTCCATACTGTCATGTTTATTATGACTGATCTTTTCCTTTGATTCTAAATATTCATCAACTTTTACATTGATACTTTTGACTATTTTTCCTGTTCTCTTCTTCAAACACCGGTAGGCTTTATCTTGGTAGAATAACCCAAAAATATGCCTTCATCACTCTTCGCCTTAAACTTGCCAGAATACATATCTCTTTTAATGTAGCACTTACTACCAAAAATTCTGAAGTAGCTTACACTGGGAGTGTGACCGAACCATAATTCATAGGGAGTCTTACCGGTTATTTTCTTGACTTGAACTCGGTTCAATGTGTAAATAGTAGTGCTGATAGCTGCTCTCCAGAAGTGATGAGGGAGATCCTTCTGAATCATTAGGTTCTCGCACAGTCAATCAACATCCATGTTTTTTCTTTCTGCTACTCCATTTTGCTGAGGAGTCCTTGGTGCAGATAACTACCTTTTTATTCCATGTTCCTCACAGTATTGAGTGAACTCTTGAGAGATGTATTCACCTCCTCTGTCTGACCTTAGACACTTTAAGCTTTTGTCGGTCTCCTTCTCCACTCGAGCCTTGTAGATCTTGAACATGTGAAAGGCTTCTGATTTTTCTCTAAGAAAGAGTGTCCACATCATTCTTGAAAAATCATCTACAAAAAGCATGAAGTACCTGTCACCATAGTAGCTCTTTGTTCTCATAGGTCCACACAAGTTTGTGTGTACAAGATCCAGAACATTTTCAGTAGAAAAAGATTTACTACTGAAACTTGTTCCTATCAGCTTTCCTAACTGACAATCTTTACAAATACCTCTGTCAGGTTTTGTAATATCAAGATGTCCTCTTACTGATTTCTTCTTGCTCACTTTGACAACACTATCAAAGTTTATGTGGCAGAGCCTCTTATGCCACAACCAACTATTGTCCTCTTTGGTTGTAAGACAAATCTTGTTTGTTTCTCCTTTGACTGATGCTATGAGGTAGGCTCCTTCCATTGAGTCCAGATAGAACAGATTCCCTTTACTCTGTCTACCAGTGGCAACATGAGCTCCTGATTGGTTCTTGACAGTACAAGAACCTTGCCCAAATTCCAACAGGAACCCCTTGTTAAGTTGAACAACACTCATTAAAGTGTACTTAAGTCCTACCCAGTACACATCTTCACATACAACATCATTGCTAAGTGCAATAGATCATTGTCCTTTGATAGCACAGGGGGCATTGTTACCAAAGGTTACCGATCCACCATCATTGAGCTTTAAGTTGATGAAGTTGTTCTTATCACCACTCATGTGGCGAGTGCCTCCATTGTCAATGATCCAATCATAATGCTGATGAGATCTTGATATAAGCGCCATTTCTCTTATCATCGGGCTTGCTTCTGTTATTGCAACAAATGTAATTTTAGGATCTTCAGAGTCTTCAGATTCATTGTCTGTGACTCCTTCTGCAAGGTAGCATTCCTTCTTTGCTTTGTTCTTGAATCGGTTGCTCTTGTCTTATTATCATTGTCTAGATATCTTGCTGCAATATGTCCTATCTTATTACAAGAGAAACATTTTAGTGGGAGATTTCCTTTGTATTTCTCTTTTCCTCTGGGAAATCTCCTAGCGATGAGTGCTTCAAACTCATCTTGCTCCATCTCTTCTATGAGAAGATTCTCAACAAGACTTCCAATCTTACCAGTAGAGTTGTTACCAGATTCTCTTCCTTTCTTGGTGGAAGAGGTGTTAACAGAAGACTTAAAAGCAGCTTCTAGCATGGGTAAGTTGTTATCAAAATTGCTCAATTCAAATGTAGTCAACTTATTAATTAGTGAGTCTAGAGTGACTTGATCTGTGGTCACTGATTTGAGCTCCTGAATGGCTGAGATCTTGATGGCATACTAAGGCCTTAGCGTTCTCAATATTTTGCTTACCACTTCCTCTTTACTTAGTTTTCCTCCAGTGCTTTTGATGGAGTTAATCACTTCTTTGATTTTGTTGCTGTATTGGTCAATATCTTCTCCCTCATTCATCCTCTCATGTCATCATATTTTCCTCTAAGGCTTTCTACCTTAGCTCTTTGTACATGTGGGTCACCACCATACACTAATTGCAACTTGGCCCACATCTTGTGAGCAGTATCTATATTTTCAATCTCTGCATTGACGTAGTCGGGTAGCGTGCTTGCTATCATATTCATTGCACTTGTATGTTCTGTCTCGATCTTCAATTCATCAGGAGTCAGGGTACCATTGGGTTCAATGTAATCATGTGTTACATGGGTCCAATATTGATCTCCAGTGGTCTTCATGTACAACTTCATTCTATTGCACCACAGAGTAAAGTTTTCCTTGGAGAACTTTGGTCCTTCCTTTCTCATCATCTTGACTTTATCTTTTTGAGGTTAAGCAGCAAAGAAAAGAGGCTTGGCTCTGCTACTAATTGATAGTCCCAACCAGTGCTGAGAGGGGAGGGGTGAATCAACACCTATAAAACTTTAAAACAAATCTGATGTAGTATACTACAACTGTAAGCAAAATAGATTCTAGCATAAAAATAGCATCAAACAATCAATCAATAGACAACACTAGATTTATCACGTGGAAACCCAAATCAGGAGAAAACCATGGTGTGAGGAACCTCACAAATTCTGTACTCTTCTAAAATGCGCCCTATTAGGAGCCTTCCCTGTTAAAAGATTACAAGCGCACTGTTAGATGTGACCCGGTTAAGGGATTTGATACAATAAGGCTGTTATAGCCTGCCTGGTTAGAGGATTTAGAACATCTAAACAGATGTCACCCGGTTAAGGGATTTAGTACAAGGGAATTGTTAATGTCCACCCAAAATACTAAGATTTCGCTATTGTAATTGTTAGAGAACAATAGAGAATTTTGATGTTTTAGAAATAGCTTTTCTTAGCCTGATAAGATCTTTGTTATACTTAACTGAGAAACATCACTGGTCATTGCAGGTATGTTCTCCTTGGTTGTTGTGCTTCTCTGCACACTCTTCTCTCTTCTCCTTTATCTTCACCTTAGCTTCTTCAGCGTACAAGTTCACTCTTTACTTTGGCAGAATGAAGGCAAACTATATTCTTGTTAGGTAGAGGAATATATAGACTTCTTGCCATATTTGCTTTTCTCATGCACAGCTTGTTTAAAGATTACCTTTGAATCCATCACCCAGTGGAGTATCAGTTCACTGAGGAAACATCCGATGCATGCTATGCTTTATCTGCTTTATGAAAGAAAATGACAGATGCGTATCAGAAGCTTTCCTTCACAAGAGATATCTCCATGATTTAATGCCACAAACTCTGGCATTAAAACCTTCAATCGCACCTCATACCGATCGTCTTGGTAAGTCAAAGGCTACTAGATTTAGTGCACTAACTCCCGGTCAAAGAGTTAGATAATTGTTTGTTGACTATGACTTTCCCCGGTTCATCTATTATGATGATGTCTTCACTTGATTGGTAAAGATCCTTAAGTTGTGCACAGGTAAGAGCTTTGACCTATCACCTTCCCTAACTCTGGATATACCGGTTGCATCCTTACCTCAGTTTCTGTTGTCGGTTATAGGTTGCATCTCCCTTGGTGATCGGTTGCTCTGTTGAATAGATATAGTCTCTTCTTTCTTGCACAATGTCACCAATTGCGAAACTTGTCTCTCCTCGCATTTGTTGTCAGTTGTACCTGTCTTCAGTCATGCTTCACAGATCCAACACTGGTGTCCTTAGACACAAATGTCAACACCTCTTTGCCAATCCATGACAATACCTCTTTTGCCATGTATCGGTTTTGGCATGTACCGGTTACCATCCCTTAATGCCAACATCATTATCATTTAGTTAGTTGGCCAAAGGGTAGGTAGTTGGGGTAACATTGCAACGGTTGGAGTAGCATCCGTTTGGTGTTGTTATATGTCATGTACTTCCTTCAAGGAAGAGGATACGATGGGAGTTGTTACTCTTATGTCATATTGCTGTCATACATTGTAAACAGTTGATGAATTCATACAAAAGCATTGGGTGTTCTTTGGCATATCATGTTATCATATATTTTATACTATTACTGTATGCATTAAACTAGTTTACCTGAAAGGGTAAACATTTGGCGCTGTTCTTGAGGACTGAACCTGAGTCACCCGTGTGATAGGTGGGAATATTCACTACTATACTAGAACGACAAGATGTCGGTAGGAAATTTCAGGGGCTTCCTCGATGATTGGTTGATCTTCAACGGGCAAGCCACACAATTAGCAATCCTTTGGGAATGTATGGAGATGTGCCAGAGAGCAAGGTTGACACTCAACCCGAAGAAGTGCAGGTTTATGCTTCCGAAGTTGTTGGGCCATATCGTCTGCAAAGCAGGATTAAAAACAGATCCCGACAAGGTCAGGGTAATTGTGGAGATGTAGCCTTGCACAGAAGTCACAAGGGTGAAATCATTTCTTGGCCACATTGGCTATTATCGACGGTTTATAAAGAATTTTTCTTAAGTCTCCTACCCATTGGACAAGTTGACATGAAAGGGAGACCCCTATGATTGGGGGACTGAACAAGGCACAACTTTTGAAGAGTTGAAAACAAGACTGGTCAGAGCACCAATTCTGGCATATTCGAATTGGGATAAGGAGTTTCATGTCCATGTGGACGCCTCTAATTTTTCCATTGGTGAAACCTTGGCTCAGGTGGGTGACCATGGCTTAGACCATCCTATCTATTTCGCCAGTAGACTGTTGTCAAGGGTGGAGAAGAACTATAGCACGACGGAGCGAGAGGCACTCAGAATGGTCTATGCAGTCCAAAAGTTTAGGCACTACTTGCTGGCCACCCCATTCACGTTCTACGTGGACCATCAGGCCTTGATGTATTTGGTCAACAAACCTATAATCCAAGGCAGAGTAAGTAGATGGTTTTTATTGTTGCAGGAGTTCACATTCACCATCATAGTACAACCGAGGAAAAGCCATGTAATTGCCGACTAGCTTTCCCGCATCAAGTCTGGAAAACCACCTAAGGGGATTAATGATGACTTGCTTGACGCCCACCTATTCCACATTACAATATTTCCTACATGGTACAAGAGTATCGAAGAGTACTTGTCCACATCTCAGTTTCTGAAAGATATGTGTTGGCTAAAATTTTATAAGTCACTGTGACCACAACTTACAAAATTGTGACTTTAGGCAACATCTTATGAGATTTCTCTCTCCTCTCAGCAATAGGGGAGGCTCCCTCCTTATTGTAGGTGGCTTCAATAGAAACTTAACTAAAATTACAAAAAGGGTGGTTCACTTAATCAATTCCTCTTTTTTCAGGAATGATTTGCATACAACTACAACTTTCCAATTTAAGAAAAAGTGCCTTATTGCTACAATAATACCGGGGGCAGCAGTTTACATTTTATAATTTGTGGAATAAGTATAGGAACCTAAAGTCTCCTGTGATTATCCCGAATTAGGATTCAAGTAGAATAACTAGTAAGACACAAAGTCTCTTATTGGATACTCTCAAACTTAATAAAATTACCTATAACTGAAGCTCAAAGTCTTCAGTACTAAGTAATTGTAGCTTGTACCAACTATAACAATTTGTCCTCCTGCAACACAAAGTCTTCAGTTCTAAGTAATTGTAGCTTCTACCAACTTTAACAATTTGTCCTCCTGCAACACAAAGTCTTCAAAAGTTCAAATTGGCTCTGAATGCAATAGGCAGCTCAAAGTCTGCACAGTTGAATTCAAATCCCTCTTGAGCAAAGCTCCAAAACTCACAATCAATATCTAAAAATGTGGTCACATAACACCTTGAATCAACACAAAGTTTGAAAGAAAGTTGTCGCTTTTATTGAAAGCAATTCAAATTTACATTTAAGCTCAAAGTCTTAGAGTGTAGATACAAATTGACAAAATTTTCTTGCCTTACCAAAATATGATTATTTACAATGAGCTCCCTCCTTTATAGAGGAAAAGAGTGAAGAGAAAGGGGGAGAAAGAAGGGGAAAATCCTTAACCACCTTGACTTATTCTCTAACTAACAAACTAATTTTGACTTATTCAATGCTACAAGACCTAAAACATCTGCAACTTGATTTCATATTACATCTTTGCACATGATACTATCACATGCAATTGTTGATATTATGGCCTTTCGGCAAATATATCATGCATTGGATTAAGATATTTTTGATATATAAATAATAATATTAAATATGAGAGATATTTAATATTTATTGTTTATTAGTAAATTGAATTAATTGTCTAACTTAAGTCTGGGCCCAAGGTCGGCCTCCTTAAGGGAAAATATTATATCTAAGTCAGCCTCTTGTGGAGGCAATCCAATTGCATATATAAGGCAGTTCGAACCTTGGGGAGAACACATCAAAAACATAACATGAAGTTCTCTCCTTGTGGATTCGATAGCATATTCAAGAGCAGCGAAAGCAGATTTACATATTCATCTGTTCAACTACAAGGAGCGATTTCATGCATTTAGTTGCAGCCTTGGAGGAGCGAACTAGGGCAGAGATATAACAACCTTAGAGGAGCGAATTAGGGCAGAGATCTTGTAGCTCTAGAGAAGCAAACTAGGGCAGTATTGTGCAGCCCTAGAAAAAACCTATGAGGGCCGATCTTGCAGCCCTAGATCTGAGAATTATGGCAGATCTAATAGAAGGCCAAAATCAGGGTAGATTGGCGACATATTGAAGGGCAAGATTGAAGATCTCAAGGTTCAGATTTGAAGTCTAATTCAGAGATATAATCCGGGTATTATCTCTCCTTGTTCTTTGTGATTTCTTACCATATCCCGTGCTTAGTTTTGTTAGACCTCTATAGATTGATATATTCTTTGGTAGAATTTGAAATATATTAACATGGTATCAGAGCATTGGTAGAGTTAAAGATCTTTTCAGATTTAGGAATTCAGTCTAACTCCTTCAAAACTAAGGAAGAATACTATGGTAACCGGGGGTTTGACCTAAACATAATAAATTTGATTTCATATATGAAGAGCATAAAAGTAGGTCTAAATTTTGCAGAGGTTGAATTTGCCAATTGCCTTACTTAGTTCAACCCACCTAAGAGGTAGTCTAAGCTTAAGAGGAGTAAGATCATCCCTTATTGGCATGGCTTAGCTTAATAGCATATGGCATATTATTGGCTGGTTCATTAACTTATTAGCATTGGCATATTATTATCAGCCAGGTCATTATCATTGATTGACTGGCTCATAATTTTCGTGCACTTGGCTGATTTATAAGTATTGGCATTTGTCATATTTCTATATGTCATTTATGTGTGAGCACATCTCTTTTGCATAACACTTGGTTTGTGTTAGCATATCGTTCTTCATTGTTATGGCTAGGTCTATATTTGTGACATATAGTTGAGACTATATTGTTTTTGGCAGAGCTGGATAATTGTTTCATGTATTTTATATATGTGGAGACATACATAGCTAATTGTCTTTGATTGTTTATTAATGTAAAGGAAGTACTTTGGTACATTGACAACATTGGCTTGTGTTGGCCTTTACATTGGCATTAAACAATAATATAATCTGATATGTATGAAGGAACTTACCTTCCGTTGTAAGTTGAGTCTATTGCATATTGAAAGGGAGTTTTTCTGTTATATGCGCTGACATATTTCTGCCTTGGACTTATTTACGACTGGTTATCTAATCTGGTATGAATGGCAACATTACTTGGCATCCATTACGGGAAGCATACATTGGCTATGTATATATGGATTCAGGTTCAAAAGATCTTATTGGCATTATCCTTCCTTTACTGGTTGAGGGAGTTTTAACCTTGTTAGAGGGTGAAGATAAGATCATCCAGAGGGAGTAGATCTCCTTGTGTAATATATACCCTGTGGTAACTTAATTATGGGTATGTGGTTTAAGAGGGAGTTCAATTATGGGCTCACTTGCACCTAATTTTGTGTTATGAACTCCTTCCTTATGTCTTGTTGATCATATGTATGGGTAAGATTATACCTCATTGGCTTGATCATCATAATTGGTTAGTTTTGATATATGATTGTATGTGTGGAACATGCATAGCTGATTGGATCAGCTGGTTAGGAGTGTCTAATTAGCATAATTAATTATCTGTTTAGCTGATTGACATAATTGACATTTTATTTTGAATATATGAGGAGCATACTTCACATTATGTACATTATGTATGAATGGATGCATACTTCAGGTTGGCATATGGAACATACACTACATTGGCATCTGTTATGCTTCTGTTATAGGAGTATACCTTGCATTTACATTGGTATATATTCCTATTATGTGGGTACATACTTTACCTTGACATATTTTATATCTAATGCTGTTCTGGGAACATTCACAATTGATTTTTAGTATAGCTTATTTATTGTTTTCTTTATTGATGCATGGGTGCATAAATTATTGGTTAATGAATGTTGGAACATACTTACATTGGCATATGTTAGAATAGGCATATCTCTTGAGAACATGCATTTAGAGATAATGTTGTTGTATGCATGGGAGCATTTATTATATGGATATATGTTATCCTTACTATCCTTACTAAGTGTATGGATACACTTCTTTATAGAGGGAACTATATTGCATCTTGTTGTGATCACATTGCACCTGGTTATATGTTGGATAAATTTGGTTACCTTTAGGTGGTGAAGACTTATGTGATTACTCTTATGCTTATGGCTAAGACTTGTCTATAGATGTTGGATGAATTATGCTGGTTCTATGAGAGAACTGCATTTGGATATTGATTAGTTAATATAATTATATGGAGCATACATCATTTGTATACTTTAGCTTGTGAAGCATACTTTAGTGGATTATTGTGTATGAATGGATCATACTTTCTTTCATAGATGAGTCTATATTTACTGATTATAGCTGAGACTATATTACATGTGGTTCTATGTGTAAACACATTTTCTTTACATTTAACTTGAATATTATGATCATATTGGTTACTCTTATACTTATGTGGATTCATGAGGTAAGATTTTGATTATGAGACACATTTGGTCATGTTGATTCATTTGGTTACACTTATGCATATGGCTAAGTTGTTTCTTATGAATTGGTTATTTGGAGAATATCATGGATTTGATTTTCTTCTCAAGGATCAGGGATCCATTATTGAGCATATGGTGACATCATGGACTTGATGTAGGGAAACCGTCACTCTGAGCATTTGGTGAATATCATGGACTTGACATTCGTTAGACCAATGCTCGAGGATATCATAGGCTTGATATCTTGTGGGTCAAGGATCCACATCTAAGTAATTGGTGGACATCATGGACTTGATGTCGATAGGCCATTACTCTGAGCACTTGGTGAATATCATGGACTTGATATTCGTTAGACCAATGCTCGAGGATATCATGGATTTGATATCTCTTGGATCAGAGATCCACACTTGAGTATATGGTGGACATCATGGACTTGATGTCTAGAGGCCATTGCTTTGAGCTTTTGGTGAATATCATGGACTTGATATTCGTTAGACCAATGCTCTTAAGATAATGGACTTGATGTTGGTTTGATGTCATGGACTTGACATTTTTTGAGTCTTGGTGACTCGTGGATTTAGTTATCCACCAATTGGATGGTATACATCATGGACTTGATGATACCTTGAATATCATGGACTTGATATTCTATTGCCTGAGTCAAGAGGACTTGTGGATCTAAGTTATCCACAAATTGTATAGAAAACATCATGAATTTGATGATAACTTGTGTTCGGAAACCATTATGGACTTGATACTACCTTGAATATCATGGACTTGATATTCAAAAGAGTCAAGGTGACTAGTGGATTTAGGAAATTCACAAATTGATTGGAAATTTGATATCATGGACTTGATATCACTTATGGTTGATAAACATCATGGACTTGATGTTATCATGAATATCATGGACTGATATTCTTGGGTCATGGAGACCAGAGGATCTAGGAGATCCACATTTGGATTGTAAGCATCATATGATATGATGTTTCTCATATGAATATGAGATGTATGGTTGAGGAATAATGAAGAACAATTGTGTTCTCATTATATCTTGTAGATAGAGATCTAATATCATAGATGAGAAATCTATGGCATCATTGGATAAGGAATCTATTTTTGTCATGTTTTATGCTTTGAGTCTCGGAGACTCGTGGATTTAGGAAATTTTAAAGCTAATTTCACAAAAACATTAAAAACTATAGTTAAATCAACTCGAAATGAGTTGAAATTTGAAATCTCATAGATAAGGAATCTCATTATATCTTGTAGATAGAGATCTACTATCATAGATGAGAAATCTATGGCATCATTGGATAAGGAATCTATTTTTGTTATGTTTTATGCTTTGAGTCTCGGAGACTCGTGGCTTTAGAAAATTTTAAAGCTAATTTCACAAAAACATTAAAAACTATAGTTAAATCAACTCGAAATGAGTTGAAATTTGAAAATGGACATCAAAATCCATTTTATATATTAAATATAATTCGAACTTGTGCATTTGACTTTGAAAAACCCACCTTTTTAAGGATTTTGAAAGAATATGTAGTCAGCCTGAAAAACTCCACCTTTTGCATCATAACTTGAGTTATACAACTTCGTTTGATGTCTAAGTTAGCTCGAAATGAGCGTATTTCAAAGGGCTATTGACTCAAGGGAAAATCAAGATTAAAAATTGCTAACAAGAAAGAGAAAAATGAAGAAAATTACTTAAAGAATGCATGAAATGTGTGTTACAAAGAACATTTCAGAGATGACGAATTGTCTTTATAATGCATTATCCAAAACATCCAAATCATAGAGGAGACACCTACGAATTCACAAGAAAATTGTGTAGGGTTGCCTCAATTTTGTGATGTCAAAATTGAGGACAACACCTGGCTCTAACTAGGGAACGTACCTCATTTGTTCTTAGAAACAATGAGGAATGTAGAATCCAGACCTCTAAGTGCCTTTATCTACTCCATTGGGCTATAGAGTTAGGTGACTAAAAACAAAAAGACTCAAAAAGGATAATGCAACTGACACAAAGCAAAGCTAGAACAAACTTGTGCAAATGCACTTATTGAAAGTAAAGAAAAACCTAACTAATTAAAACTAGCTGACAATGCAACTTTTCAAATGAAACCATTTACTGGTTCAACAAAATAGCTACCTTTTTTCAGCAGCTTGCATGTTCACATGCAACTTTGTATAGATGGAGAGCAAACAATTGGAGCAATGATGTCAATGCTTGATATAACATCTCTTGGAAGAGACGAATAAATTCACCTTTTTGAGATGAATCATATGTATTGCTGCTCCAAAATAGGCCACAAAATTCAAACTACCCTTGGCTTCTTCTTCAATTTTATCTTCATGCTTAGGTACAAGTGGAATAAATGATGTTGTATTGGCCTCCAACCAAGCCAGATGTCTTCTTGGACATCCCCTTGATTGTACGAAGACCGAACTTTTCTTGCATGTTGTAACTTGCTTGACTGGTTCATCAATTATGACATCCTCAAGTTGACCAAGAAAGGTTACCTCATTGCTTCCTTCTACATTATCCTGGTTATAAATTTCAGACATAAGAGAATTATCTTCAATATTTGAACAAAATTCCCCTATGATGTTCATGATAAGATCCTTATCAAGTTCTGGGGTAGATCTTTCATACAATTTTGATGCATTATTTTTAGCTTGACTGAGATCTTCATGCATGTCCATCTTTTCATGTCTAACAACATGATCATCTTCATTTGCTTGAACATTGGAAGAATGAGTTTCATCTTTCTAATTTTCATCAACGGCTTTCTGAGATTGCGTGAACCAGAAATAAGAGTTGCCAGCTAATTCTACTTCCTTTTCTTGGAAGAGTATAGCAAGATCACTAGCCTCAGATTCAGGATGCTTTGTTGCTGCCTTCGTTGATGGTGCCTCAATAGCAAGCTTCTTTGATGATGAAGCTAATCTTTGTTGATTCTCACCAGTAGGACTACAAGCAACAGTTGGAAGGGGTGTCCTTTCTTCATCCTCATGAGGAACATAGAATATACCTTGAGCTATTTGCTTTTTGAGGGCAAACAACTCATTTGCCAACCTTTGCACTGCATGATCCGTCCTTGTAATGGAAGAAAATGAATCAGAAGAGAGATTACTTTCTTCAAACTCGTTTGCTTCATTTCTTATCTTCCCAGCAAGAATAAGATCATCTTCAATTCCAATTGCCACAGTCTGTGCAGCTGCAAGAGTAGTCGGAGCTGCTCTTCTTAATAGAAAATTGACTTCGGGAATTTGTGCATTTACAAAGAAGCACTTCAAATTTGAACTGTAGGTTGAGCAATAGATGGAATCCTTCGTGTCAACTTGTTGAAATGAGCAACAAATTCACGCATAGGAACGTGACATGCCTTCTTCAGCAGGGTGAGTTGAGCCAATAGTACATAGCATCTTCAGGAGGCTTGAACCTCTCTTCAAACTTGGCTATGAGAGTAGCCCAGTTTGTGATGGTCTGTGGTGCAAGATGATAAAACCAATTAGTAGCCACACCTTGGAGAGTTTCTACGAACAACCTTACAGACACTTCCTCATGTTCAACACCATGAACACCACATGCAATGTAAAAAGCAGCAATATGTTCATCTAGATGTTGTTGTTCATCACCGAAGAACTTAGGAAAATTCTTCCTTGAGCCATCAGGAGGAGCATATAGAGGTGGAGCTAGATTCAATGGACCAAAGAGTATTTACCCATGGACCTTGGGCCATTTACATGTCCTTGGTAAAAGCTTGAAAAACTAACAAAAAATAATTACAATGAATATTCACAATGAAAAGGACACGGGTATACTTCAAATGAAAGTGTGAGGCTTTCGAATGCGCATCGTGTCCCCAGCAGAGTCACCAAAAATTGTTGGCTAAAAATTTTGTAAGCCGCTAAGACTACACCTTACAAAATTGTAACTTTAGGCAACGTCTCATGAGATTTCTCTCTCCTCTCAGCAATAGGGGAGGCTCCCTTCTTACCGTAGGTGGCTTCAATAGGAACATAGCTGAAATTACAAAGAGGGCAGTTTTCTCAATCAATTCCTCTTTTTTCAGGAATGATTTCCATACTACTACTTTTTAACTTAACAAAAAGTGCCTTATTGCTACGATAATACTGGTGACCTTGGAGTTGACACAAGAACAATACCAAGGGCACCAACTTTTTTTTTATATTTTGTGAAACAAAAACAGGAACCCAAAGTCTCCTGTGCTTGTCTCATAAGGATTCAAGAAGAATAACTAGTAAGGCACAAAGTCTCTTACTGGCTACTCTCAAATTTAATAAAAACACTTACAACTGAAGCCCAAAGTCTTCAGCTCTAAGTAATTAAAGCCACTACTATATATCACAATTTGTCCTTCTGTAGCACAAAGTCTTCAAAAGTTCAAATTGGCTCTGAATGCAACAGGCAACTCAAAGTCTACGCAATTGAATCCAAATCCCTCTTGAATCAAAGCATTAAAACTCACAATCAACTCAAGAAAATGTCGTCACATAACAGTTTGAATTGGCACAAAGTCTCAAAACATTCTGCCTCTTTTATTGAAAGCAATCTGATTTACATCCAAGCACAAAGTCTTAGAGTGCACAATACAAATTGGCAGAATTTTCTTGCCTTGCCAAAAGATGATTATTTACAATGATCTCCCTCCATTATATAGGAAAAGAGTGGAGAGAAAGGTGGAGAAGGAAGGGGAAAACCCTTAACCACCATGCTTATTCTCTAACTAACTAATTTTGACTTATTCAAAGTTGCATGCCTAATGCGCTTGCAACTTGATCACATGTTACAACTTTGCACATCATACTGTCACATGCAATTACATCTTTCTATTACATGTAATCTGTCAAATACAAATTATAAATGCATGATGAGAATATTTTGTGTTTGATAAGACACAACACCTATTACATCATTCTTCGTTTGTCGTCATGTTGATGGGTGATGATTGATATGCTCTAATTTGGTGAAAGCATCTTGATCTGGAATAAGAGTCTGCATCCTTGGTTGTCTCTTGAGAAGCACATTTGTTTCTTTCCATCTCTGCCTTGAAAGAATTCTTTCTGATTGTAGTCTTTCGAACCTTTCTAGGGAGAAAGATCCAATCTTCTTATCCAACTTTTGTTCTAATTTTGATTCACTTGATTCCCTCGAAGTTGAATTTCTCTTAAGGGTGGCCTTTGAGCTCTCCTATGGGCTTCCCTTTCTCTTTGTATCCTTTCTCTTTGCTCACGTTCCAATCTTTTTCTAAGCCTCCTTTCAATTCTTTGTCTTTCTCTTTCAAATTCAATACCAACTTCCTCCTCTTCCTCCAAGATGGGCCGAGCAACTGTATAGTGTGCGTTGTCTTGTCTTTGATTCCAAATGAAATCCCCTAAGTTTGAAATGATATCTTCCTGCCTTACATTTATATCCAAACCCTAGATAATTAGCATAAGAAGGTAACACCATCTTAGAACATTTTTTTAGTTTTGGCTCTCACATTCTAACCTTTCTTGAATCTCCCTTTCAATCCTTTGGGCCTTTACTTCTTCCTTTTCTAATGTTTCCTAGAAATTCTCTTGACATGGCAATTGATATGCCCGAGTAGCTGTAACATGAAGATTCCACAAGGTAAGAATATCTGCAAGAGGTGGATCCATTGCACACTGTTTGATGCACAAATATGAGTTTTGGGATGTTATGAACAAGGAAAATGGCTGCAAATTTTGGGACAGCGAAACGGTGGATGGGTTTGAGAAAAAATGGTCACTTATATGGTGAGTAAAACCCCAAAAATGAGTTTTTCGAAGGGGATTGCTTACGGAAACAGCGAGAATTATGGAGGATAAAAAGGTAAGCAAATGATTGAATATCATTTCTTCTTATAATGGAGTTGAATCAACCACCATCATGAGTTTTAAGTCATATGGCACTAGTAGGGACAGCAATTTATGCAAGTGGACTTTTTGGAAAATAATACATGTATGGACTTGCATTGGATTTATTCTCTTCTTCACCATAGAACGGGATTTTTAATCTCGACTGCATATGCAAGCAAGATGAGATTCTTTCATATGCATCTTAAGAATAAAAGATAGAAGTAGAAGAAACATGAATTTAATCACATGTAAATCTAAAATGAAAGTTTACATATTAGTTGAATAACTTGGGAAGAAAATAGGAAAAAGACTTTACTTCAATCTTCAACAAGAAATCTTGGGCAAAATCTGAAATGAATCAATGGATTTTCAGATTTAGGGAAGCTTGGATTGAAAAACTATAAATAGATCACATTCTTAGTCTTTTTCCTTAAATTTTGGATAGTCAACATGCATATACAGCCAAGTGGGAAGGAATGAGAGATTAATTGCAAAGAAATAGCAACCATTTTGACTATTTCTAGTGTATATGCAATGAGGATAAAAAACGACATCTAGGGCATGAGATTCGATTAAAATGACGATTTAAATCAATCATAGAAAGAAAAACTTACACGCAATCAATTCTTAGAGCTAAGAAAACAATTTTAGATGCTCAAACCCCTCTAGTAATAAACGTTTTTGGAGAATAAAGGCCAGAAAGCGGACTGCTTTTGTTAAAATGCATATGCCTTGTGTTTCAAACAGCACATGCAATCTCCTCCAAAATCATTGCCCTAGGAAGGAAAGTAGCTAAGTGAAGGAAAAATGCACTTTTGTGATGTTCAAACACATGCAAAGAAGCATGTGATCTTTGTCAAATTTGACACCCAGGATTCTCAAGATTGAATACACATTATTTGATTGCAAAAACACATGTAATGAATGTGCAAAAAGACGTCAAGAAGGGCGTATTAAAAACGCTGTTTTGGATGTCTTTGCACATACAAAAATATGCAATCTCCCCTAAATCCGATGCCCTAGGCTGGAAACACACTTTGGGAGAGAAGAAACACACAAAAACAAAGATGTAAAAGACTTTTTAAAAAACGTCCAATAGCTGGATATTAAAAATGTACTTTTGTAGTGTGTTTGCATGAGTTTAAAACATATGCAATGCCTCCAAAATTCAATGCCGTAGGCTGGAAACACACTTTGGGAAGATGTTTTCATGAGTTTTAAAACATATGCAATCCCTCCCAAAATCGACGCCCTAGAAAGGATATTAAATATGCTGTTTTAAAAGGGAGTTTGCACATGTAAAAATACATAAAAAGATATGTATTTGGGTTTAAAAACAACACCCTTAGTGGTTCTCCATTAAAAACGCACTTTTCAAGTGCATTTACATATTGATTAGAACATGTCTTTCATGAGAAAAAAAAGCCACTTGGAGAGTTTTTAAATACGTTGTTCTCTATATGCAATCACATATAAAAACAACACTCAAAGGATTAAATACGTTCTTTTTGAGTTCAACTGCACATTCTTATAAAACATATTTTTGGCTTAGGAAAAGCCACTTTTACATGTTTTATATATGCAATTGCATATAACAACAACCTACTTAATGTATAAAAGACTTAATTTCAAAAGGTGGGTTTTAAAAAGTGTTTTGCTTGTTGATGATATGCAATGAAGAATAAAAACCGCACCTTTTTGAACTTAAGTGTTTTAATTTTAAATTAATTTAATATATAACTATAGTTGTAATAAAGTAACATGAAATTAGATTATTTTAAAGCTAATTTCACAAAAACATTAAAAACTATAGCTAAATCAACTCGAAAGGAGTTGAAATTTGAAAATGGACATCGAAATCCATTTTATATATTAAATATAATTCAAACTCGTGCAATCGACTTTGAAAAACCCACATTTGTAAGGATTTTTAAAGAATATGCAGTCAACCTGAAAAACTCCACCTTTTGCATCATAACTTGAGTTATACAACTCTGTTTGATGTCTAAGTTAGCTCGAAACGAGCATATTTCAAAGGGCTATTGACTCAAGGGAAAATCAAGATTAAAAATTGCTAACAAGAAAGAGAAAAATGAAGAATAGGACTTAAAGAATGCATGAAATGTGTGTTACAAAGAACATTTCAGGGATGACGAATTGTCTTGATAACGCATCATCCAAAACATCCAAATCATAGAGGATACACCTACGAATTCACAAGAAAATTGCATAGGGTTGCCTCAATTTTGTGATGTCAAAATTGAAGACAACATCCCAGCAAGCCTTTCCTACAAATGACTGTGTACCATAAATAGGAGTAAAATTTATCTTTATTCACTCATGCATTCATTACAAAGAAGAAGGCTAAGATGGTCGGCCAAGATTACAATTTGTCCGACTATACACTACTCTCTTCCTTGGTGGTATGCAACATATTTAAATGATGTGATGGTTGCCAAGAGAGACACAATCGTCAACCAAATGACACTTACAACCACCTGAGAGTGACAACCAACAAACAGTTAACACTTTTGACAGATAACCAATATTATCAAACATAACAATAGGCATTATATGCTGACTACAAAGTTGACTTAGAGAAAAGTGGGGTACCTTCATAAGAAGAATTAAAAAAAGAAGCAAAACAATAAGAAAGAGTCTTGTTCTAGAAAGTGTTAAAAACTTCATACTCAATTGTTATAATTTTTACTCTATGAAGGCACGCTAGGGCCATATTATGTGTCTGCATTAAATCTTCTAGGGCTTGATTTGCCTTAACAAGCACATTATTTATCCATTTCTTAGCATTCTCAGGGATGGATTTCATTTTTTCTAATTCATCAACTGATTGCTTAGAAAGGTCCAATGGAGGCACGAAGGATCCCTCGGCTTGTTGGATTGGATTGAATAGATGCTTGATATAATCTTGTAGTTCTCACATCTGAGCTTTTAGTTGAGATTTGGCTTCTTCCTTTTTTAAACCTTTTCACAATTGTCTCTACTGAATCCTATAATTCCCAAACTTCTTGCTCTTATGAAGTAGGGCCTAATTTGAATAGCATGGTATTCTTCAGGAGTGGTATCTTTAGATTTGTCAACCATTGGGGTAGCAATATATTCAATTCGGGATCCAAAACTATCCTTGGTGATCCTTGAATACATTTTAGCCTTCTGTATTGTCCCTTCCTAGGCAATGAGACTAATATTTTATATTTTTTTATGTGCTATGTCATGTCCCCGCATTAGCATTTGATTAATATTCAAATATTTCACCTGGACATATATAATGTTTAAAAAGAGTGAAATATTCTTTTTGTCTTATGCCAGTTTGAGGAATTAGGAAAATAAGGAATTTAAATAGCCTCCTGGCAGTTTCGTTGGAGGCTAGGTAAAAGGGGATTGGGAGTTTCATTCAGGGGGACTAAACTCTGATGATTAAATAGGAATATTGTAGTTTTTGCAGTTTTTTTGCAGCTTTTGGAGAATGCAGACTCTTCAGGGAAACATTATCATCAGGACTGAGAGATATCCTTTGGAAAATTTTAGCAATCATCTTCATTTTTTTGGTAACTTTTTGAAAGTGAAAGGCTTCTGGTTATTTTAAGACTTTGAGGTATGAAGATGTTGTTGGGAGCATATTGAAATTACTGTGAGAATATTTTCTGTTTGCATACTAGGAGAGATATGAGAATGATGAATTAATTGAAGACACATGACTTAGAATGGTGATGCAGTTTTTGCTTGTTGATTCTTTACTACCGTTAAGTCTTAACATGACTCTTTTGGTGAAGTCTACAATATTAGCATGTGCCATTTCCACCGAATGTTGTGACTTGATAGTGACAGAGAAGTGGAAGCAACTATATTGGGCAAAATATCGTGGCAACACTGGTATCCACAGTATTGAAGATTAAAATGTCGAGGGACAGATTTCTTTATTTCCTTGCATGAGGGCTTGAAGTTTGGCATTGAAATAACCATAATATGATTGGCGGCAGCTTCTCACTAGTTCGCGGATGTGTATGGTGAAATATATTGTGCAAAATAATCCTTTGGCTTGTCGTGTTAGAGGTTTTGGGCCTCTTATGGGTTGACGTGAGCAAGAAGATAACCATAGTGAGCTACAGGTTTTGGTGTGAATAAGATCAATAACTTAGTCAAGAGTTGACTTTTCCACACCAAGGTTTTTTCCATTGGGTATTTTCTATATATATATATATATTGAGGCCTCCATTCTACTCAGTGGAATGTGATTTGGACAACACTTATGGGCTAAGTTGCCGATGCGGGTGCGGATTCGGATGCGGATGCGGGGTGCGGGTGCGGGGTGCGTGAAATTTTTTTTTTAGGGGGTGCAGGTGCGTTTGGGTACGTATGTATATATATATATATTTTTTAAAATATATATATATATATATAAAATCTAATATATGATATATGCAAAGAAGTGCAAGAACTATACAAAAATAAAACATTTGATAGTATGAATTTCAGAATTAGAATAATAATACTTCACATTCAGCATTTATCAAGATTCAAGATATTTCATATTAGTTCAACAACTTCAACTTAAAATAATAAAATATCATAGACATAAATATTCAAAATTTCAAATTGAAACTTGCTAGTATCGTTCAAACTTCAATCACAATGTTTATCAATCACGGATCCAAGAGTCAAGAGTCAAGACACAAGATGCACTAATCAGATGCAGAATCATAAGGATTCTCAAAAAAATCCACATTCTCATTATCTCCTGCAAGTTGGAGATCATTTGAACCAAGAATGGTTCCACTTGTGCTAGATGCACCATGTGTCGTGGTATCATCACCATCATCTGTCATTGCAATGAGATCATGAAGCGTTGCATCCAAGTTTGCACACTCAGGGGCTACATCCCAAAGCTTGTATGACCCTTCCTTGTATTCATTTTGGTTACGTGACAAAAGACGCAAGTTGCTATGAATGTAAACCAAGTCCTCAGCTTTCTTTGAGCCCAACCGGTTGCGCTTCACTGAATGGATATAGGAGTATGTACTCCAATTCCGTTCAGCAGCAGAAGAACTTGCAACCTGGATAGTGTTCACAAAATTAAAGTATTAAACATACAGATACAAATGAAAAACAAATTAAAAAATATTAAACACTATATATTAAAATTTAAATAGTAAATTCAAATTGTAGAATACAAGTGGTAATAAAACAAAAACTTACTTGTGACAAGACCTTGATTGCAAGACCTTGTAGATGCTTGTATGGTTGCCCATGCATGTACCACCATGTAATAGCATCCATATTGTATTGGTCCTTTATTGCAAATGGAGACATTTTTAAACCCGAAGCAAATAAGCCAAATTCTAGCCTTACTTTGTCATGCATTTCCTCATCTGGGTAGAGTCTTGCAAAAGCTTTGTAGCATCCATTGGCAACTTCTTCATCCGCATATGGTGCAACTCTATCTGGCATAGAAAGTACTTGTGAACTATAGTACCTTGGAGATAAGGCATATGCAAGGAGGTGCAATGGGGTAGTCATCTTCTCCTAGCGATGATGAATGATTCCTTCCACCTTTTTGCATAAGGCTTCACATTCTATGGGGTCATTCTCATGCTGTTGTATGGAATGTTTTACTTTCTCAACCATGGTGTCCATGCCATCATACACATCGCCCAAGCAAGGTGTATCTGTATCGGCAAAATGAAGCATAGTCATAATAGGCTCCGTAAAATCCAATACAAATTGCACACGAGTCCACCAACTGTCATCCAAGACCAAAGCCTTGACCTTTTGGGCTCTTTCTGAATTTGATGTCTTCCATATACCCCACTGGCTAGAAATAACCATTTGGCTCAATGCTGTTTGCACTTTGACAAGTCATCTCATAACAATAGTATGAGATGCAAAACGGGTCTCAGCAACCTAAGCATAAAGCAAGTTAGAAATATGTCAATAAATAATAAAATATTAAGCAAAGTTATATACAACTTGATAATTTAACATGAATATAAAATTACAATTTGAGTTTACCTTCAGCAGCTCCAATTTGGAGAATGATCTAAATATGGATTGTGACATGTGGTGGTTCATCACAAACATTTGTATGTCCTCCCCATCTTGGTAAATTTGCTTCACCCAATCAATTTGAGTGCCAATTTGTTGCATGATCAAGTTCAGGGAGTGTACTGTGCATGGTGTCCAAAAAATATGGTCATACCGACCCTCAATCAAAGCACCTGCACCCCTACAATTTTTTGCATTGTCTGTAACCACCTGTACCACATTCTCACTCCCCACCATCTCTATGGCCTCAATGAGAATTCTAGAAATGAATTGTGAATCCTTCACCTGCCCTTCACAATCAATAGCTCTCAAAAACATAGACCCTTTGGGGGACACTGCAATCACATTAATCAGTGGTCAATTTCTTGCATCTTTCCATCCATCAGACACAATAGTTATACCAGAAGTTTTCCAAGCATGTTTAATTGGTTGAAGAGCTCTCTCTATACTAGTCCTCTCTTTTTGCAATAGAGTGGTATGGACCTTTTCATACCCGGGACTTGTATAATCAGCTGGAGCTCTAAGTATGGCTTGCACCATTTCCTTCCAATATGGTGATCTTACCAAGTTGAAAGGAAGACCGTTCTCATAGAGGCAACGTGCAATGGCTTCATCAGCAAGCTCTCGTGCCTCCATTTTAAATGCATTGTCCAAAGGGCCTCTTTTGCGGGTGATAACCTCAACTTCTTCCTCTTCCTCTCCTTCTGTGGGTGCTTGGAAGAATGGATGTTTGGAGGATGTAACTGCTTCAGTGGGTAATTGGGTTGTGTTCTTTCCTGATGCAGGTTGATAAAAACCTTTTTTTGATCTTTTAACCAAGTTATCTGCCTCTTCTTGTTCTCTTACAAATGAAGCTATTTGTGCATCAGTCAACCCCTTCCCAGTTGTGCCTTTGCACATTGCAAATCCTTTACCAGCAGGGCCCATAAAATGAAGTTTGACCCGGTAATATGAGCTGTTGAATGCTTTTCCTTTGTTACTCTGACAATAGTTACACTTCCATAGATATGAACCACCTCCTGAAACCTGTGATAGTCTTGTCGTATGTCTCCATAAAGGAGATCCAACATCAATTTTAAATTTATCGGTTCCTTGTCCTCCAACTGAACTCTGACTACCGCTGGCGCTGGCAAACATTCTTGCACAATACAGTACACTGATACAGTCTAGTTTCTTGCTGTAATAAGAAACTTAGAAAATAAACAAATTTAATTTAAAAAAAAAACTACGAACATCATGTCATCAAGCATATAAAATTATATAAATGATATAAATATAAAATATAAATTTAAAATATAAACTTAAAATATAAACTACGAACATCAAGCATATAAAATTATATAAATGATATAGTTTATAAATTTAAATTTTATAACTTGTGAGAACGTGAAAAAATATAACCACCCGAGGACACTTCCCCAAAGTTTAAAATATAAACTACGAACAAGTGCAAAAAAATGACAAATAGATAGCTAAACATTCAATGTTTATTTCTGTTTTTAAAAAAAAAAGTTTTAAAAAACTTAAAAAATTTCTTCATAAACTTGAAAAAATTAAAGAAAATCATCAAAACATCAAAAAAATTCATGAAACAACTAAGAAATGGGACCAAATGCTTACCTCAGGTGTTTAAAAACGCCTTCTGGATTGCTCTACGATCCTTCCTCTTCGATTTGAACCTGTTGAAAAACTTGGTGCTCAAAAAAATCTAGCTGCTGATAAAAACTTTGGTCTCCTGCAAAAAAAATTGGTCTGCTGAAACCCTGAATGTGTTTATGGCTTTGCTCATTGCTGAGTCGAAATTGTTTATGGTGTGCCGTTTTAGGGTTTTGGCACCCTAAAATTCATTTACGGCACACGTTTTTTAACTTTATGGGCCGCGTTTTTTACTTTACGGGCCGCGTTTTTGAAGTCTGGCCCGCGGGTGCCAGCTGGTGCGCCCGGGTGCCCGTGGGTGCCACCCGGGTGCCAGCGCAGGGCGCGCGGGTGCGCGTGGGTGCCAGTCGCTGGCACCCGGGTGGCACCCACAGGGCACCCGGACCAGCACCAGTACCAGGTCGCACCCGCACCCGCACCTGGCGTGATACTGGACGCACCGGTATCCTAGCTTATGGGCCACAGTTTTGAGTATGTGGATTCGAAGGGCTCAAGAGAAAACTGATAGCATATTTTGAAGAAGCGTTGGGTGTGAGTATCACCTACTCATAAACAACTACAGGCCATTAGACTGTGCGTGGAAGATACCAAGGTTCAATATTTCTTCGCTGTTAGTATTCAAGTTGCTGTGAGGGGCAAACTGTTCTCTAAACAGTGCATGGAATTATCAAAAGAATCGGGTACTACAGAAGAAGGTTAGCATGTTTTTCTTTGTTTCTCCTTTTGGTTGTTGAGTTTTGAAAACACTCATGTAGTGCTCAAACATAAATATCTTTGTGATATTGCTATCAGGATTCAACTCTGTAGTTTTTGAATCAAACTCATTGACCCATGTTATAAATATCTTTTTTTTGCAAGAATCTAGCTATGTACGTTATGTAATTGGCACGAGTCCATTGAACTATAGTCTTATGAACATGTTAAATTTAAATTTATGATTTTATGAGTACTACCACTGAGAAATGAAACTTATAAAATCTTGCAATGAAGAAAACTTAAGTTCTCAGAAGTCTGCAAACTGTTTGACAATATTACACATACTGGACAAGAAAAAATATAGTACAGAACAGGGTAGGACATTACACCTTTTCTTTTGGTTTTTTGTTCCAGACAAGAAATCCTCCAAATTGGTGGGAATGGATTCAGTCATAGGCTTCTCTTTAAGTTGTTCAGGATCAACAAACTGAAAACAACTACTGAAAATAAAGCATCAGGTGGTAAGCTCTTTCCACTTGTCCAGTGGTGGACGATTACAATAAACTGCTTACTCAATGGGGTAAGTATAAACAATAAACTAGGAGTAAACGCATTGGTGGTACTACGATCCATTGTTATAATATTGAGAACATGTAAACAATTTCTTCTGATGGTATGACCTTCCATAGAGTTACAATGTTAGTACATAAGAATTGCAAGCAACAAATAAAAGGATTAGTTGCAGATATTAGTGCTGATGCAATCTAGGAAAGCTGGATCACTTCAAAATGAAGTCAAATCACATGGATAATTATTAATTAACATAATCAAATGTGCAACACAGAAGGCAACTTGGATAATGCAATAGAATTTGTTGCAGGTCTGGAAATGATGGAAACCACGCTGCTATAAGACTGAACAGCAGATATAACACCAGAGAACTCAATCCAGCTCACACCCAGAAAGTCCACAATGAATATAAGCCAATATAACTTCGTAAAAATTCTTCAACCTTCATCAAACCCACTCGGAGAAGTATACTACAGTCTAGAAATGACTTTTTTTTTGTATTGTAGAAAAAATGAACTCAGCACCATCTAGGTGCCTACAATATAAACTTTGCCATTAAACCCACTGCACCTCAGCTAGAAATGATTTTCAGTCATGGCGCAGATCTGATGTCATTGAAAATAGCAGGTACAACAACCTTTCAGGCAAACAAACTTCATCAAATTGCTAAAACTTGGTGCCAAAATGCTGGAAGAGGTTTTACAACCTTAGGTGCCAGCAAACAATGCTAAACAAGCACCCAAAATTAGGTGCGTAGCTCCCAAAAACGACCACACCATCCTACAACCATGATACAACTGATGCAAATGATATAACCTCCTTTAGCAACAAATACTTCACAAATGTGCAACCTGCAAAAATCAGGAAGTGGAGTCTAAAACAGGAGGTAAATAAATTATGAAACTAAGATATTTACCCTCCAATAACCAGCAATGAATTGCATGGCTAGGAAATGGTATGGCCTTAGTAGAAAGAACTTCAATTGTCACCTATTACATCAAACCCTTGCAATACTGAAATTAAAGAAAATATACCAGAATTTGTAATGTCCCCTTTTCAGCTCACCATGGTTGGTGGTTTGGATTAGCCTATCAGTGGCCCTTGTTGGCTAAGTCAGTTGGTTAGAGGGTCTCCGTTAGAAGAACTAGAGGTCAGTTCCCATTTCAGAGGACAGGAGAGTTCAGGATTGCTCTTCGTTTGGTTCAGTTTGGCACACTCACTATTTATATAAGAGTCTATTTCTGGAAAGTCAGGATTTCTATCTTTAGCAGAGTGCCTGAACATGTTTTGTTGTAGTATTGAGATTTGACATTCTTGGCTTGAGCAGTTATTCAGAGACTTATTATTTATAGTAAGTTAGTTTCGTAGAGCTGTTACTTTTGGCAGGGCACTTGGATGTCTAGCATTTGCAGTGTACATCTAGAATTGTGGTTGATTCCTTGAAGGACATTTTATAGCCTGTATTCCCAGTTATTTTATTATTAATAGTCATACTTTATTAATAATATGCTATAAAGGCCAATTATAAGTTATAAAGTTAATGGGGCCAAGTCTTTACTAAAATGCATTAATTGATTAATATAATTGGGCGCCTATTCCAAGGAGATTATTGATTGATATGATAAAGACAATACATTGCAATTTAATAAGTCATTAATGTGACTTAATTGAGAAGCCTTATGGATAGAGCTTATGGAGAATATTATAAAAGCCAAGGAAGAAATTGATTTGCAGATTATGCATGTGTTTTTTGTTTTTGGATTTCGCTTGAAGTTTGTTCTCGGGAATTGGGAAGAAACGAGGGTTTCTGCAATTCACTCCATTGGAGGGTGAAATTTTTCAATGTTTTCAGCCATTTGAAATAGTGAAAGATCCATTGAATTTAGCATGTCAGTGATGGCTTCATCCAGGAGCCATAATTGTGATTCAAATTCATAGTTCAGGAAGTTATTTGCATCTAATTGAGGAATAAATACAAAGATGTGTTTACTGCAGCCGAAAATTAGTGAACACAGCTCTTAAGGCAGTTTGTATGGTTTCATTGTGGCAGCCACACTTCAGCCTTGACCCCACACGAGTCTCCAAGGGAAGCTGTTTGGACCTTGTAGCAGATCGCACAACTTCTTTTGTGTTTCAATTTACCTCTACATTGGGCGGCTAGCTGTAAATGATCGATGTATGGCAATTGGGAAGGGTTTCAAGCAATTTTCTATAGGCTACATTTGATCTTCAGGTTTTCTTTTAATGCTGCATTTCCACTTCCGGTTTCAATAATTGCAATTGTTGCTATGTTATTAACTATTGATTAAATAAAAGATTAATACCTGCCAGGATTTTGCAAGGGTTAAATTCATTTCTTTCTTTGTCAATTAATTGCAAATTTATATATATTAATTCTCAAAGAGATAAACTACACAAACTCTGCAAAACAATCAAAACTTGGATAATAGCTGGATTGATTAGGGGTTGAGCCAACATGGCTCATTACAAAATCTTCCCTCAAAACATTGAATAAATCTTCATCTTGATAACCTGAATTTAAATGCAAAATTGTAACACAACTGTAATTCTTGGATGGAATTACCAAGATTAGCAAGGGCAGTTTTTGTCCCAAAAACTAGTTACTCCGAGAGGGTTTTCATCCTCTAGAAGACTTAGGAGAACTCATGTTCAGTCCAGTAGCATACCGATATCTTATTCTTAAATCTATCATTCAAATGAGCTCCAACACCTCCTTATAGCTTTTTGGAGGGAAATAATCAATTTAAGATTTTAGTAATTAATTTTTTTTCCAAGATTGATCTTTATGGAGAATCAATATTACTCTTAATGAGAAAAGATCCCCAAGCCTAGACATCCAACTTAAAATACCCCTCAACACCTTTTCAACAAACTATTACTCTAAGTTGTCGTTTTAATGTTTCCCAAGATTAGACGACTATGTGAATTAATTAGATAATAACTCTATAGCATACTTAAGTTGCGAAAAGCATTGAAACAAACTCTGATCACACCAAGATGATATTGAAGATGTAGTATGTGATTGGAGCCAACTGGGTGATTTATTATAAATAGATGGCTTCGCCAAGAAGTTTGGAGAACAACTCAATTGTTGGAAATCACTTTCAAAAGTGTCATACTGCTTCCTACTTCTAACTGAGCTCATTACCAAGAACCAAAGTCATTTAGCTATATCGCTTGGTATTCCACTAGCACTAGATGCACCATGTGGTATGCTATCATCATCATCCACATCAACCATAGTGGCTCTAGCAAGATCTTGGATGGTTGCTTCCAAGTCGGCAGACTCGGGTGGTACATCCCAAAGCTTCTTTGCCCCCTTCTTGTATTTTGGATCCTTACATCCTAGAAGGCACAAATTGGTATGAATATACACGAAGTCTTCAAATTTTTTTGTAGCGAACCGGTTACGCTTCACTGAGTGGATAAAGGGATATGTACTCCAATTTTGCTTAGCAGCAAAAGAGCTTGCAACCTAGAGAAAAAACTAACAAAATAAAAAATAAAAAATACAAGATAAATTCAAGAATCTTAACTGTTAAATTCTACAATACAAGTGGCAAAAAAAAAAAAAACTTGTGAGTGGATCTTGATTGCAATAGGTTGGAGGTACATATAATCTTGACCATGGAGGTACCACCATGTAATAGCATCCATTTTGCATTGGTCTTTGACAACACAAGGGGAAAGAGTTTTTCCTAAGACAATCAATCCAAATTCTTTCCTAACACTTGACTCCAAGTCCACATTTGGATCACTGAAGAGTCTACTAAATGCCCTCTTGTACCCTTTGGCAACTTCAAAATCTCTATATGGTGGCACTCTACCTGGGATAGCATGTGCTTGTGAGTTATAGTACTTGGGAGATAGAGCATAAGGAAGGAGGTGCGATGGTGTGGTCATCTTGTTCCAACGATGAAGAACAATTGCTTCCACCCTTTTGTAAAAGGTGTCTTTAGGACCATTCTCTCTCCTTTGTATTACCTGGGATATCAAATGATGTAAGTTATGTCAATTTAGATATCTCTCAATAAATAATGATAGAGGAATGTATTATAATTTACCATTTTTTCTTTTCTCCAACATTGTGTCTATGCTATCATAGACATCTCGCAAGCATGGTTCATTTGTATCAACAAACCGAAGCATAAACATGATAGGTTCGGTGAATTCCAATACATAATCCACATGAACTCACCAATCATCATCCAATATCAATGTCTTCACCTTTTGGGCCCTCTCTGAACTTGATTGCTTTTAGATACCCCATTGGTTGCTAATAACTATCTGCCCCAATGCCTCTTTCACCTTCACAAGTCGTCTCAAAACGATTGTGTGAGATGCGAACCGGGTCTCAACAACCTAAGAACATATTAATAGTAAGTTAATAACACATTTAAAATATGTAAACAACACAAAAAATATTTTATTCAATTATGTAAAACATGACATAAAATGATAAATAAAACTACGTAAATTAAAATTTAAAATTTAACTTCAATAATTCCAATTTTGAAAAAGTTCTGAAAATTGCTTGTGACATATGGTGGTTTGTCACCAACATCTGAATCTCCTTAGCCTCTTGGTATATTTTTTCACCCATTCTATTTGGGTGCCAATTGATTGCATCACCAAATTGTGTGAATGTACAATGCATGGTGTTCAAAAGATGTGCTCATATCTAACCTACCAAAGCACTTGGAGCCCTGCAAACTTTTGCATTGTTCGTAATTAGTTGGACAACATTATCATGACCCACCATGTAAAGAGCCCAAGTTGGCTCTCTCCGAATATTAATATCAAGGCACCAATTTTTTGATGATTTTTGCAATAATTTCCTCAAAGTGACTAAACTCTCAAAATACTAATATGATCATTTCATTTCTTTCCAATACATCTTCAAATAATACATACCGAGTCTAACTTATTACTGAATTCTTTGCAAACTAATTACATAAATTCTATCTCATGAAGTTCTAATAAATAATACAATCTGATTCAAATACATGAGAAATTCTTATCAAACATTTTCAGACAATTTTAAGAGCACTAAAAAATTGAACTTCTACCAACCAGTCCTCTACGCTGTATATTTTCTGGTGTCCACTAACTCCATGTGCGTGAATTCAGAATTTATGAACTGCACTGGTCACAGTCCCCAAAATGCAGAGAATTCCTACTTCCGTCCAGTCACGTGAAGCAATGTTGAATACCACAGACCGTTATGCCTTTGAAAACAATTCCGAACCAATATCACAGCCGCACATCATATATTCATCAACACGCAACAGGATAGAGAATTCTGAACCCCACGTTAATGCTGGATGTATTCAGACTTTCGAAAAGATGATATCCGAATCCTCCAGGGTAACTCTGATCAAACAATGAGTCTAACAATTAATAATTCTATTCCAGAATTATTAATTTTTCAATCTCTATCACAATATCTCCAGTTTTGTCCCACGTGAAAGACCAGGAAGCTCACGTAGACTACAGCCTTTACTGCAAATTGTAGAATGGGTTATAAAAATTGTGAGCTTCCTCAGATAAGTATAATCAACAACCAAGAAACATACACCAGCATATCTTGTTCAATAAACCCTCTTCAGACAATACAATCTTCAAATTTGAATTTGATCAATTCCAGATTTGATATACAACAACATCAAATCAATTACCAACTTTGCCTGTAGAACCTTATTGAATTTAATAATAAATTCAATCCCGCCTGTAGAAATCACTCCAGAAATAAAAACTTCAATCAATCCAATATACAACAGCATTGAATTGAATCCAGTAGTTCATAGATGTGAAATTCACCATTATCCAGCAATGGCTCAAATTACCAGAGAGGAATCAGTCCTCGAAAACCCTAGCCAGGGAAAACTTCTCCAACTCCAATAAAAATGATTGCAATAATGAATGAATGAAAGTGCTTTTTCATGCAAAATATATAGCTTTTTCGAAAAAGCACTTTTTAAATATTTCCCTTAATTGGCTTTAATAAATACTCCCACTTTATAATATAATATTATAAATTCATTAGTTATTAAATTAAATCAATATAATTTAATTTAATAACGCCTTTAAAATAAAAGCCACAGAACCATCTGCCTGCAATCAACGAACTTCTGACAAGGCACCAGGGCCAACTGCCCAACCAAAAATAGATACTACCCTGCCAGAAATAGCCACTGCTAAAAAAAGACTTACTATAAATAGTAAGTCTCTCAAACTGGAGATTCACTGAAACTGAATCCTGAGATGTCTGACGCTCCGTGCAGACACCCTGCCAATCTTGGCCATACCAGAAACCCCACTTACTAAAAATAGTAAGTTGGCCAAAATGATCCGAACGAAAAGCAAATTTGATAAACTGAACCTCCAGAATGGGATCCCAATATTGGCTCCGACATCTGACCCCCTCTGATCGCCTGATTAGCCTGTGAGGGTCGCAAAACCAAGCTAATCCCATAAGTCTAAAAATAGGGGACATTACAGTCCTCCCTTCCCAAGATTGCTTGTCCTCAAGCAATCCGAAAAAAAAAACAAGCAACCTCATAAACCACCCGAATCCCAAGGATGGTGACAAGTAATGTCCCAATCCTCACCAAACTCCTGTGAAGAAAGACCCGACATCAACAAAACAAACACCAATGGAAACAACATCTGTAAACCAACTATAGATGCCAATGCTAAAAACAACCCAATGGAACTCAACCCATTTGAAATAACCACTCTATCAACATCTGAGTCCCTGACTAACCAGTACTCACACCCAACTGCACTAAAGAAATAACAGTGACCACACATGCCTGGATCACTGTCGACAACTCTGACACTGGAAAAGCAGTCCTGAGTATGCGAACACTGTGAACAATCCAACTTGCAACGGCCCAAACCAACTGCAAGTGATAGTGCTAACCCATCCCTTAACGGATGATAGGAAACCGGAGCCGACTTAACCCTGAGTAAAATCAAATCAGCAACCAAAGGGTCAAAAGAGAAATGATGAACATGTCCCACCATATCATGCCGGTAGGAACCCCCAAACTCCGCTACTGGCTCACCATCACTAAACTGGGAATCAGTAGATGGCTCCAATCTTTGACTCCGAGTGGCTGTAGGCTGGATAGGACCCTGTGCAATCCGCTCAACAAACCCCACCTCAAAATCCCTGTGAGGTAGCATAGTAGAAAGGATCACTATAATCTCCCCAACCAATCTGCGAATAGCACTAGTACCTCGGATGAGAACACCTTCTGACACTCTATGCGAGTCCAGACGAACACTTGCACTATCCAACAAATACTCCATGAACAGTTTAGTGTAGTAAAAATTATACGAGGAAGCATCAACATACTCCCCCGCACACCACCACTGATCCCTCTGTAAAGGTGGCACGGCCAACTGTACCACACTGTCATCTATGTGAGAAGAATCAATCTAGAGACTCGACTCCACTGGTATCCCAAACTCATCAGGACCAGGTACTCCCAAATCTTGAACATGTGTGTCAGCCCCAACAACATGTTCCTTAGTAACAACTGCAGGAGCAACCTCACCACCAACCACCTCAATATGTAAATGAACTAAATCTGGGGCTAGCGTAGACCGCAAATGCTCCAACTCCACGGTCACCTCCTCTAACTGAAGCTGAGACTCGTGTAAGTCTCGCTGAGTCATCTCCAAAGCCTCAGTAGTTGCAGTGAGCTCCTGGGTAAGCTCACTCACCTCCTCCTCTGGATCTAAGAGTTCCTCATAG
Organism: Chamaecyparis obtusa; assembly: GCA_027943335.1. Taxonomy (NCBI): domain Eukaryota; kingdom Viridiplantae; phylum Streptophyta; class Pinopsida; order Cupressales; family Cupressaceae; genus Chamaecyparis; species Chamaecyparis obtusa. The sequence continues at coordinate 156,909 of BSBK01009493.1, forward strand.
GCTGTACTCCCCCACTCAATCAGGTGATCATGGTTAGCTACCAACTGCAAGTAATCCTGTCTCAAAACCCTGACAGCCTCACGCAAAGCATGAACCTCTTCCAAAGAAAGGTAACCACCGCTGGACTCATCGAACATAGAAGCGCCCCAACCATTAACGACCAACAACTGATGAGCCGCATCAAAATGCTCAAAAGTAGTAGTGATATCTCTCTCACCAACTCGCAACTGGCTGGTCACATGGTGACTCTACACTATGGGCCTCCTATGAACCGTCTCAAATACGCTATCCACACTATGAGAGAAAGTTGAATCAAACGAACTCCCCTCAAGATCACCAACGCTCAGTGTACTTACATCTGAGTACACCTCCACACTCTAAACACAAGCATCGGACTCATCCTCATCTAACTCCGAAGAAGCTGCTACTGAAACTATCTCATCATCACAATCTCCAGCTCCCTCGTCCTCTACAACTAACTGAGAGTCCAGATCCTGACAAATATCCTCAGGGGTCACTGGCGAAGTAACTCCCTCTACAGACAAGGTAACTCTGGCAGAAACAAACTCCTGCCACTCCGACTCTACCCTGTCCTCATCTATGGATCCCGGCAACACTGAATCAAGGAACCCATCCCCACCAACCGTCGACGCTAAATCTATGCCCAAAGTCGGAAATAAAAATCCAAATACACTACAGCACTCATCAACCTCACTCTCAGCAACGAATACATTTGGAATGCTAGTGTACATATCCTCTAACTGCATCTCCTCTACCGACTTTGGCCACAAACACAACTCAATGTCGACCTGTGGGTAAACTACACTGTAGCATGGAATGTCATCTGTCAGATCATTTGTGACACTCCCATCCTAAGTGTCATCACTAGAAATCTCCATGCTCAAATCCTCAGCACAAGAATATAACACTGTCTCCTGTACTGAGCCCATACTGCGACTGCTATCATAAATATCAGAACTGTCAGAGCTCAAACTCTCCTCGCAATCATCACTCAATATCATACAGGGGGCATCATCACCAATGCAACTCACAGCATCCTCGAAAATGTCCTCAAATGTGTCCATACTGACAACTCTCACATCACCTGCAGGAATCTCAACTGCAGACATGGATCGTTGTACACATGACTCATCGTCAACTTGTACACCAACAATGCTGGAGCCCAAACTAAAATCAAGTGTCCCCTTTGTAATACTCTGATCACCAAGTACACCACTGGGAGACTCCATAGAAGCCTCGGGCCTATTTGTGGAAGCCACTGCCTCTTGAATTGGAGCAACGCTACTGTAGCTGACATACACATCCCCAATGATAATTCCCTCTGAAGAAGAATCTGAATGATCAGAGATGACTACATCATCAACTGCCTCTGTAGAATCCACATTGACTGCTCTGGGAGCCTCAACCCGGTGATGCTCGACACTACTATCCTCCAGTGGCGCTGAAACATCCACTAAATTTGGTGCAACAAAACTATCATCAGCACTGCGGATGGTAATAGTAGGTGCTGAACTAGATAATGGTACATCAGCATCACGATCAGTGGACGGAGAAAACTCAAGTCTTCTCCCCTGCGAACCCGATGTCGGCCTACTAAAAGCAGAAGTAAAATATCTCGCTGCCCTGTCAACTGTAGCCGGATCCGACAATCTCTGTGCAAGTCGCTGCTGATGCAATCTTAATTTCTCGACACTTTCCACCAAAGCATCTAACTCTGTTCTCTTCCCTCTACTACTGTGTTGACTTCCTGAACTTGACCTCCTGTATCTATCCATGGTTGGGAAATAGAAATACTATTCACTCTGATAATAATCTCATACAAATAATGAAATCAATTTCCCACAGGATGGCAAGATTAGAGCTTTGATACCACTGTAAAGAGCCCAAGTTGGCTCTCTCCGAATATTAACATCAAGGCACCAATTTTTTGATGATTTTTGCAATAATTTCCTCAAAGTGACTAAACTCTCAAAATACTAATATGATCATTTCATTTCTTTCCAATACATCTTCAAATAATACATACCGAGTCTAACTTATTACTGAATTCTTTGCAAACTAATTACATAAATTCTATCTCATGAAGTTCTAATAAATAATACAATCTGATTCAAATACATGAGAAATTCTTATCAAACATTTTCAAACAATTTTAAGAGCACTAAAAAATTGAACTTCTACCAACCAGTCCTCTACGTTGTATATTTGCTGGTGTCCACTAACTCCATGTGCGTGAATTCAGAATTAATGAACAACACTGGTCACACTCCCCAAAATGCAGAGAATTCCTACTTCCGTCCACTCACGTGAAGTAACCTTGAATACCACAGACCGTTATGCCTTTGAAAACAATTCCAAACCAATATCACAGCCGCACATCATATATTCATCAACCCGCAATAGGTCAGAGAATTCTGAACCCCACGTTAATGCTGGATGTATTCAGACTTTCGAAAAGATGATACGCGAATCCTCCAGGGTAACTCCGATCAAACAATGAGTCTAACAATTAATAATTCTATTCCAGAATTATTAATCTTTCAATCTCTATCACAATATCTCCAGTTTTGTCCCACGTGAAAGACTAGGAAGCTCACGTAGACTACAGCCTTTACTGCAAATTGTAGAATGGGTTATAAAAATTTTGAACTTCCTCAGATAAGTATAATCAACAACCAAGAAACATACACCAGCGTTTCTTGTTCAATAAACCCTCTTCAGACAATACAATCTTCAAATTTGAATTTGATCAATTCCAGATTTGATATACAACAACATCAAATCAATTACCAACTTTGCCTGTAGAACCTTATTGAATTTAATAATAAATTCAATCCCGCCTGTAGAAATCACTCCAGAAATAAAAACTTCAGTCAATCCAATATACAGCAGCATTGAATTGAATCCAGTAGTTCACAGATGTGAAATTCACCATTATCCAGCAATGGCTCAAATCACTAGAGAGGAATCAGTCCTCAAAAACCCTAGCCAGGGCAAACTTCTCCTACTCCAATAAAAATGATTGCAATAATGAATGAATGAAAGTGCTTTTTCATGCAAAATATATAGCTTTTTCGAAAAAACACTTTTTAAATATTTCCCTTAATTGGCTTTAATAAATACTCCCACTTTATAATATAATATTATAAAGTCATTAGTTATTAAATTAAATCAATATAATTTAATTTAATAACGCTTTTAAAATAAAAGCCACAGAACCATCTGCCTGCAATCAACGAACTTCTGACAAGGCACCAGGGCCAACTGCCCAACCAAAAATAGATACTGCCCTGCCAGAAATAGCCACTGCTAAAAAAAGACTTACTATAAATAGTAAGTCTCTCAAACTGGAGATTCACTGAAATTGAATCCTGAGATGTCTGACGCTCCGTGCAGACACGCTGCCAATCCTGGCCATACCGGAAACCCCACTTACTAAAAATAGTAAGTTGGCCAAAATGACCCGAACGAAAAGCAGATCTGATAAACTGAACCTCCAGAATGGGATCCCAATACTGGCTCCGACATCTGACCCCCTCTGATCACCTGATTAGCCTGTGAGGGTCGCAAAACCAAGCTAATCCCATAAGTCTAAAAATAGGGGACATTACACACCGACTCTATGGAGTCAATGAGAATCCTGGAAATGAACTTTGCATCTTTCACGTCCCCTTCACAGTCAACCGCCTTAAAAAAAATTGCCCCCTTGGGGGATACTGCAATAACATTGATCAATGGACAGTTTTTGCAATCTTTCCATCTGTTAGAAACAATGGATACATCTGTTTGAACCCAAGAATCTCTAATTGGTTTTAGTTCGGCCTAAACAAGTTTTCTCTCATTTTGCGATAAGATGATGCGCACATTTGCATATCCAAGACTTGTGTAACTAGAAGGTGCATTATTTATTGCTATCACCATCTCCCTCCAACATGGCGACCTTACCAAGTTGAATGGAAAACCATTTGCAAAGAGGCAATGCCCAACTTTTTCATCAACAATATCGCTTGCCTCATTTTTAAATGCCTTCTCTAATGGACCTCTCTTGTGGGTGGAGATTTGTGGTTCTACATCTTCATCCTCCGTAGAGGCCGAGGGCATGGACAAGAAAGGATGTCTAGAGACTGTAACTGGTTGAGAGGGTGGTGTTTTTGTTTACTGGAACTATAACCACTTTGTTTTCCTTTTGCAATCAATCTGTCAACATCTTCTTGTTCTTTTATAAGTGCTGCTATTTGTCCAGCTGACAACCGTTTCTTATCTAGCCTTGGGCCCTCACACATATTAATCCCTTTACCTGCAAGACCCAAAAAATGAAGTTTCACTCGGTAATAGGAGCTATTATATTGTGCATTGCAAAAATTACATTTCCAAATAAACCCCCCACATCTAGGAAGTTGTGAAATTCTTGTAGTATGTCTCCATAAAGGAGACCTTTTATGAATTTTAAAATTTTGAGTTCCCTCCCCCCTCACTAAGCTTTGACTACTCGTTGCAACAATGCAATCTATAAAAAAAAGAAAAAAAGCCATACTTAAAAAACTTCTTCGCAAACTTGAAAAAAATTAGAACTCATCAAAAACTTGAAAAAATCTATCAAAAAACTAAAGAATATGGTTGAAGCATATCTTAAACACTTAAATCTTCTTTGTGGAAGGTATTTGACACTCCACAATCGATCTCCTTTGAATACAATCACCTCACTTCAAACTAGCAAGATGGAGAGAGCAAAATGAGAGACAAAAGTGAAATGAAACTATGTTTGGAAGCCTCATATGGGGGTGTTTTAGGGTTAGAAGCCAAAAAAAATAAATTGTTTTTTTAAAAATGTTTGGGCCCACTTTTTATGAGCTGCACTGTGTGTACCCATTGGTGCGTCTAGGTGCACGCCCAACGCGCACCCACAGACGCACCTGGACCCGGTTCGAGGGTCCAGGGTGTGAACCCGGTAACGTAGCTAAAAACCAGTCTGTTTTGTTGCAGAAAAAATCAGAGAGTAATAAAGTCAATGATAAAAAATCACAGTTCAAATCCTTTCAAGAGAAAACAAATTAGGATCGTTCATAAAATATTGGAAAAATTGGATTACATCTTTAAAATATTGCTCAATGATTATTTCAAAAACATAGCAATTTTTAATACCATTATGGAGTCCAAGATCCAATATTTTCTGAGATACAGTGATATCTGCTTCTATGATGGTATATAATTCAAGTAAACGCACAAACTAAAGTGTTAAATGTAACTTGAGTCTCAATTATACAATTGTATTCAGACATTATGGATCTTGGAGCATTTTGTTTGTTTTTGATGTTTTGCATACTGAAAATAGAGGGAGCATTAACCATATTAGTTATTTTTTTAAAATAGGTCTGCAGTATTGATTGTTCTTGTCAGTGGAAATCATCATCAGGAACTTGTTTAATTTTAAAATCCAATTGGTAGATCACCATAATAAAGAACATCATGCCATAGAAAAACATAAAGCAAGTGTAATTTATGAACTGTATTTTTAGTTTTAGACTGCTTCTCTGATGGTCCATATTGCAGCTAAATGCACAGAATCGAGTGTTAAAATGTAACTTACTCTCAAAATTATAATTGCACTCTGACATCTTGGATCATAGAACATTTTGTTTTGTAAAGTTTTGTTTACAGAAAATAGATGGAAAACACATAATATTAGTTCATCTTTTAAATGAGGCTGCACCTTTATCAACACATATAATATGTGGGATCGTATAATATTAGTAAATTTCAGTAGAAGTCATCATTATTAAGTTGTTTAACAGTAAAAGCCAATTGGTAGATCACCATAATGAAGAACACTATGCCAAAAAGGAGTGCAATTTATCAACTATATTTGTGATTTTATATAAACAACTATTCCTTAGGCCAAAGGTATGCTTTCTGATTATTTCTCAAAGCTATTCTATTTTTTTCCTGCACTGCAGGTTGAGCTGTGTCAGAGGCGATTCCGATTTTCCCAGCATCTTAAATCTTACCAACCAAGCTTGCTTAAGCTTCTTTTAGATTCCTGGCGCTTTCCTGGCACTCTACGTGTGAAATGGCTTTACTTTTGTTCTCATTTACTATATCGTATGCTACGTGCTTTTGGCATGGAGCCTGGAAAAGCGTTCATGGTCAGAACTGCAAAGGCTTCCTGCTTTATTGAATGTTTTTAATATTGATCTGGTGTGTGTTCTACATTTTCATTTTCATGCTTAAATAATGATTGGTAACATATTCAGAATCTTTGAAGATGGCATGTTTATATATTGCTCTTACAATTTTAATACAAACTCATGATGCAACTTGTAGATGTTCCTTCTGGGCTGACTAAGTGAGTATTGAGTGTACATTTGATGGTCAATTTGGTGTGGACATGCTAAATTACTGCTTGAAAACTAAATGAAATGTTTACACAGGCTATTCCCATTTTAGTCCTTTAATATTTTAGATCTTCCATAAAATTGTGCTTATTAAACTTAATGAGATGCTAGGGAATGGCGATTCAAACTCCAAATTAGAACTTCAAAAACAAATACATGTATTTATTGCAACGTTTGAAGGCTTCGATCTGCATAATATTTCAGGGTGACAACTTGTAACTATGAACTACTGTTGCATATAATACTTGTAAATTTATTCATTTAAAGAAAGCATATCTACGTTACTAGTATCCCTATCTTGTACAAGACGGAATGATGGATGTGATATTCAGTATTTCTAATATACATTGAAATAATTTGGCCAAATAGATAAAATATATATCTGGTGTTTCTTGTTACTTGTGGGAAGATTCATTAATTTTTTTAAAAACATGTGCAATCTTTCAGTGTCTTTCCTTCTGCATTTATTATGTAGGCTTTATGGTTGCTTGAGAGGCTTTTCGATTTCAGTCTCTTGCCAAATCTTAATTGTATTCATCTTGGAACTCATCATTGATGTTATATTTAATTCATTATTACTGTAATTGTTATTTTGCAGATTGCAGTGGATGAGTACAAAAGACTGGGAGCACAATTTTATCTCATTGATGAAGATTTCAATGTATTTTTGCTTAGTCTAGAAAGTTGAATCTATATAATCACTGTTTATCAGATATAATTAGTAGGTCAAGGTTGATCAATTTATCAGATTTCTTGCTTTAAATAGTTCTTTGTGGAAGATATTCGAATTTCGTATTAGTGTTGTTTACTAAAAAATGATAAATCATGTGTATTGTCTACAGGTAACGAGAAAAAAATTGGAAGATTTACTATCACCAAGACCTTTTATAGGGAGAATTAAGCTTATAGAGTTGCTCTACCAATTGAATGCACCAATGGACATAGAAGAGTATCTTGAGAAAATGACTCAGAGGAATTTTGTCAGAAAACTTACAGAGAAGTTGACATGTGAAGGTCCTGAAATTGTAAGTATTCATCCTCAACTTGTTCTTGTTGGAAAGGATCAACTCCTTACTGGAAACTGAATGCTTTGTTGGAAAGGGCAATGGAGCTATTAAAATTCTTCAATAGATTCACTATAAATCATATCTACAGAGAAGGGAACTCAGAGGCAGATTAAGTTGGTAAACAGAGGAGAAGATGGGGAGTTTATAGAGAGCATTGGGTGATCCAGAATTATACAGAGTACATGTGAAGAACCTGTCTGTCTCTTTCTAAAATAATATTCCTTTCTGAATTGCTTCCAAGTTTTTTCTGTTTGTGTTTTGATAATATTTGTTTTTTTGAAGTTTTCTCCAGAATTAAATAACATAGATAACAGCAAATTGAATAATTCTGAATGATCGCCAAATAATTAAATTAAAGAATTGTCATTGTTCATGATTACCAAATTATTTATTAATGCTATTGGCACCTGGCAATTTGAAATAAGTGCTTGATCACTGAAGTAATCACTCAGCCAATGTTGACGCAGCCTTGAGGAGTGTATTGCAGCCTCAAGAGAGATGAACGCAGCCCCTGCAGGATCCACGATACCTTGCAAAAACCCATGCAGCCTCTAAATATGGTGATGCAGCCTCTTTGTCTGATCACACAGCCTCACAAAGAAGTGACACAGCCTCCTTGATTGGTCACACAGCCTCAAGAAGAATTGACGCAGCCTCCCAATCCATACGCCAGTCCTTGGGATGAGACGCAGCTCTCCCAATTGAAAACGTAACCAAGAAACAGTTGTTTTGTTTCTTCAATATTAATTGCAGCTCTCCAATGCTTGGCGTAGCCTACTAGGAAGATACAACAGCCTTCCAGACAATTACAAAAAACTCTGGATGAAAATCGAACCCCTTTGAGGAATATCTTGAATCAGCTGAATTGGACAATTCTTCACAAATTCGGTATACAACAGCACCCAATTTACATTTCCAGACTCAGAATGAAATTTCTAGAACTCAGTAGCAAAATTCACCACCCATCAAAGATGATTCAAATAGCTGGAAAGAGGAATCTGTCCTCCAAACCGTTGCCAACTTCACAACCAAAACTCATAAAAAAATTGCATAAGTTCATAATGAAATCGATTTTCTCCAAAAGCTCTTTAAAAAGCATTAAAAAAGGTGTGGCTTCTTCCACGCACTTTTCACTTAAGAGGCTTCTCCTTTTCACTTTAAAATTAAAACATAAAGATAAGTTATTTAGTAAGTTCAACTTAATAAATAACTTAAATATCATTAAGCCTCATTAAATGCTAAATAAATGCACTCAACTGCTCACACCTCTGAACTGCCTCTACTGCCCTGCTAAAAATAGCTCCTGCTCAAAACAGACTTACTAAAAATAGTAAATCTATCATAGAGACCCTCAAATCTCATTGTCCGCTCACGAGGGTCGCGATGATGAATTGACCATGCCTAGCTATAGGAACTTGCTAAAACGGGGACATTATAGTACAGGAGCTTTGAGGAGGGAAAACCACAATATAAAGTCTTATGTGAGTTCATCATTCAATTACAGAGAGCCAATATTATAAGCTACAATCAATCCCCAAGCAATCGCAGTTTGGGGTGCTGAAGTATATCCTCAGGCTCCCAAGTGGCATCCTCATCTGGAAGTCCCTGCCACTTCACCAGAAACTCTTTGATGATCCACCAATGCAAATGCCTTTCCCTGGTATCCAGAATACCCTTAGGGATCAATTCCAATCTGCCTTCATCATCCAAAGGAGGTAATGAAGAAGATGGCACCACATGATGACCCAACGCCTTCTTGAGGCGCGATACATGGAATACATTATGAACCCTGCTATCTGGAGGCAAATCTAACTCATATGCAACCTCCCCCACATGTCTGACTATACAGAAAGGTCCATAGTAACGGGGCTTGAGCTTCTCGGCTCCACTCTTCCTGATGGAAGACTGCCAGTAAGGTTGTAACATCAAATAAACCATATCGCCCACCTGAAATGAACGAGCAATCCTCCTCTGATCAGCATACTACTTCTGCTGGTTCTGAGCCCTCTGAATCTTATCTCTCAATGTCTTCATGATGTCCTGACCATCCTTCAACATATCACCTGCACTAGGTACCTGACTGGCGCTGCACAACAAATCCATAAAACTAGGGGGATCGTACCCATACAGAGCCTGGAATGGTGACATTTGAATAGTCATGTGGTGAGTGGAATTATAACAATACTCACACAAGTGTATCCACTTCACCCAAGCCTGATGTTGAGATGAAACATAATTCCACAGATAGCCTTACACCCATTTATTTACTATCACTGTCTGACCATCAGTCTGAGGGTGGTAACTAGTACTTGGAGTCAATTTTGTCCCACATAGCTTGAAAAGCTCCTGCCGGAAATGACTCGTGAAACGGTTATCATGGTGGCTCGCAATAGTCCGAGGTAAACCATGTAATCTAAACACCTCCCGAAAAAATAGCCCCACTATCTAAACAGCTAAAAATGTGGCGGTGATCGATAAGAAGTGAGCATATTTGGTGAGTCAATCCACCATCACAAAAATACAGTCTCTATCTTGGGCTTTTGGCAAGCCCACAATAAAATCCATAGACAAGCAGGCCCACTTCCACTCAAGAATGGGATGGCTATAATAATCCTGCAAGATAGGTATGCTCTTGTTTGTTTTGATGACAAACAAAGCACTCTTGAACATACTGATGAACATCAATCTTCAGGCCTTTCCAAGTGAACCTCTCTCGATCTGTCTATAGGTTTAAAGAACCCAGGATGTCCAGCCAATGGAGAATCATGAAAGGCCCGGAAAATAATTTGTCTGACACCTGATCCAAGAACTAGGTATATCCTCCCCTTGTAAATGATCAACTCATTTGCAAGGGTATAACTGCCGTCCTGTATGCTACCATCAACAAAGCCAATTGCCCACTGATCACGAGCATACTCTGCAATGATCAAGTGTCTCCAGTCCTCAGCTATCTCAGTAATCACGCACAAGTGGGGTCTCTGAGAAAGGGCATTTGCAACCACATTTTGAGTACCTTTGATATAGGAGATATCAAAATCAAAAGACTGTAACTTACTAGCCCACTTCTACTGCCTCTCATTAAGATCCCGATGTCCAAGGAAATGCTTCAAGCTATTGTGATATGTTTTAATGCAAAATTTGTTGCCAACTAAGTACTGCCTGAATTTGGCCAAGGCATGCATAATGGCCAACATTTCCTTATCATAAATGCTGAATAATCTCTCAAGACCTCTGAGCTTCCGGCTCTCAAAAACTATAGGATGGCGATCCTGAGAAAGCACTACTCCAATACCCTCTCCTGAGGCATCACAATGCAACTCGAAAGGTCTCGTGAAATCAGGCAATGCCAAGACTGGGCATGAAGTCATGATCATCTTGAACTTCTCAAAACACTCCTGTGCCTGAGTAGTCCATACAAAAGCACCCTTACAAGTCAGATTAGTAAGGGGAGCTGCATGTCTGGAGAACCCTGCCACAAATCTATGGTAGAAAGCACATAATCCAATGTATCCCCTTAGCTATGTTAGGTTCCCCGGTGCAGGCCAATCTAGAATAGCACGAACCTTATCAGGGTCCATGCGAACTCCCTCTGCATTGATGATGTGTCCCAGATATAATAACTCAGTCATGCCTAAGGCACACTTGGACTCCTTGGCATACAAGGAAGCCCCATCAAGAATACCCAATACTGCATCCAGATGTGTTGCAAGCTCATCCCATGTCTTACTATAAACTAGTATGTCATCAAAAAACACAAGAACAAATCTCCGCAACTGACTATGGAAGACTCTGTTCATAGTAGACTGAAATGTGGTGGGGGCATTAGTCAAGCCAAAGGGCATGACTAGAAACTCGAAGTGGCCACAATGACACCTGAATGTTGCCTTCTCCACATCTTGATCTCTGACCCTGATCTAATGGTACCCTAATCTCAAGTCAATCTTGGAGAAGTATTGTGCCCCATGCAACTCATCAATAAGCTCATCAGTCTGAGGGATAGGATACCAGTTTTTAATAGTCTTTTTATTCAACATCCAATAATCTATACACATCTTGAGTGTCCTGTCCTTTTTCTTCACCAAAACAACTGATGAAGCAAAATGAGACTTACTCGGCCTAATGTGTCCCATAGCAAGCAGCTCCTGAATGGTCTTCTCTATCTCATCCTTCAGATGCTTAGGGTGCCGGTAAGGAGTAATCATAATGGGCTTAGTGCCCTCCTCTAACACAATAATGTGTTCAATCCCTCTATCAGGTGGTTTGCCATGTGGTAAATCATTAAACACTTTAGAGTGTTTAATTCTGAGTTGTTGAATATCAGGATGATAAGCTGGCCCATTTGTACTATCTGAGGTAGGCAACACCCTACACTCTTCTGCCCAATCAACAATGTCATCATGTCATACCAAATGCTGCATATGGTTGAAAGAAATCATCTTCAAATCACCACTCTCGATAGCCTTAAGAATGTGAGTTTTGCTATCCTTAATAAATCTCGACAGCATCCTCTCGGTGTTCATGTAAATGTCCTTGAGAGTATGCAACAAGCTCATGCCAAAAACTATATCAATGCTGCCCATGTCAACCACATAAAAATCTGCCTTGAAGGAATAATTATTCAACTTTATGGGAAGCTCGGAAATCATCTTGTTACACTGAAGAGTGTAACCATCAACCACATGTACTCAAAGTCCCTCAAAGTCCTCAGTTTCAAACCCTCTCTTGGCAACCAAGCATGAATCAATAAAATTGTCTGTAGCACCTGTGTCAATTAGAGTAATGACACGCTGCCTTGCCAAGAGTCCATGCATGCTGAAAGAACCTTCCTTTCTCATGCTAGAAAGGTAAACAACTTTGAAGTTAGAGTCATCTACCTTCTCATCACCATCACCTGAAGCCTCATGTGTATCATGCTCATAATCAGCTTGCTGTCCCTGAAAATCAGAATTACCCTCATCATCATAAAACCATTCCATCATCTTATTCTTCCCTTTTGGTTTCATAGGGCAATCATGGTTGAAATCATAAGGTCCCCTATAATGAAAACATAATTTTTTCCTCCTTAGATCATTCAAAGTCTCTTTATCTAAAGGGGCTGTTGGAGGACGCTTAAATTCAGCTCTAACATCCTTTTTAGGAGCTGTCCTATCATAAGATGAGGTAGGTCTTGAAGCAAACTTGCTTCGTGGAGTAGATGCTTCCAAATTCCTTGCTTTTTTCATAGCTTCCTGCAAGATAGGTGGATCCAAGGACTTAACCCACCCTCTGAGAGGTTCAACCAAACCCTCTACAAAAAGCATAACTCTCCTCCTCTCAAAAATGTCATAGACCATAACAAACAACCGCTGAAACTCACTAATAAAGGCCTCAAGGTCACCTGTCTACCTCAATTGAGCCAACTCCCTGAAATAAGTCTCAGGGTCCTTCCTATCAAACTGCTCTATTAACCTGTCAACAAACTCCTAGTAGTAGATGATTTGATCATGTTGTAGAGACACTAGCCCATGGTACCACCAATCTTGAGCTACTCCATTTAGATGCAACACAGCAAAGTCGATGGCATCCTCCTCATTCATAGGACACAAAGCTAGATAAGTGTCAAGCTTATGAACACAAGCTCAAGCTTTAACCTTGCCACTGCCATCATAATGGTCCAAGGTCATCTTGCTGGTTGCCTGTCGCAAATCTGACTGCCTAGGCCTCTGTCTCTTAGGTACAGGCCTGCCTCTAGAATGTTCACGCTTCTGTGTAAAGAATCTGTCAAAATTTAGATTCTGCTTGATGGCATGTGGTAGAGCATCCCACTTAGTGTAATGAGCAACAATGTCATCTGCAAATGGTGCGGCATCAGTCTCAGTACTCAACGCATAAACCTCAGGTCTCAGAAAAGTAGGCTGTTGTGGCCTATCATAAACACCAATATGACCAGTTCTGTCAAATCTATCATCATATCTAGTTTGGTCCTTAGCTCTCATCCTGTCATCGACTCTAGAATTGTCATCTACTCTAGACCTATGTGAATTAGCAGACACACTCCTAGCACCTCTCTTTTTGCCACGGTCGCCAAGTAGTGCAATACGTTGTAGAGTGTTAGATAACTATTGTAATACAGTAGACACATGGTGTTGGCCATCTGCCAAATTTTGGAATGCATCCCTGGCCTCTCTATCAACATCTGAAGCAGTACCTTCATCCCTATTACCTCTACCATCTAGACCATCTGAACCACTAGCACCCTTGTCACTAACTCTGCCAAACTAAATCTCAGCTTCTCCCTCACCAGGTGGAGAATTAGGACCTCTGCGAGTGTAGTGCATGCCAGGTCTGAATCTATGAGCCATGTTGAACCCAATTCCTGCAGGCTGGCAATAAACCGCTCTAATACCACTATGAAGAACTTGTCTGGCTCTTTCTAAAATAATTTCCTTTCTGAATTGCTTGCAAGTTTTGTTTTTTTGTGTTTTGATAATATTTGTTTTTTTGAAGTTTTCTCCAGAACTAAATAACATAGGTAACAACAAACTGAGTAATTCTGAATGATCACCAAATAATTAAATTAAAGAATTGTCATTGTTTATGAATACCAAATTATTTATTAATGCTATTGGCACCTGACAATTTGAAATAAGTGCTTGATAACTGAAGTAATCACTCAGCCAATGTTGATGCAGCCTTGAGGAGTGTATTGCAGCCTCAAGAGAGATGAACGCAGCCCTTGCAAGATCCACGATACCTTGCAAAAACCCACGCAGCCTCTAAATATGGTGACACAGCCTCTTTGTCTGATCACGCAGCCTCACAAAGAAGTGACACAGCCTCCTTGACTGGTCACACAGCCTTAAGAAGAATTGATGCAGCCTCCCAATGCATACGCCAGTCCTTGGGATGAGACACAACTCTCCCTATTGAAAACGTAACCAAGAAACAATTGTTTTGTTTCTTAAATATTAATTGCAGCTATCCAATGCTTGGCATAGCCTGCCAAGAAGGTACAACCTTCCAGACAATTACAAAAAACTCTGGATGAAAATCAAACCCCTTTGAGGAATATCTTGAATCAGCTGAATTGAACAATTCTTTACAAATTCAGTATACAACAACACCGAATTTGCATTTCCAGACTCAGAATGAAATTTCCAAAACTTAGTAGCAAAATTTGCCACCCATCAAAGATGATTCAAATTGTTGGAAACAGGAATCTGTCCTCCAAACCCTTGCCAACTTCTCCACAACCAAAACTCATAAAAAAATTGGATAAGTTCATAATGAAATCGATTTTCTCTAAAAGCTCTTTAAAAAGCATTAAAAAGGTGTGGCTTCTTCCACACACTTTTCACTTAAGAGGCTTCTTGTTTACACTTTAAAATTAGAACATAAAGATAAGTTATTTAATAAGTTCAACTTAATAAATAACTTAAATATCAGTAAGCCTCATTAAATGCTCAATAAATGCACCCAGCTACTCACACCTTTGAACTACCTCTACTGCCCTGCTAAAAATAGCGCCTGCTCAAAATAGACTTACTAAAAATAGTAAATCTATCACAGAGACCCTCAAATCTCACTATTAGCTCACGAGGGTTGCAATGATGAACTGACCATGCCCAACTACAGGAACCTGCCAAAACAGGGACATTATAGTACGGGAGCTTTGAGGAGGGAAAACCACAATATAAAGTCTTATGTGAATTCATCATTCAATTACAGAGAGCCAATATTATAAGCTACAATCAATCATTGGCTTACCAATAAGATTGAGTTAGGTGGAATGTCAAAATTCATATATCAGAAGGCTGAATTTGATCATTCTAACTCATAAAACCACTAAAATCCAAAAACTTGTAAAATCTGCGGACAACTTACAACTAATTAATTCCACTTACTGTTAATGTCCCCCTTCTTATTCTATCTTATACTATATATCGGATTTTAACACTCGTGGTCGATAGCTCAATCTATGATTCCAAGGATAGCCTTTATGGGAAATAAATTTATGTCTGGAAATAGCACGAGTTAAGTAATGATGATATATACAAGGATCACATTTACAATCAAACTAATGATTACCAACTTAGCCAGAGTTAAATTAATTCTGGAATGAGACTCTCAAGTAAGGATAACTAACTTTGCTGGAATATTCTAGTTAATAATGAATGCCTATTTAACCACTTCAGATTATCCCCACGGATCATCTGGTCACTAAGATTAAAGCCCATAGAAGTAGCTAACTATGGATACACCCATAAGACTGAAAGGGAAGGATAGGTAAGTGGCATTCTCTGGAGAGGTAAAGTCTGAAAGAATGAAGAAAATCATCATATTTCCTCATAATCTGGTTGTTAGGGTAGTCATGAGAGGTTTAGGGGATGATTATATCTACAATGACAACAAAACTAGGGTTAATTTTGATAATGCGTCTATGTTTCTTGCTGTTTCCTAGCATTTTGAAAGAGATAGGGAGTTAGTGGCAAAACTATGTCAGAGCATATTCATCAAAGAAATTTTTGTGGATTTGGATAGAGTTCTGGTAAACATGGATGAGGACCTAATGATTCCAAAACCAAGGCATTATGACTGGCTCATTTGGAAGGGCAATCTGGTTCCAGGGCTCCCTATCGTAGAGACGGAAGATAGGGAGAATTTTGAGGCAAGTAAGCCCATTATAGCTAGGAATTTGGAATTCCTGATGGGTCTAATGCATGTGAAGAGGCTAGACAAGAGAAACTAGTTTGAAGTATATCTGAAAGAAGATAATGTGGAGGCGGAGGATGATGAGGCACACTTCGCAAATGCTACTTCCATCGCTGAAGAGGGTCAACCAGAGATGTCCCAAGTTGGGCCGAAGGAAGATGACAGAAATGGAAAAAGTATCAAAATCGCATAATAGGCATTCTGGGAGGACATTTGTATTTGATATTTTGTAATTGTATAGTACTATTATTGAAGGGTTTTTTGGTTTGTTTAAGAAACGACTATGGTAGATTGGGTCGGTATACTGGTCTTGTTTTAACTGCGTAGTTTTTTTATTATCCCTGTTTATGGGTAGCTAGTAGTGGAGATTAGGGCATAAATTCAATACTTAGGCTGACCATCATTTTGATATTGCTGATATGTAAATATATTAAGTTAATACAAATCATGATACTAGTTTTTATATTTTCGTGTTTGTCTCATGGCTCTATGTATATTGGTATTTAAAATAAGTAAAGCGCTAATCCAATAGCTCTAGATATGCTACCATCTAAATAATGATTTATGGCTTAATGATGTTTAGTGACAATAAATAATGCAAATTACATTAGAAATAAGGATTCTTGTATCGGTTTTTCATGAGGTGGAATAATAATAATGGCTTATAGAAATTCTGAGTAAAAGCTCCTAATATTGTAACATCTCATCATCTGAAACTTTGGTATTACTTCTGAGCATTATTGTATGGTGAAGAATATTATGATGAGCTACAAGAACCTAGAAGTAAATTTTCTATGGGTTGAAGATCCCGTGTTTCACATTTGTGGGGATCGGAAGAATACAGGAATGGAAATAGCAACTCCATTTCAAGAATGGATGAATGTAATAATCAGACATCTGTTAGTTGGGCTTCTTACCCTTTGATTTAACTCTATATCTTTGTCATCCCAAAAAAAAGGGAATGGTAGCTCTCAAATAGAATTGGGGATGGATTGATATCTCCCTCTAAAATAATTTAGCAATCTGCTCATAGAAGAAAGGTGGGATAGAGGCAAAGTTTTCACAAAAGGCAGTTATGTTTTTTGCAACAGTAGTTATAACCATATCTTTGTGTCGAATGGTGATTACTTTATTTGGTAACTAAATCTGATAGGATGAGTTCATATAAAGTCAGTCTTTCAGTTTTTCGAGTAAGGCCATAGCTGGAGTAAGGCTAGGATGGCTGCACTAGGAAATAGGATGAGATTGAAATGGTATAAAATTATTTATTTTATAGTAGAAATATAGGTATTCCCTTGTCCAAGGCATATGAGCTTCTGGTCAGTTCTGATTTTTCTCGAAAACAGACTATTTTAATTACATTAGGCCAACCTATGACAGGTTATGGGTAAATGTTAGACAGAGGTACTAAATTAAGGTAAGGTATTTAGGTATTTTTCTCCCTTGGCTTCGGCCCTTTATCTATAAAAAAGCAAAAATAGACCAGCGAATATAATCTGAAGTACAACAATGATTAATGAGTGTTATCCATTATAACCGCAGATATTGTCATTCTTTCAAAAGGTTGAGACACGTCTCTTCGTATAGATATGAAGATATAGAGAGAGGATGATTGAGAAAAATAACTCGGATCTGTATACAAGGGATTTAAAAACATAATTAGAAGAAAAGACATATACATAAATATAGAAAGAAGAATATGTAATCTGAAGTACAGCAATGATTAATGAGTGTTTTCCATTATAACCACAAACATTAAGTCATTCTTTCAAAAGGTTGAGACACATCTCTTCGTATAAATATGAAGATATAAAGAGAGGATGATTGAGAAAAATAACTCAGATCCGTATACAAGGGATTTTAAAACATAATTAGAAGAAAAGACATATACATATATATTATATATAGAAAGAAGAATATGTTGATATACAAGAAGAGTTGTGCAGTGATGAAAGAGACTTTGCAGTAGCATTATGAAACATATTGAAGAAAGATTTAGGAGATTGTAATCAGTTTGTCATAGATTTATTGTCGCTCTAATACCAGTTTGAAAAGAGAGTTTATAGAAGAAAAGATTGATTCATTCGTCAGCCATTGAACAATACAAAACATAGTAATTACTTATCAGACATACACCAGCATTACAGACTTGTAAGGAATTTATTACAGATCAGAAGAAGAGCTTTTAGCAGACATCGAGAGAGAACTTGATTGATCATATAATGGCAGAAATGTGACCAGATTTAAGAGAGCATAAAGAACATTATAGCAAAATAGTGAAGAGAATTTTATGGCAAACTTATAAACATTCATAGCAGAATTGAAGAGGAATATTCTTAGTGAATGTCAAGAATGATCCAAACCCTGTTTGGTAGAGGGCATTCTTAGTGAACTTCACCATGCTTGGTAGAGGGCGTTCTTGGTG
Organism: Chamaecyparis obtusa; assembly: GCA_027943335.1. NCBI lineage: Eukaryota > Viridiplantae > Streptophyta > Pinopsida > Cupressales > Cupressaceae > Chamaecyparis > Chamaecyparis obtusa. The sequence continues at coordinate 175,505 of BSBK01009493.1, forward strand.
AACGTTGACATGCTTGGTAGAGGGTATTCTTGGTGAATGTCGGTCGTTCTTGGTAGAGGGCTTTCTTTGTGAGTGTCAGAGCTTGATCAAGGACATTCTTGGTGAGTGTCAAAACTTGATTAAGATATTCTTGGTGAGTATCGAGCATTTTTGGTGAATGTCGGCCATGCTTGTTGAATGTCGGCCATAGAGGGCATTCTTGGTGAATGTCGGTCATGCTTGGTAGAGGGTATTCTTGGTGAGTGTTAGAGCATGATCAAGGACATTCTTGGTGAGTGTCAAAACTTGATTAAGACATTCTTGGTGAGTGTCAAAGCTTGATCAAGGGCATTCTTGGTGAGTGTTGGGCTTGATCAAGGACATTCTTGGTGAGTGTTGAAACTTGATAAAAACATCCTTGGTGAGTGTCAAAACTTGATTAATGACATTCCTAGTGAATGTTGAGACATTCTTAGTGAATGTTGAAATTCCTAGAAAGGAATTAAGGAAAAATATTTTATATCCTTGAAGACTTATTCATCAGAGGATTAGGGAAGTGATATCATAGATCAAGGTAAGTTCTACCTTTTGAATTATTCTTAGGATTTTAAAATTGAATTTTGTAATGAAAAATTCTTAGACTTGATAAGTTTATGTTTACAAATAGATGATCATTCTAATCTCAAGTTGGAATCATTATTTCAGGACTAAATAAAGATTCTTCCATTAAGGACCATAGTTAAACAAGGCGATATCATAATTACAAAAGCCACCCATGAGGAATTGATATTGCTTGAGGGCAAGCAAATTTAGGGAAGGGCGGATTGTAATGTCCCCTTTTAGAATAGGATTTAGTATTAAATAATAAAAAAGTAAAATTGAATTAATAAACAAATAAATTATAATTTATTATTACAATTAACTTAATAAAATAATTAAAGATATAAAATATGAATTGATATAATTTAATATTATGAATCAACACATATGGTGATATAATAATAATAAATATAATCAATTATTAATATAATTCTTATAATATTAATATAAATCAAACAAATTATATCGATATAAACTAATATATAGGCATTTATATGAAGACCAAATATTGATATAAACGATGAACGTATGTATGAAGAGGATTAACAAAAATCCCCTCAAATGGCAATTCCACATTTAGATCGATGTGGAGTCAATTCATAGTGCTGACTCAAGAAATAGTGATTAGAGCAGACGACACATATTGGCATGCGTGGCTTCATGTTTCAAAGGCTTATAATGGGTTAATGGTGGCTTTGAGTGTTCATGACATACTTCCCCATGGACGAGACAACTCACCTAGAATTCACACACATGATTCAATTGAAGCCTGTGATATCAACATTAGGGGTATCCCCATAAGGAGTATTAAGAGCTGCATGAATTCTTAATACCGTTCTTATACTTTTTCGACCACATAAGAGAACAAATTGAATGAGTGAATGAAGGATTTTAATGATGTCCACAAGACCAAATAGTCTAAGGGACCATGGGATCACAACCTTAAGATAACTCCAAATTCTTTTCCAAGTCAGACCTCCTGCTATGAATCTTGACAATCAAACTAGTGTTTTGGTTGATCTTATCCTCAAATAAGTTGTGCATGTTGTCCACCCTCGAATTGATTTCGCATTTATCTTGGATGTCATCATATGCTGTGCACTCTATAACAAAGTGTCATTCAATCTCAATCGCACCTGTCACACATAACCTGCAACTCCTTTCTTCCCACCTCTCTTTGGGGCTTTTCCATCTACCACGTCTTGCATCTGAGGTGATGAGACCTTGTCCTCAATTGAGATGCTAACAATCTAGCTTTCCCTTTAATAGCTACCCCTAGATAAGCCTTATCACCATGTTCCCAGGTTGGGTTGAACACTTTGATGTAATGAGTCTTTTTCCGACCCATGTTTTTAGTCCACATGGCAGTCCAAAATTTCTCTATGACGATTTTTTTTATTTCCTCATTGGTATTAGGGCATTCTTGTAACTTGATGTTTCACTTACTCAACCACTTTATGTTTTGTTTCATCCATGTTTTCTTCCTGCGGACCAAGTCCTCTTTCATAGCAATTTTGGGCCATAGTTGGTTATCCATGTTTCCACTTTTCTTTAAATAACTTATTAGCCGAGTTATCACTGCTGCCTCCAATAGGAAACTATCTGCTTCTGCTAAGATAATTTCATATGGCATCAAAGTCTTGACTTTAAGACTGCTTGTGATTAAGTGTTTTTGAATCCTCTCTACCTATCTCCAACCACATTTTGTCATGCTGCTTCCCTAAACTTCACAGCCATAAAGGATAACTGGTGTGACCTAAAAACCAAATAAATTTTTCTTGGTTTTCCAGTCCCAAAGCTCAGCATTTCTGCATCTATTTTGAAGAAGGTAAGACTCTTTCCACCCTCCGTGAATCCTTTTCACTCTACAAGTTTGCCAACTGAGTCTATAATGGAAGTCAATCCCCAAGTATTTGTATTCTTTCACAATTTCTAATGGGCTTCCTTCAAAAAGGAAGGACATATGTTTTTCCTTCCTCTTCAAAGAAAAAATCATAATTTTTGTTTTGGTGATGTTCACCTGCATCCCCACTTCTTGACAAAAGTGCTCCAGAGCCCCTAAATGATTTCTTAACCCTTGAGCAGTTTTAGAAATCAGAATAAGATCGTTTGCATATAGAAGAAGCTTCACCACATACCCTACCAAATGAACCCCTTCGCCATCTATCTTGTCTAACTAGGATTCTATTTTATCAATGTATAAGCCAAAGAAAGTGGGAGATAATGGACATCCTTGTTTAACACCAATGTCACTACCAAAGCATTCAGACATTCCCTTTTTTGTTCTGATTTTGGCTGTAACTCTCTCATATAACCTATGCACTACTGCTCTATATACATCTGAAACGCCTAATTTTTCCATTTTGCTCCACAACTTGTCTCTAGGAACCATGTCAAATGCTTTCTTGAAGTCCACAAAACAACAATAAGCTTCTGCCCCCTGATTGTCCCATACTTTCTCTATTAGATGCCGAAGAGTGATGTAATGATCAAAGGTAGAATGTTTGGGCCTAAAACCTGCATTCCCTTTTTCTCTTTTTCCTTCACCTTTTGTCCAACTGCTGATTCTACATTCCACCATGCTCCCAAAAAGTTTGCCGAAGAGAGGATTGACCATAATTGTTCGATAATTAGATGGGTTATTGATGTCCCCACTTTTAAAGAGAGGGATAACCACACTAGTGGTCCAATCACCTAAAAACCCCTCTTGAATGACACTGTTGAAGACTCCTTTGATGTGGGGGGGAAGAAGATCAACTTCCCATTTTAAAATTCAGCTTGAAGCCCATCAATGTTACTTGCCTTACCACCTGCCAATTTCTTTATTCCTAGTTTGATGTCATCCGCCGTGAACAATTCCACCAAGGTGTTTACAATGGGGGGAGATTTCTTCTCATGCGTCCGCTCATAAAGTAACTTAGCATACTCTAATCATTGCTCATCTGTAATATTATTCTTTGTTTTCTTTTTCCTTTGTTGTAGTTCCTTCCAAAAGTCTTTGGGATTGTGTTTGCCAAGATGTATTAACTCCCTCCTTGCATTAACATACTCATCTTTTTTTGCTTGGATCAACTTTGTATATAACTTCTTGTTTTCTTTTCTCGGATCTTTCCCTCTTATAACTCTCTTGGTTTCCTTACATTATTCATCATACCATGGATTTGCTAGAAACGTATTTGCAACCCTCTCCCTATTGCAAGATCTTTTACATGCTTTTAACGCCTTGTGTATAATTGGAGTCAGCAAATTGCTATGCAAATGCTCAAACTTCTTATTGTCCCTTTCATCAATCGAAATATTGTCTATTTCAAGAAGTTGCTGTTTAAGCGCAGCACTGAATATGGCCATGTTCTCTTGATTTATGAGTATTCTACCTTTGTTAACAGCTGTCTTTTGTTTGTGGAAATCCTGTTTATCATGCGGATTATTTGGAACAAAGTTCAATTTAATATAGAGGGGCATGTGATCAGATTTCATCTCTATATAACGTTCACCAATGTCAAACTTCATCACTCTAGAAGTAAAGTTTTGTGAGCAAATAACATAATCCACCACACTTTGACCATTGTACGTCTTGCAAGTGATACCCTCCAAAGTTGACCATACTCTCATGCCGCTACAAATAACCATGTCAAACAGACTACACAACCTCAATAATTCTGCCCGGAAGTGAGAATTACCCCCATTACCATCTTGTGAAGCTCTTTTCCAAGCTTGATCACCGCCTTCTTCCAACCATAAAGGATATTTCTCTCCTTTTTCACCATTGTTCAAATGTAAAGATTGATTGTTGGCTGTCCTTGCATTGAAGTCCCCAACAAACATTATTTCACCTGTAGTGTTGAATAAAGAGATCTTTTTTTAATGATACAAACGGATCTTCATTGTCTAAGTTCCTTTTTTTTGTAGAATTTAGAGTTTTTCGGGGCAAAGTAACAAGCAACATATCTGAAAATTGTCTCATTCACTGGTATTCACAGCCATATGTATTGCTTATTTGGATCTTCTTTTTCAAATTTAACCACGTCATACCATTTCTCTTTTATAAACACCGTGATTCCACTGTGTCCTTTACCTATTCATTCCCATTGTTCCAAACTGAAAATTTTTTGTAGCAATAAAAATACAGGACCTTGCAACCATCATGCTCATGTGTCTGAACAAGAATAATAATATCCTTCCCTTTTGCTATGGGCCCCAACCCAAGACTTCTTCTCCAAGGATAACTTTTGCAGTTCTAACTTACTACACTCAAGTGATCTTGCGGGACCCTGTTTTCTATTTCTTATTTGAGAAATGCTCATTGATTTGAGCTTTTCCATTTTTCATCCATGCCCACTTTCCCTTGTTTCTTGCTGATTTTACTTTTCCCCATTTCTTCGTTTGCTCCTCTTGTTGAGCAAAATTAGATCTTTATCTAGATAGAACTGTGTTCCTCTGAGTAGCCCTCTGTTTCAAAGGATAACATTTTTATCCTCTATGTTTCTCAAGATTACTCTTATATGTCTATCCCTTCCTCCATGCAACCTCTTCCCTATCCTGTTTGCTTGTTGAATACCACCTATCCACTTCAGCTTATCTCTGAGAAAGTCGCTTGCAAGAATATTGGTTCTCTCTTTTTCTCTGAAGTCTTTCAACCCTTTTATAATGATATTTGCAGCCTTGCACCTTTTGTCTAGTTCTTCCCTTATTTGAATTTTGATTTATTGTTTGATAATTCTCTTTTGTTTGTTAGCTGAGTCGTTTACCACCTGTGACCAAGATTTGGCTTCCTCTATCTGTTCCTTTAGTTGAGATTCCTTAGATTCTTTGTCCTCCAAAGCTGATTGGATTTCTTTCAATTGTGTGGTGTCCACTTCTTTCACCACTTCTTTCACCACTTCTTTTCCTTTACTCCCTGTTAGTCTCAATTGTTCCAATTCCTATTTTATGGTTTCAAGTTCTTGTTGTCCTATATCAATTTTGATCTACATGTTCGAGATTTGTTCTTTTAGATTTTTTATCTCTCTTTCTAATTTGTTTGTGTACTCCATGGCTTCATATACTTTTTTCTCTTCTTCCCAATTCCTTGTCTTGATAGTTTCCATCCTCTTTTTTAAGTCCACAAGTTCCTCCACGTATAGCTCCGAAGATCACAAAAGTGGTGTTCTAGTTGGACTATAATAGATTTTATTGTCTTCTTTCTCTTCCCCACTTTCGCCTTTGTTCGTTGACCCTACTTCTAGTTGATTCAAATGATTCAAATTTGACTTGGTGTTCTTGTTTGTTTCCACCTATACTTGTAATCCTCCAACCTCCCTCTCTTTCTATGCTGTTTGCCTCACACTTGACTGGAAGGTCTTGTCCGAAATACCACTAATTCTTGGTAAAATCATTGCAAAACATTTTTTATTTGTTTGCCTAAACTTCTAGTTCTGTCTACGTCTTAGAATACCATTGTACTGTTTCACATTTACTAGTATCAGTCTCTCACCTGTGCTAGCCTGCTTGTTTGAGAAAATCTGTCTTGACAGATGCCCAAGCCCATGTTAGACTTTCTAAGGCTGTCAAATATTGAGGTGCTGAAAGCCCACCTGAAGTTTGATTCCAACTCTACTGATGTAGAAGTTATACCATTGGGTCTGTTAGTTGGTTTGAAGATTCCAGTTGAATCCAACCCCTTCCCCAACATTCAGATGAAAAATATTGTTTCCGGTGGTGAAAAGGGACCTCTTCAAACTTGGTCCATGACATACCATTGAAAGGTTTTTATCTTTCTCACCAGTTCTTGGCCCCATAATGTTAAAAAAAATATCGTATCACTGCTGGTTTTGCTTTTGTGCACAGTTTTCAGTTTTAGTATTCATGTAGAGGTCAATGTTGCTGTATTATATGTGACTTGCCTAAAAAGTGTAGATGAGACAAATGTGAGGAATATAAAAAGACAAGGAAAAACATTAAAGGCCCACCTTGCCACTTTCTAGGGTCGACAAAAGCTCCAAGACTCCTGTAGACCCAAAACCCTCATTTCCTGCTGTTGAAGATAATGACCCTTTTAATGATAAAGTTGTTCTCTATCTGTATTCGCTTGTAATGACCCTCACCAGTAGGATCACTAAAACCCTCAAATCTGAATTGTGGAAAATTCGTCAAACACTTGGCATGCACTGAATAGTTTTGTTTGCAATGATGTGTTTCAATGTGATAATTGTTTTGGGCCCCAAATGCAGTTGAGATATCAATACCAATATAGAAATGTAATACAATGAGCACCAATGAATCTCAAAGCAATGTAAAGACTTACTACAAATATTCTCCAAATTGTGATTGCAATGTATGACTGATACCAACACTAGACAACAATATAAATTTCAATGCCAAATCTGATCACTGTTTGATGACTGTTTACTGATTATGTATGATGGACTGTTACCACTTGCAATTCAGATTTCAGTACATTAGGCTATTGTCTAACCAGACAATGCAATGGCTCACTATATCACCAAATTATGATTACTACAAACTGATTACAATATACCAATGTCTGGACATAATGGACTGCATACATGACTTATATAATGATCATACAAAGCGTTCCTTTACTCCATTCAATGCACTATGATATTATGACAGCCAAAGCTCTTTCCTTGCTATGTCAATGATAATAACAAGTCTGATTAAATGACAGATTTTTATAGACTGTTTACAATCACTGAATTATGACAAGAAACGTATGAACAGTCACACATAAGCAATGATCTTACAATGCACCCTCTCAACTATAACAATCCGACTACAATATAACAATGACCGATTACAATTACAATGATAACAGAGACTGATTTCTGAATACTAATATGACTGCTGTAACAGTGATTGAGAACATGCAATCTTATACAATTTGCTTAAATTCAAATGCATTCAAAACACATGTATGAAACCTGGAAAACGCTCCTTGACAAGTGCTGAATGATGATGACTGGAAATGACCCCGAACTGCCTCACAATGCCTGCTGTACTATCCTCTGCAACCTATCGTACGAGGGCCGTACAGTACGGCACTGTTATAAAATAATGGGTAGGGTTTTGTGCCCTCAAAAATATATGTTCTGAATCACCAATGATGTATTATGATTCCCCCAAAAGCATAGAATTAATCTCCAGGTAGTTTGGGAGATATGAACAAAAACTTGAGTCTCAGACCCTGATATGAACTTCACTGAAAATGCACAAAATGATCTCCAACACTTATCAAATTGATTCACCAATTAAGTGATGAATTCCAAATCCTTATTCAACTAGTTACAAACCCTCAATATCAATTTTTCAGGTCTTCTTTTTCGGACTGCTTTTTCGGGTCTGCTTTTTTCGGACTGCTTTTTCGGATTTGCTTTTTCGCACTGCTTTTTCGGATTTGCTTTTTCGGACTGCTTTTTCGAACCTGCTAAAAACAGCCGCCTATAATTTCAGACCTGCTAAAAATTGCCTCCTATAATTTCGGCCCTACTAAAAATGCCTCCTGAAATGCTGTTTCAATCACAAACAAACCCTTACATCAAATTCTCAATGAAGTACCAATGAGATGGCTGAGTACCAACTCCAAATTTGCAACCCTTTAGTAGATATTTCACTACCTCAGTTATGCCAATCTAGGGGAGTGATTCGTTCCCAAAGATCGAATAGTATTTGCAGACCACAAGGCTACAAATTGCTTCACAATGAAGAAGTAGAAGAAATCCCAAATCCAAGCATGTCAAAATGAATGCCCAAGCTCTCTATTTATTCTTTTCCTTGAGAAGTTGCTAGAACTTCTAGAAACATCCAATTATAATGTACTTTATAATAAAATAACATTATAATAATAAAGTACATTTCTCAACTCAAAATTATAACAATGTAGGCTCATAACTGAATGTAGGCTCAAGACTGAACGTAGGCTCTACTACAATTGGATGTAGGCTCACTCTGGATGTAGGCTCCACTACAACTGCATGTAGGCCCAAACTGGATGTAGGCTCTGTCAGCAATATGCAATCAAATGATCAACATAATGATCCTCTCTCCAAACCATTTGCCTACGAGAGTCGATGATAGGCAAATCCGTCATGCCAAATGATGTCAGCCAAAATGGGGACATGACAGTCCGCCCTTCCTGAAATTGCTTGTCCCCAAGCAATGGCTAAACAAATAATCAATCAATCCACCTGGACCCCAAATGTAGTCATGATCTAAATTGCTGTCAATCAACGCAAGCTCCTGCAATATTCTCTGAAATATAATCAAGAGGAATCCATAATCAAACTGGCAAATACAACTCAACCAAATTCCAACATCACAACTGCCAGTGTCAGGAACCCATGAGAAACAAACCCTCGAAATATCAGAACCCAAGTAGAGAGGACAACTCAAACTGCCAACATAGTAAATATCACCAACACATCCCACTGGCCTATGTAGAGCGCACAATCCAACTCTGCAACAACAGTGAACACTCCCGAATAAATTTGCACCAAGTACGGAGAATCCACACACTGTACAACTCCTGAAGTGAAAACAACTTTGCAAATCACCGACCACCGTCTCATAACCATAACTCCCATGTACTGCTGATGGTGAATAGTCATCACATGATGGATAGCAAGAACTAGAACCTAAACCAAATCTGACGGCCATCAACTCCTCAACACATGGATCAAATGCAAACTGATGTACATACCCTGCAGTATAATGCTGATAAAAAGAACCAACCTTCGTCAACAGCTCACCATGCACAGGTGATACAACCCACTGCAACTGATCACCAGCTAAGTCAAGAGATGACATAGCCAAAGGAGTAGAATCAATAACAACCGCTGAGGTATCACTCCCAAACTCCTGCTCTAAGTCATGCACTATCAAGATATGAACCACAGAACCTATCACCATGTCATGCTCATCACAACTCTCATCCCGTGGCGTCAAACCATCCCATAACTGATGACAAGCACTAGGGACCAAAGTATATCTACGTAACATCATCTCATCAACATGGTCATCAAAGGTAAACTGATGAGCATACCTCACAATGTAATGCCGATAGAATGCGCCAATCTCAGTCAATGACTCAGACTGCACTCCAGAAGAAACTAACTGCAACCAATCACTAACCAAGCTGGAACTAACTACTACCTCCGAAGACACCGCCAAGGGAGTAGTATCACTAACAGGAACCATGCCAACTACCGATTCATCAATATCAAACATGATCTCTGGTACAACATCACTAGTCTCCATGCCATCAGTAGTAGAGACCATCATCATGTCAAACATACCACAATGTTCAGCTGCAGTGCCCAACTCAATTGAATCTGACTCTAGTGGAAACGAACCTGATATGCCAATGCTAGTATCAAGGATGGACGCATCCCCATCTCCATTGTCTCTGACAATCTCGACCATGGACATCCTCGGATCACCAGACATCATGGTCTGTGACTGTACAGTATCTGGTAAAGACTGAAGTCGCTCTAACTCCATGGTCACCTCAGCCAAATGAAACTGTGACTCCTCGAAAGCCAATCGTGTACTCTCAAGAATCTCCGAAGTCACCTCGAGCTGCTGAGTAAGCTCAATCACCTCACCTTCCTTGACCAATAATGCATCATATGCTGTACTGCCCCACTCCATAAGATAATCTCTATCGGCTACCAACTGCATATAATTCAATCTCAGAATCTGGATAGCCTCCCATAAAGAGTGGATCTCAGTCAAGGAAAGATAACTGCCTCCCTGATCATCACTAGTAGGAGAACCCCATCTATAAACTGCTAACAACTGACGAGCAGCATCGAAATGCTTGTAAGTGGTAGAAATGTCATGCTCACTAACTCTCAGCTGACTAGACACATGATGGCACTAACTAGATTGTCTCCTACAATCCTCCTTTGATGCAATGTCCAAAGGAGTAGACTCAAAATCACTGATCTCTAGAGTACTACCATCCATACTCTGTGAATCAACTCCAAGGCTCATATCAACATACGGAGTATCAAAAACTATAGCATCGCTGTCCAACTCTATCGTACCGAAAGAATCCGCCGAGGAAACCAAGTCCTCAAAACTAACCACTGCATCCTCCTGGATGTCATCAATGTTAATACGATCCTGGGACTCATATGTAAACGCTAACACCTCAGATGTGCCTGAATCATCACAAACCCACTGCACCCTAAGTGGTCGACTGGAAATGCACACAACTCCCAACACCGGTGTATAAAAACTAATACTAGCATCTGGCAAGCTGCTATGAATGAGAACAACACCGTGTAATCTGCTAATCAAATCCATGATAGCACTCAAACAATCACTGCTACCAGTAAGTGATAAGGATCTCCAGTCAACATAATCCCAAACACCAATATAACAATCCCGAGTCCATATCCGTAAACTAGAATCAGCTAGTAACTCAAGCAAACTCCTCACCTGAGTAATATGACGAATACCAACTAACTCCACATACATGTCTGATACTGTCCCCAAATCCTGGATATGAATGCAAGGTGTACTCTCACAACTATCATCCACCACATGTGATCTGACTATAAAAGAAAGCTGAGTCCCTGCCATATGCGCTAACTCCTGAACTGAACTCACCTCAAGACAAAGCTCGTCCACATGTCTCTCTGCTGCACCACTCTGATCAACTCTACTATCCTCAAATGTGACAGTATCCTCAACTACTGTAACATCATCAGGATCAACTGTACCGTAACCACTATCAGAGCCAATCACACAATCCGGTGTGCTTGTGATATCTCCTTGTATCAGCATGTCTCTCCGAGTCCTGTAATGCCAATGGAGTACTCAACAAAGAGGCTCGGGTATCCTCTAGCTCACGAGAAAGCCTGACAGCTTCCTCCTCCTTCCTCCTCAAGGCATCTGAATAGTCTCCGGCAAGGGTAAGAAGATGGTCACGATCTGAAAGAAGATGTAAATAACTCATCTTCATCGTTCCCATTCCTTCCCTAATCGCCTGTAAGTCAATACAAGAGGTCTGCGCCTGTACTCCCTTATGTCTACTCTGTGACTGAATCATCCGGATATGATCCTCCATCATCTCCCACATCCTGTCATGATGAGATAATGAAGTCACAATCCCATCCTCGCTTACCCTAAGCTGACTGGACAAAACATGTGAAGTACTATGTGCCTCAACCTCGTGTGATGTAGCGTCTAACTGTGCCTGATACTCTTTATCAGCAAAGTCATGAATACTCACTGTCTGCTCATCGCTGATAGGTATTTCATCATCATGCACAACAACCTCCTCACAATCATCATCTGAACCCACTATGCTATAGTCGCTGCCTGTCGTAACCAAACCAATCTGAGCACCTGTGACATCGTCCTCAGGCAATCTGTATACAACTGTCTCAACTTGAGTACCAAGTTGACAGTTACTATCCATTTGCATAGTGTCCTTCACCACTTCCTCCTGTGGCTGAGTAGAAACTGAAACATCTGTCGGAATGCTAACTTGTTTCTCAAAATCCTCATGAAGCTTTCTGGTAACTGTGTCTGTCGATCTCATGTTATCTCTCCTGTGAGAAGATCTACCAAATAAAAATCTAGTCAACTTATCCACATTGGCTGGGTCGGATAGCATATCATTCATCCAACGATTTCTTTTTATCACAGACTCATTCAACTCATCAATTGCTTTCTTGATCTCAACCCAACTATTTCAATGATTACTTTTTTTGCTGAGTTGTGGTTCCTCTTTCAGAAAGGTAGGCATTGTAGGACGGTTAACAGACCATGAAGTGTACCTCTTCCTTTCCATTCTGCAATCAATCGAGTGCTGGTCACTCATATAAATTCTGTTCTTCCCCAACAGGATGGTAGGAAACTGCTCTGATACCACTGTAATGACCCTCACCAGTAGGATCACTAAAACCCTCAAATCTGAATTGTGAAAAATTCGTCAAACACTTGGCATGCACTGAATAGTTTTGTTTGCAATGATGTGTTTCAATGTGATAATTGTTTTGGGCCCCAAATGCAGTTGAGATATCAATACCAATATAGAAATGTAATACAATGAGCACCAATGAATCTCAAAGCAATGTAAAGACTTACTACAAATATTCTCCAAATTGTGATTGCAATGTATGACTGATACCAACACTAGACAACAATATAAATTTCAATGCCAAATCTGATCACTGTTTGATGACTGTTTACTGATTATGTATGATGGACTGTTACCACTTGCAATTCAGATTTCAGTACATTAGGCTATTGTCTAACCAGACAATGCAATGGCTCACTATATCACCAAATTATGATTACTACAAACTGATTACAATATACCAATGTCTGGACATAATGGACTGCATACATGACTTATATAATGATCATACAAAACGTTCCTTTACTCCATTCAATGCACTATGATATTATGACAGCCAAAGCTCTTTTTTTGCTATGTCAATGATAATAACAAGTCTGATTAAATGACAGATTTTTATAGACTGTTTACAATCACTGAATTATGACAAGAAATGTATGAACAGTCACACATAAGCAATGATCTTACAATGCACCCTCTCAACTATAACAATCCGACTACAATATAACAATGACCGATTACAATTACAATGATAACAGAGACTGATTTCTGAATACTAATATGACTGCTGTAACAGTGACTGAGAACATGCAATCTTATACAATTTCCTTAAATTCAAATGCATTCAAAACACATGTATGAAACTTGGAAAACGCTCCTTGACAAGTGCTGAATGATGATGACTGGAAATGACCCCGAACTGCCTCACAATGCCTGCTGTACTATCCTCTGCAACCTGCCGTACCAGGGCCGTACAGTACGGCACTGTTATAAAATAATGGGTAGGGTTTTGTGCCCTCAAAAATATATGTTCTGAATCACCAATGATGTATTATGATTCCCCCAAAAGCATAGAATTAATCTCCAGGTAGTTTGGGAGATATGAACAAAAACTTGAGTCTCAGACCCTGATATGAACTTCACTAAAAATGCACAAAATGATCTCCAACACTTATCAAATTGATTCACCAATTAAGTGATGAATTCCAAATCCTTATTCAACCAGTTACAAACCCTCAATATCAATTTTTCAGGTCTGCTTTTTTCGGACTGCTTTTTCGGATTTACTTTTTCGGACTGCTTTTTCGGATTTGCTTTTTCGGACCTGCTAAAAACAGCCGCCTATAATTTCGGACCTGCTAAAAATTGCCTCCTATAATTTCGGCCCTACTAAAAATGCCTCCTGAAATGCTGTTTCAATCACAAACAAACCCTTACATCAAATTCTCAATGAAGTACCAATGAGATGGCTGAGTGCCAACTCCAAATTTGCAACCCTTCAATAGATATTTCACTACCTCAGTTATGCCAATCTAGGGGAGTGATTCGTTCCCAAAGATCGAATAGTATTTGCAGACCACAAGGCTACAAATTGCTTCACAATGAAGAAGTAGAAGAAATCCCAAATCCAAGCATGTCAAAATGAATGCCCAAGCTCTCTATTTATTCTTTTCCTTGAGAAGTTGCTAGAACTTCTAGAAACATCCAATTATAATGTACTTTATAATAAAATAACATTATAATAATAAAGTACATTTCTCAACTCAAAATTATAACAATGTAGGCTCATAACTGAATGTAGGCCCAACTACAACTGAATGTAGGCTCAAGACTGAACGTAGGCTCTACTACAACTGGATGTAGGCTCAAACTGGATGTAGGCTCACTCTGGATGTAGGCTCCACTACAACTGCATGTAGGCCCAAACTGGATGTAGGCTCTGTTAGCAATATGCAATCAAATGATCAACATAATGATCCTCTCTCCAAACCATTTGCCTACGAGAGTCGATGATAGGCAAATCCGTCATGCCAAACGATGTCAGCCAAAATGGGGACATGACATCGCTGGTAACAATAACCTCTGCCTACATCCCCCGTCTCTATTAACCCTCAGAACCACCGTCGCTGCTACCGGTGGAAGGAGGACAACTATCGTCGCTGCTACCATTTATAGACTAAGCTGTGATACCATTTACAGTACTTATTGCCTATCGTGGCAACTTAGTAACATAGATTAAGTTTGATGAAAATAAAGTAGTTATGGAATGATTGTTGCGGTTCATGTTGTCAACTGACTGCTGCTTAGCAAGAGTAATTAATATATTAGTTAATGAGAGAGCAGTAGCCCGAGATAATCATATTGTTCTGAAAGGGTGCGATATGTTTAATGAATTGAAGAGTTTCAACCCCACAGTAAAGTCTCCTCATAGCTATTAAAGGTAGGACAAACCTCTATCCAAAGAAAATCATTGGTTACTTCTTATGACATATATATCCAAGTGCATGTACAAAAAAATTAATGACACAAACAATATTCCTTCATCGGTATTTAGTTTTGTTGAAGCTTAAACTGCATCCTTTGAGGCACTGATCCACATAAATTCTAAGATGTATATCAGACAATAATCAAATAAATATCCTAGGTCTCTACAGACCAATTAGCACCAATCACATTGCATTTACATAAGGTAGATACCAGAAACAGTGGATATCTTCAAACCATTATAGCACATATTGCATTTACATTATGATAATCTTGCAGTTCGCTCTATAGTGACCCTAAGGATACTTATTGCAGATCAATAATCAACATTAGATCTTCACGATCTCTGATATTAGATCAAATACTAAACTAGTACTACATTCCAACTCTGTTATATATCTATATAGTTTATAGTTTATATTGTTGATCAAAGATAATTCCCATCTCTCTAGCAGTGAGTTAAGAATATATCAGACTTATTGGCAATATCATTTTTACGTAGCATTAAGATAAGGTCACATTGGCATTCATACATTTTTTTTCCTTAAGAATATTGTTACTATGGTGACAAACTAAGAATTGAGTAGAAGTTAGAGCTCGAAAGAAGTGTCTTGCACTTGAGATTATAAGAATTTAGTCAAAGCCCTGAGAGATCACAGTAGGGGACATTACAAAATCCCATTGAACTAGCTTAGTCTTTTTCTTGTAGAGGGGAGAAGCCTCCATCAGTTCAATGTAAATTATCAACTTCCTTAATTTAAGGTTTTTTTTGAATACGGCCTCATGCATTAATCAAATTCCAACTTGGGATGGTATTGTTTTATTAGTATTACTGTTTAATCCTCTGAAGCTATCAACCATCAAGCTTGGACGACATCTACTTGCCTCTGAAAGACAGGGAAACCATAGTGTTGTTTGACATATGACATTCATCATTCAAAGATTTGATATTGAGCCTCTAAGATATTCCTATTAGAGTCAATAGCGATTTATTGAGTTGAGCTGTTGGTAGTCTTAATCATTTGTTATCTCCATTGTTTCAGGCTACGAAAGAGCTTTAGCTCATTAGATTGAGCCTTATCTCAGATCACTAAGTGTTCTAATTTTTATCAAGCAAATCAGAAAAGTTCTTGCATCGCAAAATGTTATCATTACTTATAATCGATAAAATATCTGTATCGTTCGTGTTGATTGAACATATTCTCAATGTATTTAAATTATCAAATCAGAAAAGTCCTTGCATCGCAACATGTTATCATTACTTATAATTGATGAAATATCTGCATCGTCGTGTTGATTGAACATATTCTCAATGTATTTAAATTATCTTTACTGTTCGTAAGGAAAGAACATATTCTTAGTGCATTCAAATTATCTTTATTGTTCATATTGAATAAACATATTCTCTGTGCAATGCAGATTATCATCATTATTCATATTGAATGAACATATTCTTAGTGCATTCAAATTATCATAACCGTTCATATTGAAAGAACATATTTTTAGTGCATATAATCATCATTTTTGTTCATTTAGGTTGAACGCATTCTCAGTGCATTAGAATAACTATGAAATCATTAATTCGTGTCTCCAAGAAGTAGATTAATACCTTTAGAAGGAATTGGAATTGTTGTTATCATTATCTTGTATACAGTAAAGAATGCATATCATTCTGATCCTCTAATTCCGTTTGGCATCGATAACCTTCACAACATGCCTACTGATTTGATAATGTTTTCCAGGCTGTTCAAACCTTGATATAGATATAAACTAGAGAATGAGTTCATTTTCTAAATAGTAAAAGTGATGTAACTTTACCTTGTGGATTGATTCATATGAATCTGCTGTCAGTAGAAAGAGCTATGTAATATTCCAAGAATCTAATTACTTGAACACAAGAAACAATTAGAGAAATTCTGTATGACAATGCAAACGATTTCATCAGTAAAACAAATTCAGAGTCTGAATCCTTCAAGAGAAGACATATTAAGGAAGATCTGTATATAAAGAATACTAAATCAATTAGTAGATAATCTGATTAAACCGGGTCGCTCTTAATTATCTGAAGTCAGTAAATATTCTGCAAGACATGGGTATTCTAATAGGATTTGTTGCAATGAAACCTTTGGAAGGGTGAATATCCGAGTTGTAAGCTTGTGATAGGAAGTTATCAAGGGAATGCCTAGTCACTAGCAAGGTCTATGAAACTTACTGAGCCAGTTATAATTGAATAGGGACATCCTACTTGATTAGGAATTTATACATATTTCCCTGAGTCTGTAAGACATTGTTTATGCCATATTGGACAGAAAGTCCTATTAAGGTCAGGGAAGACCAAACGAATCACTGGGATTTTTTATATGAGTATGGTGGTGATACTGAAAGCACGAAGTATAGTGCTTGCTAATAGAAACCTTGGCCAAGGTGGTGCTATGTAATGGTCTAGTAACTGCCAGTCACTTGAATTAGTAGTGCATGTCTTGTGAACAAGGTCATTCCCATAAGCAAGGAAGTCTATAGGGTGTGTCTGAGTAAGACAGTTGTGGGTTCTTAACACCAAGACTCGGATAGCAATAAAGATTGAATCCCACTTCTGCACCTCTTGTGCAGGGCTAGGCCACTTTTGTAAGGAAGTTGTGTGGAAGATCGAAAGGTCTATAGTTGGGAGGTAAAATCTCTGATTTTATTCTCCCTCTCCTGGATGACAACCAGCATCAATAGCTGAAAAGGGACAAGATTAGACACTTCCCCTCTCCAGGTTCTTTGATTTCAAGTCAAGTTAGTTAATTCTTTTATTAAGTTACCTTCTTTTCGTATTAAACAGTACTTGATACTGTTAGATAATTCATCGTCATGTGAAGGTAGTTAAGTAAATATTTTACATTATATCTTTTACTTTGAAGTTGGTTTAACAAACTTTAAAAGTTATCATGTTCACGTGAAAAGGAAAGTAGTTTCTTTCTGTTAAGCTTGGTTTTATGAAAGTTTTATTTCCTATGAATTGTTCTCTACTTGTTAAAATTTTTGGTAGTTAGGTTTAGCATGTTATAGACTCTCATCTGACATCCCTCTCAACACATGTTTCCTACCATTTACCTCAAACATCATTTCCATTTTGCGCAAGTTGAGGTAAAACTCCTCGATTGCATGAAGCCACTTCATGCCCAAAACAATATCCATCTCTCCCATATTCACTGCTTAATAATCAGCTTAGAACACATAGTCAGTCAATTGTAGGGTCATGTTGGGAATCATCTTGTTGCATGTGAGCATGAAACCATTTGGAATTGTGATTCTAAAACCTTCAAACTCTTTGGTCTTGAGTCCTCTTCTAGCCACCAATCCCTCATTGATGAAATCATGTGTGGCACCTGTATTTAACAAAGTGATCACATGCTAGCCACCAAGAACTCCCAGTATTCTGAACGAACCCTCTTGCTAAATTCTATAAGGTTGTGCAATGGGTTTATCATCCTTCTGCTCTTTTCCTAATTTCTACACCGCTTTCACATGCTTCAGTACACTGGTCTGAATTTTTAGATTTAGTTCCTTCTCCTGAATAGCACTCCATCTTGTGATATTGCTATCAGGATTCAATTGTGTAGTTTTCGAGTCAAACTCATTGACCCATGTTTCATGAGTAGTGGTTCACAAGAACCCATCTCTCATGAGAATGAATGGAACACTTAGTATTTATTGCATCTAGGTGATGCTCACAGAGGTGAAGCAACGAGACTTCCCAGGAGGTCACCCTAGTTCACCTTTGTGAGCATCACCTAGATGCAATAAGTGCTAAATGTTCCATTCATTCTCATGAGAGATAGGTTCTTGTGAACCACTACTCATGAAACATGGGTCAATGTGTTTGACTCAAAAACTACACAATTGAATCCTGATAGCAATATCACAATTTAACTTGTGGAAAATATCTCCTACTTGTCAAGTACTCCATCTTGTTAGACTTCCCTTTCAAAGGGCACTTATTGCTAGGATCCCATGCCCCCTTGCATTTGAAACATAATTTCTTGCATCTCAAGTCATTTATTGGCTCATCATCAATTTTTTGGAAAGGTTTACTTTACTGGTCCAACCCTTTGTGAAAATGTTTCATGTCCTTATTGCTAGAAAAATGCTTGGATGAGGACTTTCTTTATGGATCAACTAGCTCCACACTCCTGGCCTTCTTCATGGCCTTTTGTAAGGTCTATGGATCAAAGGCCCTAACCTAACCATCTAAAGGCTTTGTTAGCCCTTCTATGAAGAGTACTACCAACCTCCTCTCAGAAATGCTCGGAACCATCACAGACAACCTTTGAAAATTAGCAATGAAACTCTCTAGTGACCCATATTGCTTAATGTAAATGCAAATCGAACCTATATCAGAGTAATAGAACAAATGTTTGAATAGTCAGTGTTCTATTGAAAGTAATTTATACATCTATATATTGTATCACTGTATATAGGATAGCCTTTTAAATATTATTGAATCTGAATCTTGAATTGTTTATTGTTTTGCAGGATAGCAAATCAAAGCTTTGTCACTTGTCGATTACTGTGCTCAACATTTTATTGGCATCATTGAAAACGGTATATATACCGTAACAGCAAGGGAGAATAGTCTTGTCTATGATAGATGTGACTCCTCAAGGAGTCACGCTTATCATACGCATGACTTTTCCTCGCCACCTTACATTATGCTTAGACTTGATAATCGAGGGTTTATAATAAATTATAATAAACGACAGTTTATTTAATATGATTCGACAACCAATATAAGTCGATAGTAATGAATGTAATCGATTCTTTTATGAATCGTATTTTATGCATTTGTAAATTTGATCAAATGATATAATGATGATAATCATTATTATTATATATCTCATAATAATAATGATAATAAATATCAACATATATCATAATAATAATAATAGATAATAATATAAATGAATATCAATATATATATATATATATATATAATATTATTATTATTATTATCTATATATTGGTATATACATATATATCTCAAATTTATCTATCCTTATAAATATCAATATTTTATTTGATCGAAGCTACAAATATCAACACTCCCTCTTAGCTCGGGAAGATAAACATATCACAATAATCTCTGTGAATATTTGTCTTATGATATATTGCTCAACTTATGATATAAGTAATCACATATCACTTGACTCATGATACGAAGTAACTCGTGATATGAAGTATCACATATCTTGTGATACATAGTATCACATATCACATATCTTGTGATATGAAGTATCACATATCTCATGATACATAGTATCACATATCACATAACTTAGGATATGAAGTATCACATATCTCGTGATACTAAAGGATATAATGTACTCGAGAACATTACATTCTCCTTATATATCCTAGTTATGGTATGTGCACTGACATTATGTCACATATTTTCTACCATAACTAATCATGGCAAATCCATGAATCATACTGATGTCAAGTCACATGATATCAGTCTACTGAACATTATAAGATCATCACCTTATAATGGTAAATACAAGTGTTAATTATCCAAAAAGTCATCACCTTTTAGAAATATACAAAGGATGGTTAGGCCCATAAAGTCATAGTGTCACATATATGACAAAAGAAGTTTACACACTAATAATCTTTAATATATTAGTACAAATCAATTTGAAAAATTTACATTTCAATCATACCAAGATTCTTCCTGAAGTGTTGAACTTTCACTTTGAGGAGAGGTTTGATAAGAATATTTGTTGTTTGATCTCCTGTACTGATATACTCCAATTGAATCACGTTCCTTTCTACCATGTCTCTCACATAGTGATAAGGAATCTTGATATGCTTAGATCTATCATGAAATATTGGATTCATTGAAAGCTTAATGCAACATTGATTGTCACAATGGATGATAGTTGGTTTCAGAGGTTTACCGAATAATCCCACAAGTAGTTTCCTGAGCCATACTGCTTCTCTAGCAGCCATAGAAGGTGCAATATATTCGGCTTCCATAGAACTCTGAGCTACTGAGGAATTTTTTCTACTAATCCACAATATCATAGCCAATCCTAAACTGAAACAACATCCGGAGGTGCTCTTGCGGTTAGTCACACTTCCAGCCCAATCTGAATCTGTGAATCCATGAAGATCTAAGTCAACCTTTTCATATCTTAGGCCATAGTTAAGAGTACCTTGAAGCTATCTCATTATATGTTTCACAACCACAAGATGTATGTCCTTGGGCTCACACATAAATTGACTTAAGGCATTTACAACATATCAAATATCAGGTCTGGTATTGACCAAATACATCAAAGATCCAATCATCTGCCTATAGAGAGTGGGATCTATCGACTGAGAATTTGCTGTTGCTTCCTTTAATTTATGAAGATTTGTTTCCATGGGGGATGACGTAGGTCTGCAGTTCATCATACCAAATCTCTTCAATATATCAATGCTATACTTCCTTTGATTCAAAACAATGCTATTTGATTTCTGCCAGACTTCAAGTCTAAGAAAGTAGTGTCATAGGCCTAAGTCCATATCAAATTCTGGGGCTAGATCTTTCTTACATTGATCAATAAGGTGATCTTCTCCTGTAATCAACAGATCATCAACATATAATATCAATATTAACATATTACCTTTTATTTGATTGAAGTAGAGATTGGGGTCTGCATCATTCTTTGAGAAGCCTAATCTCATGAGGTAATTGTCAATTCTTTCATACCAGGCTCTGGGAGCCTATTTAAGTCCATGTAGGGCTTTCATTAATTTACACACATTTGATTCTGCATTGTAAATCTCAAATCCTTCAGGTTTCTCTAAGTAGACCTCTTCTTCAATGGTGCTATTTAAGAAAGCAGTTTTTACATCCATTTGATGGACTTTCCATCCTTTGGCTACTACAATGGCTAGAACTGCTCTGACTGAGGTATATTGAGCAACTAGAGCAAAGGTTTCTTCATAGTAAATTCCTTCTTTCTGTAAAAATCCTTTGGCTACAAATCTTGCTTTGTGTTTTTCTATACTGCCATCTGCAGCATGTTTGATTTTAAATAGCCATTTGGAAGAAACAACAGATTTCTCTTTTGGCCTTGGTACTATCTTTCACACATCATTCTTCAGGATCGATTGATACTCTTTTGTCATTGCATCCTTCCATACTTGGTGCTAGAGAGCTTCTATAACATTAGAAGGTTCTGATTTGATAAATTCACTCATCAAAGCTACATAACTAGAGAATCTCTTAGGTCTTTTACTTTCTCTGAAAGTCCCTCATGGAGCGGCATAAGTTCTTGTTTTAGTAGCCCAAAGTGGTCTCTTCTTAGGATTTTCCAATGATGTGATTTGTTCTTCATTTATATCTTCCTCAGGATACTCCCTTTGAATCTCAAGAGCAGGATCCTCTTCTAGGTCTAGGGTGGAAGTTTGAATTTCTGACTGAATAGAATTTCTGGCTCTTTTAAAGGCTGTCTTCCTCAAAAATTACATCTGTGCTTAGTTCAATCCATCTTTAACTCGGCACATATATTCTATAAGCTTTTGAGGTTTCACTATAACCTAAAAAAATACCTTTTCTCCCAGAAGGTTCTAGTTTAGTTCTTTTCTCATTGGGCACATGAATGTAAACAGGACAACCAAATATCCTCAAGTGACTAATGTCTGGTTTTATACTAGTGAAGGCTTCTTCTAGAGTTTTGTCATCAATATGGGAGTGAGGACATCTGTTCTGAATGTAGACAACAATACTAGAGGCTTCTGCCCAAAGTGAAGTCTCTATATTTTGATCAAGTAACATAGCCCTAGCAGCTTTTACAATGGTTCTATTTTTCCTTTCAGCAACTCTGTTTTGTTGAGGGTTGTAGGGTACAGTGAACTCCCTCTTAATCCCAACATTTTTACAAAATTCTTTAAATATATCTGATGTATACTCCCTCCCATTATCTATCCTTTAAGGTTTTTACTTTTCTTCTAGAAGATTCATCAGTAAGGGATTTGAATTCCTTAAATCTTTTAAGGATCTCTTGTGATTATTTACATTTAAGAAAATAGATCCAGGTCTTTTTGGAGAAATCATCGACAACGATTACATAGTATAGAAACCCACCTAAGGAAGGTACAGACATGGGTCCATATAAATCTAAGTAGACTAATTTTTAATACATCTTTTGTTTTGCTAGAAATATTTTGAAAAGATTTCTTACTGTTTTTCCCTAAGGAACACCCCTTGCATGCCCCCGAATGATATTGTTTGAGTTTGGGTAAACCTGTGACTAGTCCTTCCATAGAAGATGGGGCACGAAAATTGAGGTGTCCTAATCTTCTATGCCATATTTCATTAGAGGCTGCAATTTCATGAATTAGGGCTAGATTTGGTTAAGTACACAACTCATACAAATAACCTTGTCTATGACCTATGTTTTGAGCTTTCTTAATAGTAGAGTTCTTTGGCCATGCCAACACTTTACTATCCATGAAGGTTATCCTATATCCATTATCTTCAAGTGGAGATATGGAGACCAAGTTCCTTTTGAAGCCTAGGACAAACAATACTCTAGTTGTAATACCCCAAAAATGGGCTATAAGTTCATTAACCTCCTACATCTACAAATCGAACGAAATCAACATCGAAGTCCTAATCTAAGGCACATCTGAACATCATCGAATCATAATTGATTATCTTAAATTCTGCATCGGGGAATATTCCTAGCAATATTCCTAATTATCTTAATTATCTTTAATTTAATGATTATTTGGCAATAAATCACATTTATCCTAAGTTTGATTAATTGAATATTTTCATATTTAATTAATTAGATTTAATATCTTACCACTTAATTGTTTAATTAAATTTAATTCTGTCTATTATTAATTGTATTATTTAATTTTGACAATAAATCCAATATCCTATGAATAATTGATTAAATTCTTATTTAATTAATTAAAGCAAGTTGTCATTATTTAATAATATAGTTTTTAATAAAAGTTTGATAAAATAGTTAATTAACCCATAAATTAATTATTTTATTTCAAAAATCAGTTAAGTTGAGAATAAATCACTTTATTTATTTATTAAATCATAATTATCCATGTGCACATTCAAGGACCAGTTAAACTCAAATTGGAAAATCAATGCAAGTTGTTAACTTTTTGAAACTCAACATTTTTTTTGAGTTTTAAAGTTGATCTAAACTTCTAATTCAAGTTGAACTGTGCTTTTGCATGATTTTTGTGACTTAATTATCTTTATTTATCAAATAACTCAAAAATCAAGCTGAGTTAATTTGAGTGATTTATGACTTTCTTCCATGCACCTCCAAAGCCCTGGATTTCTATAAAAACAAGGCTCAACTCTTCATAATTCATCTCTAATATCTCGCAAATTGCAAACTTACTCTACAGGAATCATAGCATATCAGATTTGGAGAATTTGCACAATTGGAGCTTGAAAGATAAATTTGAGGATTCGAAGCTTTGTGAGATCAATTTCAAATTCATAGCTTTTATATTATTGTTAGAATTTTCATTCTCATATCATATCATTTCTAGATTAGCATTGCATATTAATTTTCATATTAGCATAGATTCATATCAGTTTTCATCATATTATTGCATAGAAAATATCAAAAAAATAGATTAATTGCATTCATATTTCATATCAATTTTGCATTCAAATCTTTCATTTAGGTGTCGTCTAGGTCACTGATCTCGATAACAATCTGAGAACATCAATCTCGCACCTACTAAAAGGCAGTAAATCGCTTGGTTAAAGTAGATTTCAATTTTGCACGATTTTGATTATAGCTAACCTCTAATGTTTTACTGAAGTTTTGTGTCTACAGATCAGGTACAATTTTCACACATATTTCTGGCGCCTACCGTGGGGCCCTGAAATGGGCTTCCCTTCATTTCTATCAATCTTCTATCATTTCTCTATCAGAACTCCCCTGCTGCTGCCTGTCTTGGTGGTATTCTCAGTAGGACATTATTTTTTGTTTCTTTTTTGCCTGCAAAAAGGAAAAAATTTTTTTTGGCACTTTTTCTATCAAAACTGTCCATACAGCGCGATTTTTAATTTCAGTCCGTACAGTGTCATACGAGTTTTTCGAATTGTCGTTTCATCGGACACCAAGTGTCGTCTGGGAGCATACCCACTATCGTACGACAGTTGACTGAGTATCGTTTCATCAGACACCCAGTGTCGTACGAGTTTTTTAGACTATCATTTCATCAGAAACCCAGTGTCGTCTGGGAGCATACCCACTGTCGTACGACAGTTGACCGATTATCGTTTCATCAGGCACCCACTGTCGTTTTGAGGCTGGATCATCGTTTCATCATACACCCAGTGTCGTACGAGTTTTTGGACTATCGTCTGGGAGCATACCCACTATCGTACGAGTTTCAGACTATCGTTTGGTAACAGACCCACTGTCGTACGAAGTTTTTGGACTGTCGTTTGGTAACAAACCCACTATCGTACGAGTTTCAGCATCAGGTTTTAACTGTCATTTCATTTTTCAGGGTAGTTTGTCAGATTTGATTTTCAGATTTTGACTAACAGCTAATCTTAACAGTTGGAATTCTCTGTTTTTGATTGACTCTTGCTAGTTTTGATTGAAAAAAGTGTAAAATTTGCTAAAATCAGGTAAAAATCTACTAAGCGCATTGCGAGGATCTCAGGTATTCCACTTGTGCTGATAATATTTCGATTTGGGCTTAAAATAAATCTCTCGTGTGTCTAGCTTGGGTGATTCTTTTCATGCTTTTGTTTTACACACTTGCATAATTGATACTAGGTTGTGACCCCTTAAGGATTCATTAAGTACTCTCAGATACTTGTGATTGATCTTGATTGCTATCTTGGGTTATTGGACTCGCTAATCCGCCAGCCCCTCATTCCGCCCCGTGGTTGCAATCTCAGCGCCATAAAGGGGAGGGGTTTACAGGACAGAAGCGTTAAGTGTTCCACTTGGCAACCCTTTTGTGCTTTTAGGAACTCACTTGTTTTCTAAGTTGGGGACTCGTTTTCAGCTTGTGTGAGGTGTTAAGTGTTCTACCTTGTGGACTCATCTCATATTCGCTTTAAGCGTTAAGTGTTCCTCTTTTTGCTTTTTGCGTACTTTTGGTAGATTTTCTTTTGGAAACATACATCTGTGCTCACATAGTAATTAGGCCCTATGAACACTATTCGTGATTCTTGAGAGATTGGCTTCCCAGCGAAATCCTTCTTGACGATAGAATTCTTGTAGGTAGGGAGGATACTTAGTGCGTTTCACATTCAACTCGGTTAGTGCGTCTTCTCTTATTGATCGATACATTCTCTCCCCGGAGAGGTTGATAGATCACGTGGGGTTGACATCACGAGCTTTGGTGAATCAAAATTGGTTAGTGCACCTTCTCTTATTGATCGATACATTCTCTCCCCGGAGAGGTTGATAGATCACGTGGAGTTGACATCATAGACCTTGGTGAAGCAAAACTTTGTCTTAGCATGTCGGATTAATCTGCTTGCTTTGTTTTGGTTAAAAGTGAAAAGGTGTCAAAAACCTTGGATCTGGAGCCAAGTCCCCTTGTGGTATACTACTGTGAGTCACCTTTAGAGAGGGTTAACCGTAGCAGATAATCCCTTCACAGGGCAAACTGCACTGACGGAACCTCAAGCGGTAATAGCTATTTTCGCCGTGGTAGTGACAGTCGCTATATAAATTTCCTTGTGGAAGAAATCTCCACGGGTGTGGTTCATTGTTGGGTTGTTAGATTTTCCTAACAGCTCCTAAAGATTAAGTTCTCAGACTGTGTCAAAACCCTGGTGCACTGGGATTGGAGTTCACCCCTTTGGATCATAAAAGTTGCAGAGTCAAACCATTACTAAAAACCCTAGCGAGGCCAAATTTTCATTTTATAGGGTATATGTGCGTTATTGCAAAATATTTTTGGAACATACACAATTAGCGCTTCTGAGGATTAGAACGAATAAGTCACTTGATTGTTCATGCGCAAGGTTGCTTTTGCCCTTGTTCATTGTTTTTAGACATGCTTGAAATCACGTGCTTGCTATTTTGCATGCTTGTTATGTATCTGGTTACTGAAAACAAACAAATCTGTTACAATCCTCAAATCTAGACATTGAAATTTGCAAACAATCCGAATCTGCAAACTCAAAATTTTGCAAAAATTGACATAAAATCCTTTCTGGAGTCAAAAATCATTTTAGGAAGTCAAAAGCCATACGAGTTTTTCCAAGTGTCGTTTCATTACAACCCATTTGTCGTATGATTGAGTACCCAATGTCATATGAGTTTTCATGCCAGCAAATTCTAAAAGTCAAAATCCTACTTGCCACTGTCATACGAGTTTTTCAACTGTCGTTTCATTGCCTACCAACTGTCATACGAGTCTGCACAAAGTCATTTGGGAAAATTTTGAAAAGTTGTCAGAAAATTGTCAAAATTGCCAGATACTTCAGCTTTTACAACCTATTTCCAAAATCTATCATACAAATCACTGTGTCAAGAACAAATCAGTAGCTATTGAGAATTAGTACACATGTCTCAAAGAATCAGTACACATGAGGAAGAAGCTCTAATCATCGCTATGATGAAGCAGCTGCAAGCTATGCAAGTTGAACCTAACAATCTTAAGAAAGAAAAGGAACCTAAAGAGTTCTCCATGGAATCTCTATACTCTTTTCCATTTGATAAAGACTTGTACATGTCACCATGCCCCCGGACAGAATTTGAGCAACATGATAACTCTTATGATACCTCTTCTACGGAGAGTGACACATCCAGCTTTGGAGACTATGATGACTATGATGACAGACAATATAATGATACCTATGACACCTCTATTCCTAAGAGTCCTCATCGTGTGTTCCTGCTTACTGGAAATGGGATGTCACATTGGATAGATCGTGATGGTGATCCATATGATTCTGATTTTGAAAGAGATTTTGATGGCTTTTGTGGACAGTACCTTGATTATGATCCATCTACTACTGTTGAGGACTATAAAATGCATCGTGCTAGCTTGAAACATCAATATTATAAGAATCCTTCTCCTAAGGACTCTCTTGCTAAAAATAAAGATTATCTTCTCAAGAAAGATCATGTTAATGTTGGACCTTTGTCTTGTGATGGTTCTCTTCCATCCCCTACTTCCTCCAATACCCGTACATTTCCTAAAGCTTCTGAGTCTTTCAAATCTTTCACAGAACCTTCATCCGACACAAACCCTGATACTTTTCATGCGGTTCCCTATAGTTATCCTCTAGGGCTACCTCTTAAAGAAACTCAAGCTAACCTTCACTTGGCTGCAAATACTTTCAATAAACCTAAAGAGCCTAAGCCTTCCTATGCTACAATGCCTACTTCAGCTAGTCCTCCACCATCTCTTCCAAAGTCATCTATACAATCCCAACATGCTTCCTTGTCCTTAGAAGTGGCTCCATGTCAAGAGGACTCTAAAAATGATGAAGAAAAGAACATAAAGAAAGATCAAGATCAAGAACCCTCCATGTTATCCACTCCTTTTCACAATGTCTCTTATCCACCTCAGGGTTCTTTTGATCTTGCACACCCTTTTTCATGCATTCCACCATGTCTTAAGTCTTCTCCTAAACAAGATCAAGCTACTGCTTACACTGTTGAGCTTATTGACAATCAAAATAACCTTACTACACTTTCACGTTCCAAAGATGATACTTCCATTAAGGTTGGTAAAAATGGTGTTGTTACTTCCAATGTTAAGCCCATTAACAATCAAGATAAAAATTATGCGCTTATGCTATCCAAAGATCCTTGTCAAGGTCAAAGTCTTCCATCTTCTTATTCTACCACTCCATGTTCACTTCCACTTTCTACTCTTCCTAAGTCTTTGCAAGCTTTGAACAATCCTATCAAAGAAGGTGCTCATATTCAAGATGTCCATGATTCTATTGAAAATTCTAATGCTCACTCTAAAGATGCTGATATCCTTGGTTGTCATATAGATGTTGATGAACTTATTGATTATCCTTTTGCGTCTTCCACTTCCATCCTTGGACCTCTTCCACCAATACTAAGGGCTTCATGTCTGCCTTCCATCTTGGGTCCTTATGTCCCTTCACTTTCCCCTCCTAACTCTCTTAATTTGCCATCCATCTTGGGTCCCTACATCCTTCCATCTCCTATCTTTCCTCAAGATCAACATAGATGCATACCCTTGAATCCTTTTCATCCATCCACCCATCTAAACCAGTCATATCCTCCCTCTTCCACAAGTTCCAAGTCCTTTGGAAGAAACTCGAATGTTCAATACAAGAAAAAGAAGCAATACAAGAATCCATCAAAAAAAGATCACCATGTCTCCTCTAATAGACATGGAAACATAAAGTCAAAAGAGATATCTAAGAAGAAAACTAAAAGACAAGTATGGGTTCCAAAATCCATCATTGAAGATATTCTCTCTAAATTACCAAAAAGAAATGAAAAGCCTACGGTTATATGGATTCCAAAGTCTCTCTTGAAAGAGTCTGGTGTTGAACAAAAAGTTAAGTTGACATTCAAGCTTCCAAAGACTTCCACTTCATCTTCTTCCAAAAGCATTCCTCCATTCCATGCGCCTAAACCACAACCTCTGCTATCCATTCGCCATATTCTTTCACGTATTCTTTCATTCACATTTCCTCCATCCTCTTGCCACCCTTCAAGGTATGTGTTGATGTTGAGCTTGCCTTCCTTTCCATCTACCCTTTCACAATCCTTCCATTCATTATCCTTCTACCTTCTATCATTTTTCCTCATTTGCCTATTCCTCCTATCTTCCAACCTCACTCGCTTTACATAAAACCTTATCCTCCATTTTCCTCTTCCATCTTCTTTTTCCTATCAGCATCTTTGAGCATATCATTTTGAATCCTTGGCATATCATGGTTTATCCTTTCAAGGAGCATTATCTAAAAAGCTTGCCTTCTTCCAAAAAGAGAAAAAAATAAAAATGAAAAAAATGTGCTTTGGTGGAAACTTGGAAACAGGCGCCTTGGTAGCAAAAATAAAGAGAAATAAATTCATCCTATGGTGAAAAACACTTCTTTGTGGCGCCTTGGATAAGTACCATGATGAAAATCTGGCAATCAGGCATCATGTGTAGTTCTTCTACATATTTCATCCATTCCATCTTCTCTCTTTGATCTTGACAAGGTTGACCTATACACGAACATTTGGCTATCTTGTGAGCTATCTTCCAATGATCTTGCTTTCATTCCCTTCCTTTTTAGCCTTCATATTTATTTTCCTCCATTCATTTTTGCCTATCTCTATCCATTTCCCCTTTGATCTTGATCTAATAAAAAAAGAAAGAAAGAGTAAAACGCGATGCTTTGAAACCTCTTGACATGGCTACTCCTTTGGACTATATCCCGTCCTTCTTTGGCATTACACTTTTGTGACTTATCCTATGCTGGCCTTTGATTGCTTATCCAAATGTGCTTTACATGACAATTTTTCCCTAGCTTGAGTATTCTTGAGGAGTTTGCCCTTGAGGATTTCTTCTCTTCATTCTCCTTCATTCTCTTGTCTTCCATCTCTTCCACCAACTTGCCAATCCCTCTTGTTCTCCACCTTGCTAGACATTGGGACTGCATGATATGATCTTGCTTGCGAGTTTGCAATCGAAAAAGATGCTATCAAGTATACCAAGTATCAGAACAAGTATCAGAACCAGTATCAGAATCAGTATCAGAACAAGTAACAGAACAAGTATTAGAACACCTACTGGGGCTACACCTTTCGCTTTAGTTTATGGGTTTGAAGCGGTACTGCCTGTTGAGGTTGAAATCCCATCACTAAGAATCAGAATGCATGGTCTAGTAACTGATGATGACTACGGAGTGTCTAGGTTACAAGAACTGGAACTACTAGATGAGTGCAGACAAGCAGCATATGATCATCTCAGAGTATATCAGAAGAGAATGTCTAGAGGCTACAACAAGAAAGTCAGACACAGAGAATTTCAGGTTGGTGATCTAGTCTTGAGAGAAAATCCTAAAAATCAATCACATCGAGAACACAAGGGGAAGTTCGAACCCAACTGGCTAGGTCCCTTTGTCATCACTGCTACTTTTGGCTCTGGTGCCTATCAACTCTCAACGACTGAAGGAGAACAACTCCGAGAACCAATCAACGTTCTCCATCTGAAAAAAATTTATGCCTAAGGCATTCAGTCTATGGTAAAATGTCCTGAAAAAATGAACATCTTGGTGAAAACCTAGCAATAGGCGCCTTGATGATTCACAAAAAAAATCAAAAAATATCAAAAGTACAAAAAATCTTAAAAAATTGAAAAATATCAAAAATTCAAAAAAATTGAAAAATGAAAAAAAAAAAAAAAGTGCCTTGGTGGAAACCTGGAAACAGACACCTTGGTAGCAAAAATAGAATCTCTGTCAAGATGGTGAAAACCCGGCAAACGGGCGCCACTTGTTTCAAAATGCTCCATCTATCAGTGCAATCTTGGTCTTTCCTAACTTTTTGTCTTGCTTTAGTTTGTACATATCTCCTGGTTTGTTTTTGCATTTCCAGTTTTCAATAAGTCGGTTTGTCCACCAATCTACTCAAGTATCTGTATCCTATCAATGTTCAAACTTGGGGGCAATCAATGTCATATCCTATGGTCTCCGGTGTATCTTAGATGTATCATATCTAGTCAAAGTCATTTTGAAGCTTCATGTGAGTGAGTGAGTCAGTCTTGTCTCCCGAAAGGATTTTGCATCTACAACAACGCAATCAACATCAAACTAAAAACTGAAAACAATCTATGCTTTTTTACATGCTTTTATCTCCTTGTATGCTTACTGATTCGCATTGAGATTTTTGCATATTGTGTCCCTTCGAGCCCTTCGATGATGTCCTTTACAGGATTTAGAGAGTGATGACTGGGGGCATAATCTTTTCTTTGTCTTCTGCTTGTATGTGAAAATCTAACAACTTTGGAAATTCTGGATTGAAATAGTATCCAACTGTAAGAGCCTCTATCTCAAATTGGATGGCCATGCGTACCTCAACCATTGATACCCGGATGATTCAAAGAAGTATTGATCTAACTATTGTCTTTTTGAGT
The DNA here is from genome assembly GCA_027943335.1 of Chamaecyparis obtusa. Taxonomy (NCBI): domain Eukaryota; kingdom Viridiplantae; phylum Streptophyta; class Pinopsida; order Cupressales; family Cupressaceae; genus Chamaecyparis; species Chamaecyparis obtusa. The sequence goes on from BSBK01009493.1 coordinate 207,546, forward strand.
GAGTTCTTTCTCCTACTGTGAAACACGATCTTACCTAAGGATGTGAACGATAAAGGGTCACTACGGGTAATTCACATTGGATTTAGAATGATCTCTTAGCTGTTTGATGTGTTTGTCATGCAAGGCGTATTCAGGTCATCACGACGTTCATGTTTTGATGCTTATACAAATTGCTATATCAAAATGGACGTGATATTCAGGCCATCCTGGCACTTGTGCCTTAGTGCTTATATCTAATCCGACATTCCAAAAATAAAATCAATATTCATATATCCATGGTTGTTGACCAGTGGGTGTTGTATTGATTCTTGCGCATACAAATCGATATTCATATGTCTATGGTTTCATAGATAGTGGGCATTGTATTGATTTATCCGGTTACCTAAAAGTTCAATGATGATAAAAAATCGACACATGATCAGTGACTAGGTCCTAGGTCTTAGGTTGCATTTCAGTTTGCATGTCTCTTTGCATTTTGCATGTTGCATGATCTCACAATGGCTAAACGAACTTCAATGCTTAAACAATTCTCCACTCGCATCTTCAAATTTAACAAGAGCTGAGTCTCACTCGAAGGTTCCTCCAACGAAACAACAAGTAGAATCCTTTTTTTTGGGATCAAAATTCAAATCTGAGATCATTTAATATGTCAAAATCACGATTTAAAATTTTGGGCCTAGGACGGTCTACTGCTTGCATAATCGACCTTCGATCATCACAGAAATCTAATATTCAACTTAACTGATTATCTAACATCAAACTATTGAATTTTCAACTTGGTCAACCATGGTCAACTCATGGTCAAACCTAGTCAAACTTGATCTTTTGGGACCTTCCAACGATGCAGAATGCATTCTTGAACATGTTTAACCACTTCTCAAATCAATTAGCATGCTTCTGAACTATCAACACTGACTTTTTCTTGTCAGATTTCAATTTTAATCCTGAAGGGGGCATGGTATTGCACATCATTCAAAGTCTGTAAATCAAATTCTATCAATCTTTCATCAGTGATCAAGACAAACAATCACGTCTAGTTACTGATTCATCAAAAAAGACCTCATCGCTTGGGGCAAATCTATCATCACTTGGGGCATATCAGATTCATCAAGATCCATATCAATCTGGTATTCTCCTAATCTTGTAAACTGTATCAGTTTTTGCAACCATCGGATCATAGTGTTCTTTCCTTGGTTCTTCGGCAACTGAAGGATTCGGATGTGATACCTGCTAGTTCTGCTAAGACAATTGAGTCTAGAACCAGTCACTCACTTCTTTGCAATCATAAGGTTTGGAATCATGCGTTTTGATACTTTTTCGCAATCATAGGTTCATTTTCTGTTATAGTGAACATTATCTTTGGTCATTCAGGACCTATTATCTCCATATCAAATCTTTCAATCAGCTTCTGTCTGATATCAATTATCAAACATCAGTTTCATATCTTTATCAAACACAGACTATCTTTGAACCACTGCGCTTCGCACAGTAATTCAAAGAGGGGCAAAATGTAATACCCCAAAAATGGGCTATAAGTTCATTAACCTCCTACATCTACAAATCGAATGAAATCAACATCGAAGTCCTAATCTAAGGCACATCTGAACATCATCGAATCATAATTGACTATCTTAAATTCTGCATCGGGGAATATTCCTAGCAATATTCCTAATTATCTTAATTATCTTTAATTTAATGATTATTTGGCAATAAATCACATTTATCCTAAGTTTGATTAATTGAATATTTTCATATTTAATTAATTAGATTTAATATCTTGCCACTTAATTGTTTAATTAAATTTAATTTTGTCTATTATTAATTGTATTATTTAATTTTGACAATAAATCCAATATCCTATGAATAATTGATTAAATTCTTATTTAATTAATTAAAGCAAGTTGTCATTATTTAATAATATAGTTTTTAATAAAAGTTTGATAAAATAGTTAATTAACCCATAAATTAATTATTTTATTTCAAAAATCAGTTAAGTTGAGAATAAATCACTTTATTTATTTATTAAATCATAATTATCCATGTGCACATTCAAGGACTAGTTAAACTCAAATTGAAAAATCAATGCAAGTTGTTAACTTTTTGAAACTCAACATCTTTTTTGAGTTTTAAAGTTGATTTAAACTTCTAATTCAAGTTGAACTGTGCTTTTGCATGATTTTTGTGACTTAATTATCTTTATTTATCAAATAACTCAAAAATCAAGATGAGTTAATTTGAGTGATTTATGGTTTTCTTCCATGCACCTCCAAAGCCCTAGATTTCTATAAAAACAAAGCTCAGCTCTTGATAATTTATCTCTAATATCTCGCAAATTGCAAACTTACTCTACAGGAATCATAGCATATCAGATTTGGAGAATTTGCACAATTGGAGCTTGAAAGATAAATTTGAGGATTCGAAGCTTTGTGAGATCAATTTCAAATTCATAGCTTTCATATTATTGTTAGAATTTTCATTCTCATATCATATCATTTCTAGATTAGCATTGCATATTAATTTTCATATTAGCATAGATTCATATCAGTTTTCATCATATTATTGCATAGAAAATATAAAAAAAATAGATTAATTGCATTCATATTTCATATCAATTTTGCATTCAAATCTTTCATTTAGGTGTCGTTTAGGTCACTGATCTTGACAACAATCTGAGAACATCAATCTCGCACCTACTAGAAGACAGTAAATCGCTTGGTTAGAGTAGATTTCAATTTTGCACGATTTTGATTATAGCTAACCTCTAATGTTTTACTGAAGTGTTGTGTCTACAGATCAGGTGCAATTTTCACACACACACTAGTGAGTTGGATGGAGATGCCAGACTCTAATCTGATGGTGCAAGTTCCCACACCTTTGACTGGATGTACAAAGTCATTTCCAATTGTCACTTTCTCATCAGTTTCTTCTACCATGGATTCTAGGAGTTCCCTGAACCCCGTAATGTGTCTTGACGAACCACTATCTATAACCCAAGTGTAGGATTTATTTGATACTTGATTTGAAAGTGCATAGTAGAATGCATATTTCTCGGACTCATGCTCCTTTTTGGACTTTCATACTTTGGCATATGACGCTTGTTGCTTGGCTCTGTTAGGACATCTAACTGCATAGTGCCCATACTGGTCGCATCTAAAACATTGGATGTGCGAAACATGTTTCATGGATGCAACATCTTTCTATTGATACTTTTTCTCTTCTTGGAGCCTCAGCTCCAAGTATTCCCTTTCCTTTACCGGTATCTTTGACTGGTGGCTTAGTGTTCTTCTGGCACTGTTCTTCTGCCTGGTGTTGTTGCTGAAGAAGTTTTGTCCATGTAGCAACACCTTCGTGTACCTTGTCTACTTCTCCAACAAGCATTTGACTTATCTTCTTTCTTCACAAGAAGTTTTGCTTGTGCAATTCTTCTTGATGAGTTGCTTCGTCCAGAGTTAGATGATTCTGAACTTCAAGTAGAGCCTTTATTCTTAGCTTCTTTTCTCTTTCCATTGAAGCTTTCCATCTTGCTTTAAGAATCTCTTGGAGATCGTCAGGGATGATCTTATGAAGTTCGGTAGGAGTAAGATTGAACTTTTGAATACATTGAACCACAACTTCTACTTTTCTTCTATCTTCTTCGTTGGCCAGTTCATACCTTCTTTCGACTAGGGCCATACCACCTGTATCTTGTAACCCTTTCACAAATTCATCAATTGTGGGTTTTCTTCCTCTCTGTGCATCCTCTTTGACCGGTTTTGCAGATTTCCTCTTGTGGAGCAGAGGAGTTGTGTCTTCAATTTCTATTTCTTTTGTGTCTTCCCCTTGAGCGTTGGGCACTTGTTGTGCTCTCTTTCTTTGCACCTTGGGTTCCTCTTCAGCTAATTTCTTCTTCCTCGGAGTGGGAGACCGTTTGACATATACATTTTTGACCGATGTCTTTTTTTTCAGATTCTCCTGAATTTCTTCAAAGGTCCCAAACCGGTAGGCTGACAGATCCAGATCACTTTCTTGTAGGGCATCTGCATATGCCTTGGCTGTTTTTGCAGATATCTCATACCCCAGTTCAGGTGCATACCCAGTTCGTGGTTCCACAACCTGAATGATACAATGATCAGTGGTGACTAGGAAACACACCTCATCTTTAGAAGACTCAACAATATTTGAGGGAATCCTATCCCTGGTGTGCATCCTCAGCTGGAATGCCTCAAAATAGTCATTCATGACTTTACTAAATTGGTTTCCCAGTTTGTTGGCCATGTCACTGATCTGAATCATTACTGGTTTACCGGTTTCCCATGTTACCTTGCCTATTCCCGAAAAGTAATTCTGATAATAAAAGAATAAGCATACCAGTAGGGTTCCATATTTTAGGAACTTCTTTACGATATCGAGCTTCTTTAGATTTTCAAAAATCTGCCCTCTAAGCATGGTGCAAAGGTCATATTGCATGTTGTCATGCATTATTCGGTGAGCAGCGTGAATGGCTCCTCCCGACACACTGTTGAGATTGCTCGATTGATAGATCTTGTAGCCAATCACTGCAGATGCAAACTGAACTCCCTCATCTTCAATGTCATTTACAGTCATCAACCGACTGTCAGACTTTGATTTTGTCAATTTTGCGACAATGACATTTGAAATGGTTCGGAGGGTAAGAGCTTCCCCTTTGTCACTATACCCGGTAACCCTATGTAGATCCCCCTTGGTGATTGGAGTGCATGCGCCTTTTGCTACCCAAAAACTAGGTTCATGTACTCGACTGAGAACCAGTCGTATCCAATCTGGTCGAAATACAGTTGGATAACATACTCTATTGATCAATCCTGAGGAGACTAGCTTCACATATTTGTTCGGAAGCTTTCTGTCTTGGCACAGCGAGAGGTACTTGCTCTGGATGAAAGTTTCGCACGACTCTTCTTGCTTAGCGTGAATAAATGTTGTGACATCTTCGGTCATCAGAACTCCATTAGGTACTGATGATAGTGCACTAGACATGTCGTTTTCCCTATTCTGTATTGCCATGATATCATAAATAGGTCGATCGAATTGATTACTTTTGATCAGGTTGACAACAGAAGATGATGATGCCATCACTACTTGACCAGTTAATAGACAATCGCTTGATCGGTCTTACAAACAATAGCTTATCAATGACCATGTATCAAAGCATGAGAATATTACTCAATCATAAAAAATCACAAAACACAATTCGCAAAGTAAAGTGAAATGAGTAATCTTCCTTTACTTATATAGACTTAGGGTCTAATGGTAATTTCCAAATAGTAACAATTTGTTAGTGGCTAAATCATTAATTACCTAACCTAATCTTTTCTTCAACAACTGGTTCCAAATATTTATCTATTGATTAAACATCGGTTGTAATGACCGCACTTACCTGTCTGTTTCAAATCATAGACCGATACCCTCTTTTGGTTTTACTTACTGACTGTGTGAGTCAAATGCTCACCAGTCTTACTGCGAACGGTAGATGGGCTACCGGTTCCCTCTAAGCCTTTTGGTCTCAGTTTGCTGAAGAGATATCACCATCAGCAGATGATGATCTTCCCTTTGTCTTCTCAGCGGAGCTCTTTGATTCATTTTTGAACCAGATCTTCTTGACTTCTTTCTTGGTCTCTTTTCCCTTGTTGTTTTCTTGATTGGGAGACAAGGTCTTATTCACCGGTTTAACTGATCCTCTTCTTTTGTTCACTGGCCGGTTCCTACAATCTTTGGCTAGATGTCCAACTTTGGTGCAGGTGTAATAGACTATCCTAGTTGACTTCCATGGATTTACCCTTCTTTTCTTGGGTGAATGACACCAGGAGTCATTATGGCTATGTATCCCACAGTTAGCACAATTGGTTGTGCTCCGGTTCTCATTCCTCTTAGGGAATTTTGACCTCGGTGGGGATTTGATTGCCATAGTTTTGGATCTACATTCATTGGCCTTGTGTCCAAACTTGTTGCATATGTAGCAATAACCTTTGAAGCTTCCCCTGCTTCCATTGGACACACTGTTGGTACGTGACCTACATTCAAAGGTCCTGTGGCCATACTTGCAACAGTTTCTATAATAACTGTTGGTAGTAGTAGGTTTTACTAGTGCATTTCTGCAGTCACTTGTTTTATGGTCCGGTTTGCCATAGTGATTGCAATAAGTATTGAAGGTCTTTTTACCCTTTTGTTCTACCAATTTCTTCCTTTCCTTCTTGCCTTTCTTGACACCAGATAACTCACCAGTTTCCTTGGTGCTTTGACCAATGAACCCAAGTCCTGTGGGATTCTTGTGCTTTCTTTGAGCTCTTAGTTGCTCATCAAGCTTTTTTGAACTCTCGTTGTATCTTCTAAGTGTCTCATTTCTTTCCTTGAGTCCTTTTATTTTCTGCTTTAGTTGATACAATTCAATTGCAGCCTTTTGCATGCATCATGTTTATCATGGCAATTCTTTTGCATGTTTGCATTTTCTTGTGTAACTAACTGCATGTCATCTTGAAGTTGCAAAATGACAAGATCACTCTCTCTTACTGCTTCTTTTGCCATATTTCTTTCTCTTTCAGAGGCTGCCAGTGATTTTACTACACTATTCCTTTCATCTTCAGCTTTCCTCTTTTTCTCGATTATTTCAGTCATTCTTAGGGTATTATCTTTCTGCTCTCTTTTTAGGTTGGAGATCTGATCGGTTAGGATCTGATTCTTCTCCATAAGCTTAGAGACTGTCTCCTCAGCTTCATCTGAGCCACTTTGCCTAGAGAGTTCGTCAATCATTTCATTGCTCTCACTCAACTGCAGAGCCAACTCCTTTTTTTTAGCAAGGGATCTTCTTAGCCTATTCTCAAGAGAGTTAATGATGTCATTGGCTTCCTCAAGCTGCTTTTGATACCTATAACCCTCCATGATATTTTACTCAAGTGGTTAAGCTTCATATCTTTGAGAACCAAGGCTCTGATACCAATTGTTATTCCTAACTGGTTATTGAGAGGGGGGGTGAATTAGTAAATACAATTTCTATTTTAATTAAACCTTATGTATATATTCTTTCAGTATAAACAGAATATAATCAACCACTCATAAACAAAAATAGAAAAACATAGGTCAACACAACATATATACATGGAAACCCTTGGTTAGAAGGAGAAAACCACGGTGGGACATAACCCACAACTTTACTACTGTAGTAATAAAAGTGCCTTGTTAAGAGCTTACAAAGCACTTGTAAGAGTGCTACTCGGTAAAGGGATTTGGACGTAGAAGACCTGTTAAGATTTTGACCCTGTTAGGAGTCGCCTTGCAAATGGACTTGCAGAATGATCTTGAGTTTACCTTGAAACAACGGCGTAGAAATAAAGCTAACTCTAGTTATAAAGCTAACTCGAGTTCTAACTGTGAATCCTCCGTAAAATCCAGTTTTAACTGAAACAGCTCCACATGATTTGGTGTTCTCATGCAGTCAACCCTTATCAATCTTATACCTAGTTCATACTTCCCGTGTATGATTTATACGACCAGCTGTAGACTTTTTGTTTGGTCTACCGGTACATATACTCCGCTTGGTCTATCGGTGCCAGTTTACCAGTGGGATTGATGTTTGCTTTAAACTTATCCAATGACAACTTAAATATGCCAACATTACCCATAGTAGAACTTTGTAAAAAACTTTAGTGGTAGGAGAAAAATACGGGTGCCAGGGCTACAACACTAGGGAAAACTTGTCCTCCCGACACCAATAATAGTCACAATTTTTTTTTCCTGTCTTGAACCTTTTCAAACATCACAATGAAAAAACCCCTGGTAGTAGGGTTGATTTGAACATACCCGTCCAAAATGGGCTCCAATGGTCCGTAATACTCTTACGGAGACCATTAAGACTTGGCCACAATCCCTTAAAACACCCTATTAATCCAAGCTCTAAAAAAGTTGAAGCATTATGTTCTACTTCCTTTGCAACCTCATCCCCTAGATCTATAGTAATGGATCTTGCTGTGATTTGTTCCCTTGATTTTTGCTACACCACATCCATACAATATTCATTCCTCTTAGAATCCTAAGAGTGGGCATTATAAACACCACCTTGGCAAACAAAACCAATTTCTGCAGATTTGGAGAACCCTCACCAAGGATAGGCATGCAGGATTTCCTCTATGGCCACAAAGTGGGAGTTGCCCCAACCCTCGTTTCTAGTTAACACTGTATTCTACTCGACCGACTCCTTTGTTCGCTCTCTCCTTGTTAGCACTGTCTCATACAAACACCAAACCCCTTTTTGTCCAACAACAAACTTGTTTTTGCCATTTTGTGCCCAAATCATGTTTATTATGGCAATTCTTTTGCATGTTTGCATTTTCTTGTGTAACTAACTGAATGTCTTCTTGAAGTTGCAAAACAACAAGATCACTTTCTCTTACTGCTTCTTCTGCCAGATTTCTTGCTCTTTTAGAGGCTGCCAGTGATTTTACTGCACTATTCCTTTCATCTTCAGCTTTCCTCTTTTTCTCGATTATTTCAGTCATTCTTAGGGCATTATCTTCCTGCTCTCTTTTCAGAATGGAGATCTGATTGGTTAGGATTTGATTCTTCTCCATAAGCTCAGAGACTGCCTCCTCATTTTCATTTGAGCCACTTTTACCAGAGAGTTCATCACTCATTTCATTGCTCTCACTCAACTACAGAGCCAACTCCTTTCTTTTAGCAAGGGATCTTCTTAGCCTATTCTCAAGAGAGTTAATGATGTCATTGGCTTCCTCAAGCTGCTTCTGATACCTGTAACCCTCCATGATCTTTTACTCAAGCGGTTAAGCTTCATATCTTTGAGAACTAAGGCTCTGATACGAATTGTTATTCCTAACCGGTTACTGAGAGGGGGGTGTTGAATCAGTAAATACAATTTCTATTTCAATTAAACCTTATGTATATATTCTTTCAGTATAAACAGAATATAATCAACCACTCATAAACAAAAATAGAAAAACACAGGTCAACACAACATATATACGTGGAAACCCTGAGTTAGAAGGAGAAAATCATGGTGGGACAGAACCCACAACTTTAGAACCACAGTAATAAAGGTGCCATGTTAAGAGCTTAAAAAGCACTGGTAAGAGTGCTTCTTGGTAAAGGGATTTGGACGTAGAAGACCTGTTAAGATCTTGACCCTATTAGGAGTCGCCTTGCAAACGGACTTTCAACATCAATTAAGATGTTACTCGGTTAAGAGATTTATACAACGAACCTGTTAGGGTTCACCCTGATAGAGAGATTTGAATATGCTTAACAATGTAAAAGCAATGATCTGTTATGACACTTTATGTCTGATAAGATCATACCTGTTACCCTTTCCACTGTGCTTGGCTGTTGAACTTCTCCGCCTTTCACCTCTTGTGACCATAGCTTCTCTCAGAAGATATCTCTCTCCTACTTTGTGTATTCAACAACTCTTGTGTATTCCATGATCTATATTTATAAGACATTAATCTTATTAAAGAATACTTCTCACTGTTCAGCCAAGCTATAAACTCACCCATAAATCATGCATGCAAAAGAACTTGCAGAATGATCCTGAGTTTACCTTGAAACAACTGCGTAGAAATAAAGCTAACTCTAGTTAAAAAGCTAACTCCAGCTCTAATTGTGAATGCTTCATAAAATCTGATTTTAACTGAAACAACTCCACATGATCCGGTGTTCTCATGCAATCAATCGGCATCAATCTTATACCCCGTTGTTCAAACTTCCCCTGTATGTTTTATACGACCGGTTGTAGACTTTCTGTTTGGTCTACCAGTACATATACTTTGTTTGGTCTACCGGTACCAGTTTACCGATGGGATTGATGTTTTCTTTAAACTTATCCAATAACAACTTAAATATGCCAACATTACCCATAGTAGAACTTTGTAAAAAACTTTAGTGGTAGGAGAAAAATACGGGTGCCAGGGATTCAACACTAGGGAAAACTTGTCCTCCCAACACCAATAATAGTCACAATTTTTTTTCTTGTCTTGAACCTTTTCAAACATCACAATGAAAAAACCCTTAGTAGTAGTGTAGATTTGAACGTACCCATCTAAAATGGGCTCCAACAGTCCGTAATACTCTTATGGAGACCACTAAGACTTGGCCACAATCCCTTGAAACACCCTATTAATCCAAGCTCTAAAAAAGTTGAAGCATTATGTTCTACTTCCTTTGCAACCTCATCCCATAGATCTATTGTAATGGATCTTGCTGTGATTTGTTCCCCTGATTTTTGCTACACCACATCCATACAATATTCATTCCTCTTAGAATCTTAAGTGTGGGCATTATAGCCACTGCCTTGGCAGACATAACCAATTTCTGCGGATTTGGAGAACCCTCACCAAGGATAGGCATGCAAGATTTCCTCTATGTCAACTAAGTGGGAGATGCCCCCACCCTCGTTTCTAGATAACACTGTATTCTATTCGACCGACTCCTTTGTTCGCTCTCTCCTTGTTGGCACTCACTCATTCAAACACCAAACCCCTTTTTGTCCAACGACAAACCTGTTTTTGCCATTTTGGGCCCAAATATTAGTTTCATGGTACAGTATTGGTGACCATGTCTCACTTTTGCAAAAAGACACTTACATCTTGTTTTTCTGGGCTCCCAAAGAGGCACCCACAAAATGATTAGATGCAAACCCTAGCTCAGTAGCGGCCCTCAATGACTCCATTTCTCACTTGTGAATGGGTCTATAGTCTAGCATTAATAAAGTTCAATATTTAAATTTAATTTTATAAATTAACTTTATTAATTCCTAATAAATCATATCAATGATATTTTAATTTCTTCTGTTGATAATAAACATTTACCATCAATATGCCATCATCACGGAAGTTGCCGACCATGGCCAACTGACTTACTTTAAAATTTGAAATAGTAAGTATGCCCCAAAACTGCCTCCAAACACCTTGGAATGATCTGTGACTGAAATTGCCTAGGCCAAGTGGCCTCATAGTCCCTTAAATGCCCTGGTTCGCTTATGAGACTATGGGGAAATAGGCTAACGGCAACTGTTAATCCTAACCGGTTTCTGAGAGGGGGACGGGGTGAATCAATAAATACAATTTCTATTCCAATTAAACCTTATATATATATTCTTGCAGAATTAACAAAATATAATCAATCACTTATAAACAGAAATAGAAATACACAGGTCAACACAACATATATATGAGGAAACCCTTGGTTAGAAGGAGAAAACCACGGCGGGACAGAACCCACAACTTTACTATTGTAGCAATAAAGGTGCGCTGTTAAGAGCTTACAAAGCACTTGTAAGAGTGCTATCCGGTAAAGAGATTTGGTAGAAGATCTATTAGGATCTTGACTCTATTAGGAGTCGCCTTGTAAAAGAACTTTCAACACCAATTAAGATGTTACCCGGTTAAGGGATTTATACAACGAACGTGTTAGGGTTCACCTTGATAGAGGGATTTGAATATGCTTAACAATAAAAGCAATGATCTGTAATAACACTTTTTGTTTGATTAGATCATACCTGTTACCCTTTCCGCTCTGCTTGGCTGTTGAACTTTTTTGCCTTTCACTTCTTGTGACCGTAGCTTCTCTAAGAAGATATCTCTCTCTTGTTCTAAATATTCAACAACGCTTCTTGTGTATACCATGACCTATATTTATAAGACATTATTCTTATTGAAAATACTTCTTACAGTTCGACCAAGCTATAAACTCACCCATAAATCATGCATGCAAAAAGCTTGCAAAATGATCTTGAGTTTACTTTGAAACATCCGCGTAGAAATAAAGCTAACTCCAGTTAAAAAGCTAACTTCAGTTTCAGCTGTGAATGCTCCGTATAATTTGGTTTGAACTGAGCTCCGAATAATCCGGTTCGGATTATCATGTAGTCGACTGGTATAAAACTTATACCCGGTTGGTCATACCTTCCCTGTATGTCTCATAAGACCGGTTGCAAACACTCTATTTGGTCTACCGGTGCATACTAAGGAATATAATTAGTGTACCAGTTCACCGATGGGATTGATGTTTACATTTTACTTATCCAATGACAACTTAAATATATCAACAATCTTCCCCTTTGGCATTGGTGGCAAAACATCTCCTTACATTCCCTGTCGTGTAGACTTCCCCTGTGCTGTCTGTTAATTTCTTCTTCTTTCTTCCTCTGTATTTGAATCTGCATACCATTATCCTGCCAGTATCCTGATCTCTTTCCTAATCTCTTCTTCCCATCCTGATCCTCTTCAAAGTCCTGACCTTCTTCCCCTTTTTGCCTCCATAGCACAAAGGGTAGTCACAGAATGTCCCAATTTAAATCTGTAACTTTGTGAAGATATCCTTATATATTTTCTTCGTTGAGTGAAGAAAGAGATTCCATAGACCGGTGACATGCTCCAAGTTTTTCTATGCTGCTTGCAGTGATACTCTTATGTTTTCCATGTCTTGTACAATTTTGTAGTCCGGTTCCTTGATCAGGTTTTCGGCCTCGGTTGCTGTCATTTGCATGAGATCAAATGTAGGGGCAAGAAGTAATTGGAATCCATTGAGATCTTGGATTCTCTTAGTCTTCTCTTCTGAAGCTTTTCAGATACTTAGAGCAAGAATCATCATCTCTCTGTTGTATTCTATTGTAGATGTGTTCTTTACATCAAACTTTGATGAAAGAACTCTAATTTCTTCTGAAGTTTTGGATATCTTCTCAGTGATATCCTGAACAAAGACTTCAAAGTTTGAAGTCCTTGTCATTAGACTTCCTGCAACCTGTAGCTGTTGCTGGAGTACTCTTGTGTTTGTAGATACTATTACCTTTAACTCTTCAACCTATTTATGTAGAATTTCTACTCACTTCTTCTCATAGTGATCAATGGCTATTGTCTCCGGATTGGTGCAATCTTCTCCAATTGCTTGTGCCAATATTTCCAATTGATCAATAATAGGTTCTTCATCAATATCTACATCCGGTACAAAGTTGTACAAGATGTTCTTTACACTAGAGAGGACCATGTCCCGTTTCGTCTTAATGAGCTCTTTGAGTTGTCGAGTTGACATCTTGCTTATGCCAACCACAATTTCACTAACTTTTCTTTTCTAAGCTTCCAATTCAGTTGCAAAAGTTAGTTTCCTCTTAGATGAGGATGAGCTTGGAACATCTACCAGTTCCTTCTGTATCTTCTCTTGTTCTGGTTGATCTTCCACTGGCTTGTCTTGTTCAGTGTTGATAGGTTTATCTATGTGTGGCACCTCTTGTTGTTGATGGATTCCCTCTTGTGGTGCTTCTTCTTGGTGTACTTCCTCTTTCGGTAGGACTACTTCCTTCATATGGACTTCTTGTTTAGGATATACAACCTCTTCCAGCGGAGCTTCCTCTCTATGATTTACTTGTTCTTCCTATGGAGCTTCCCCTTCTGGATTTACTACTACTTTTGGTGAAGGCTTGGTATGCTGCTCCTCATCTGCATGTTGCTTATCCTCAACAGTTTCTTTCTCATCTACCCCTTTTTCAGTGGTCATCTTGACCGATGACTCTCCCAGTGCTTGTGCTTCTGGTAGAACTTGTTCTCCCAGATTCAGTTGTGAATGTTTCTGTTGGTACTTGTTGCTCACTGGTTTGTTCATGAGCAGTGAATTGAACCGGTGGTTCCAGTACTGTCTCAGGTTCATCCTATGGACCTGTTGTCTTCAGAGTACTGAAGTCATATTGTTGCCAATTTTCAAGTCTCTTGATAGCTTCCTTTTCATATCTGTTAATTATCTTAGAGACTGTTTGTTGATGTCAGTTTTGTACCACTACATAACATATAGCAATTGAATATTTGATAAAGCATACCAAACACTCAACCCTCTCTTGAAAAGTATATACTCATGAAGAACATGAGAAAACTCCAAGGTTCTTTATACCTGTGGATACTAACTCAGTTATATTGATGTGATTTGCTGGTTAATCACGTCGGCGGGCTTACGTTGTTCACTTTAGGGATGTCAAGTTCTTGTTATGACGATGATGGGGTCTTTCTTTGCAATGTATACTAAAACAATTTTCTAATTTCCAACTTTTCTCTTCGAACTTCAACTACTAAACTACCAACTACTTTACTGCTACTCCTACAGAATGGAAAGATTGGTGAATGGACGGGGATCAACCTAATGAAAGCTTGCCAGCAACGTTACCTCCATAGGTGCAATGATTTAAGGGGAATGAGACTAGATTACCACACAAGGCTCCTTAACAAGCCGCTAAGATGCTAGTGGCCTAGTATGTAGATCCCTATCAAACATTTACCAATATCACCATACAACTAGCCATCTACTTCTATTCTTACTTTAACACTTTCTTGAAATGAAATCTACTTTAACAACTCAATCAAATCTAACTTTAACAATTGGAAGTAGAAACCATGCAATAACACCAAGTGTTCTTAATCACCATGCAAGACACAACAATGATAAGAGAAGCAATTTTGGTATTAAATCAGCAACAATTTTCTTCAACCTTTTACAAATGAGAGTACATGGCCTTATATAGAGGCTGAAAATTACAATGAGTGGCCAAGATTAAGAGGCAAAATCAATGATCTAGATTAAATCCTAGAAACCCTAATTAGGGTTACCACCCCATCGGCCAATGAGAAGATGCCACCTCATCAATGGACCAATGAAAAAAAAGGAAAAGTGGCAACCAATGAGAAGGCACCAAAATGGTAGCCAATCAGAATCAGACACCTACCCTACCTAAGAAGAAAGGAGAATTTGCCACTTAGGGCTTACATTAAATGATCTTCTAATACAATTCTACCCTTTTCTTTCATCTTCTTAGCATAAGCAATGAATTTGGTTAACATGTTGTTGACTTCCTCCATGAGTGGGCAAGTGTATGCCTTATCCTGAGCTCAGCTGCGTTCATCATGTTCTTTGCTGCTTGCAGTGTCTTCTCACTCTCCATTTCATCATCTCTTGCAAACTCGATAAGGGCCCTGAGAGAGGCAAGGATGCCCAACTGTTTCTTCCTGGCGGCAACCCTCCCTAACTCATCCAATCTTGATCCAAACTCTGTCTCATTAAAATTCTCCTCTTTGATTTCTTCAAAATCAAGTGCAACCCTCGCATCACTCAGCATGTTTGAAATGAAAGTGTCGATGCTTGGACTGTGCTGTGCAATCTCATTTTGTATTTCTTCAAGTGTCCTTGATCTGATAGTCATGGCAACATACCAAGACTCAACAATACTCTTTCCTCCTTCATTGACCAACTTGGCCCTCACCAAGGATCTCTTTGATAGCTTTATGGCTGCTTGTAATCTGGGAATGGCTAAGTCATGGATTGGAAGGAAATCCTTCCACTTCCATTGAAAGGCTCTAAATTTGTCCCTAAGAGACACAAATGACTTGAATGTTGAGATAAAGGGAGGCAAGAACTTTTGCCCTTCTTGAATTGTATCACTGATCCAATTTTAAGTTTCTTGTTCTCGAGCTAATATCTCTTCCAGATTGCTCCCATTATCTTGTGAAAGGGCTGCCTGAGGCAACTGTTGGATAGGCTGACACACACCATGATGGCTATCTCTCCATTACTTGTTTTCAATCTCCAACTTCGCAATCCTTTCGTTCGCCTTTCTCAACCTTTCTCTAATTGAAGCTATGCCTTCCTGAACCTCCTCACACTCCATGTCATCCGCGATTTTTCCCATGTCATGTTCTACTATCTCATAGTCTTGGGCCACAATATCGCCCATTGCCTTGCTAACCTTTGGTACAACAATCTGAACCTTCCGATGACCATCATCACCACTCCTAATTACCTTTGCCACTGTTCCTGTAATTTGTTTTTGTCCATCATCATCTTCCTTTTCCACTAACCCTTGAATATCCTCAACTGTCCGGATGGCCATAACCTCGCCCCTTGGCATAAGCATCTGTCTCAACCATAGTGTAGTGCATCTCCCCAAATCTGGATTTGGTTTGGCCAGCAAAGCATCACCAATGGCCTTAGGCACTTGGCTTCCTTCCTCAACTGATAGAGCCTCGATATCAATTGGCTTATCTCCTTCACCACTAGTGACTGTCATATCTTCCTTAACTTGGTTCTCCGAAAGAGGAGAGTACCCTGTACTATTACTATAACCACTTGATTCTAAACCAGAGCTCACCTCTACCGCTGGCCTTTGCTCACTTGTACCAACCTCTTGGCTCCTAGCCTCAACTATGCTTTCTCTTGATGGCACTTTACTCTGTTTCTTTGCTAGAGGCTTTTGATGTTCTTTTTCCTTCTCAACCTCCAAACTCCTCTTCTTGCTCTTAACTGCTTGTTGCTGTTGCTGCTGGCTACTGCCCCCACCTTGCTATCCAACGTACTCCGCTGGAATCTCCTCCTCTAGTTTCATCTTCTCATAGGTAAGGTGTACCTTCTAACTTTGCAATTGCCTTAACTTCCTATTATACCACCACTCAGTGTGTAGCTCGACTACTCTTGTAACTACTTCTAAGGATGGATCCTGATGATCATCCCAATCAACCAGATTCAACTCTGTCCCCTCTACTATATTGTAATCTTCCCTTAGCACATCTTCATCCTCTTCCAGTTGGTCCAGAATATCAAGATTTCTTCATCTGATGGCCCTCATCATGCTCACCGATAACCTTGAGAAAGCCAGCTTCCTCACATGAAAGTCATACTGCGCATTGGCCCCAAAATCCTCCATAGTAGGGATATGCTTGAATGGGTCTCCATGAGATGCCTTGATTAGACCATTAGGATCGAATCCTTGCCTTGCTCTATACCATCCTAGATGATATTGTTCTAACTCTTTCTCCGCAGCTGCAAAGGCGACAGGATTGGGACAACTATCATTGCCTATCATGAGTGAGAAGGTAACCCCTATCTCACCTTTGAGCTTCATCACTTTATCATACTGCTCAAGTTGTCTAGCCAACTCCATCAAAACTATCCTATCGGGTGGGTACATTGGAAGCCTCTTGGGACAAGCCGTGCATCCAGCCACTCTTATATATGTGAATTGCAAAAATTGGATGAACCAACTCCCAAACTTCTTGACTTTTGTCTCTGCTTCCGGTGAGAGCCTCCTTGCGGGTGTCCCTTGCAGTACCCTTACTGTCTTCATGGAAAAGGCATCATAAAATATCTTGTAATCCTTGGTGCTGTGCAAATGTAGCTGTGGATAGCACTCATGCACCAAGCATTGTCCGGGCCCATTGCCAATCACCCCTCTAGCCTTAAGTCCAGGATGTTCACACAGTCTTGCAATCAAATAGAAAAGGTAGGACCCTATGTAGAATTGTTTTTGATTTTGTACTGTCATTAGTTGCAACTCTAAATTTTCACTTATAATTCTAGCCCAATCAAACTTTCTCTTTCCATTTTCAATTCCTTCAATAAAATAGTACATCCAAGTTTCAAATTGCATACCTTGAGCGGAGCCCATGACTCGGTTGAGAAGCACAATAAGGTCGTCATATTCTGATTTGAAATCTGACCTGGTGAGCCTTGATGACTTGGTGACTCCCTTCTTGCCTTCATGCAACCAATTCTGCTTTAGTAGAGCAAGGTAGGCATCCTGACTGTCTTGAAAGAACCTGGCCGCTTGATCCATCAACATTACTATCATGCCCTTTTGCTAGGGTATATTGAACACTTCCTCTACCACTTGCCCACTGATGTTAGCCAACACTCTCTTTCCTTCATCAAAGATGATGGACTTAGTCACAATATCTAGCTGAGACACACACTCCATCACCAACTCCGGACAAGGCAAGGTAGGAGGGAAGGCAAGGTAGGAGGGAAGGCGACAGCTTGCACAATTCCACACTTGTAGATCTTCTTTGCCATAGAGGACTGGCCTCCTTTCAACCTATCTCTCAATTGTATTATATCTATGGTGCCGATGTTGGTGTCGCCGACTCGCTTCAATTTTGAGAAGAAGGTGGTCTTGGGCATCATGTCTTCCTTATCTTTCTTGGTATTCATTCCCTTTGGGTTCTTGCTTGCACTAGCATCTGCCATCCTAGCCCTTATTTTTGCCCCTTCTTTCTACAGTGAGGTGGGACTACACTTATCTCTGCCCCTCTAATCCTAGGGACAGACTAGCATATTTCTGCCTCACCGATGCCTATCACACTACACTTATCTCTGCCTCTCCGCCTAGAGATGGGACTACCACTTATTTTTGCCTCTTCGAAAACTTATGAGATGGACTACACTTATATCTCCCAACTTCGTTCCTAGGGGTGGGACTACCACTTATAGCTCCTTTCTCCAAATCCTAAACGGAAACTACACTTATATCTCCCAACTTCAAGCCCTAGATGAGA
The DNA here is from genome assembly GCA_027943335.1 of Chamaecyparis obtusa. Lineage (NCBI taxonomy): Eukaryota > Viridiplantae > Streptophyta > Pinopsida > Cupressales > Cupressaceae > Chamaecyparis > Chamaecyparis obtusa. The sequence goes on from BSBK01009493.1 coordinate 225,866, forward strand.
TGATGAAGTGATGGATGGATGATGCAAGCAAGAAATGGAGGGAAGAACCAATCAAGAACAGGAAAGAAATTTGCTTTGTGAACCAGTCTTCACCCTCAAATATGAAGATCGTCTTCTACACCAAACTATCAACACCAAAGAAGAAAGAAACAATTAAAAGCACAGTCCACTCACCAATTTTTTGCAAACCCTCTTCCTCAAATTGGCAGGCTTCTTGACAAATTTGCAAACTTGGGCACAAACTATGGTCTCTTCTTTCAATTCGTGGCCTCTCTCAATATTTTCTGTTACTCCTCTAAACAATAGGTCCCTCTGATTTTAGCAACATCCTTCACAAAATCGCAAGCCTCTATCAAATGGCAGGTCCTCTTTATTATTAGCAGGCCTTCTTGACAAACTGTGATACCTTCTACCAAATAGCAGCTCCTTGTATAAATTTTCGCAGGTCCTCTTCAAATTCTGCTCCTTCGAATTTGCAACCTCCTCTATCAAATAGCAGGCCCTGGGATAGTTCGCTGTTCTTTGTGCCAAATAGCAGCTCCTCTATTTAATTTCGCAGGTGCTCTATATAATTTTGTAGGCCTCTTCACAAACTTCTTCACAAATTTCGCTGCCTTGATAGATCAAAGTCGTTGCCTTCTAAATCAAAGTCGCAGGTTTGCTATTCCAAGTCTTCTCTAGTAAAGTTCGCTGCTTATGATGCTATGATGGATGAGTGAAATGGATGAGAATGAGGAGGGGAGGGGCGTTCCTTTATATCAAACCTTTGCCTCCAATCAAGAGGGCCGACCTGCCCAAACAAAAACAAGATTTCAATTAAATGCCACAAAGGGGGCCGACCTGCTAAACAAGTATTAAATTTGTATTAAAACCTTTATCATTGAGCCCAGATTTTGCAATTTAATTGGGCCACATTGGCCACGCCACTATAAAAAGGGTCCTAGCTTTGTTTTTCAATGCCATACGCCACATATGAGGGGCCAGACTTGCGAAATTAATGCCCAGAATTTAAATTTCAATGCAGATTTTTAATTTATAGCACCCAGATTATATATTTATTGCCCAGATTTTATTTTTTAAAGGCCAGATTTTAATTTTATTGCATAGATTTTCACATTTTAAAGCTCAATTTCCAAATTTTGATGCCCAGATTTTTTAATTATTAGACCAGATTTTTGAATTGCTTGGCCAAGATTTTAAATAAAAGGCCAAATTTTCGATTTTAGTAAAGGAGATAGGTCCAATTTCATTTTATATTTCCATTTGGCAAATCAAAATATTTTTTGGCCATTTCATCCATTAAAAAACAAGACCAAATTACACTCAAATTCGAAAATGAAAGCCAAGCTCTTCAATTTCAATAATTTTCAAAAAATATCATCCATCTAAGTCCAAAAATTTGTCAAGGCATCCAGATACCTGGGCCAAGGAAAAAATGCTAAGGTTTGTTCGAAAATGGGGGTCCCCAAATTCTTTGGGGCGATGATGTGAAATCTCACAACACTGTTCTTTGTGTCCAAATTCATTGCCACATCTTCCATTAGAGGTTTAGTTGTTTCTTCATTGAGACTAGGTTTTACCTATGATAATATCTCCTTAACAATTCTATTGTTGGAGGCTAGAGCGGTTCTTCATTTAATCATAATTCTCTTGTTGAGTTCAGGAGGAAATTGAGACCTAAAGTTTGTGGGACTTTTGTTGAAATCCAAAAAGGTTTCCAACAGAGCAACTTCTATCTTTTGCTTATCTTCCTCTCCTAACACACTGAACCATTTGGCTGCGTTGGCTACTTCGCCAAAGTTCATGACTTCATCTACAATATTATCTACAGTCAGTGTTCAAGGCTTACCTTTTATTGGGGACACCAGTATGGTTGGTGGAGTCAGATCACCACCTTTATTGTCAGTGATATCAACGATGATCGGTTCAGTTGATACCTTTGCATTGCCCGGAGCCACAACTCCTAGTTTCCCCTTTCCTTTACCAATATCTTTGACCGGTGGCTCTGTGGTTTTTTGGCATTCTTCTTCTGCCTGGTGTTGTCGTGGAAGAAGTTTTGTCCAAATAACGACACCTTCTCCATGCACCTTGTCCACATCTCCAACAAGTACTTGACTTTTCCTTTTGCGTATCAGGAAACTTTCCTTGTGCAGGTCTGTTTGTTGTGTGGCCTCTTCCAGAGTTAGATGATTTTGTACTTCAAGTAGAGCCCCAATTTTCAGCTCTCTTTCTTTTTCAATCGAAGCTTTCCATCTAGCTTCTAGAATCTCTTGGAGATCATCAAGTATTTTCTTATGAAGTTCAGTAGGAGAAAGGTTGAACTTATGAATACAGTGAACTATAGCTTCTTCTATTTTTCTCCTAACTTCTTCATTAGCCAATTCATACCTCCTTTTGACTGATCCCATTCCACCTATCTCTTTTAATCCTTTCACAAATTCATCAATTGTAGGTTTCCTTCCTCACGGTGCATCCTCTTTGACCGATTTACTGGTCTTTTTCTTTTTGAGAAGAGTGGCAGTCTTTTCAGTCTCAGTTTCTTCTTGTTCTTCCTGTAGGGTATTGGACGCCTGATGTGCTCTTTTCCTTTGACCCTTGGGTTTCTCAACTTCAGTCTTCCTTTTCTTCGGTGTAGGGGTCCTTTTTGTATACACATTCTTGGGTTCTTTAACAGATGACTTCTTCTTCAAATTTTCCAAAATTTCTTCATAGGTCCCAAATCGGCATGAAGAGAGATCTAGATCACTCTCTTGTAAAGCATCGACATAAGCCTTGGCTGTCTTAGTGGAGATTTTGTAACCGAGCTCCAGTGCATACTCAGTTATTGGCTGCACAACCTGAATAATGCAGTGATCGGTGGTGACAAGAAAACACACCTCATGTTTGTATGAATCAACAATAGTTGAGGGAATTCTTTCCCTGGTGTGCATCCTCAGCTGGAAGGTCTCAAAGTAATCGGTCATTACTTTACTAAACTGATTTCACAATTTGTTGGCCATATCACTTATTTGAATCATTATTGGTCTATCGGTTTCCCGTGTTACTTTGCCTATTCCTGGAAAGAAATTTTGATAATAAAAGAATAGACATACCAGTAGGGTTCCATATTTCAGGAACTTCTTCACAATACCGAGCTTCTTTAAATTTTCAAAAATCTGCCCTCGAAGCATGGCGCAAATATCATACTGCGTGTTGTCATGCATGATCTAGTGTGCGGCATGAATGGCTCCTCCCTGCACACTGTTGAGATTGCTTGATTGATAAATTTTATACCTTATCACCGTAGAGGTAAACCAAACTCCCTCATCCTCTATATTGTTGACAGTCATCAACTGACTGTTGGACTTTGACTTTGTTAATTTTGCGACAACATCATTCACAATGGTTCTGAGGGTAAGAGCTTCCCCTATGTCCCTATATCCAGTAACCCTATGTAGATCCTCCTTGGTGATTGGTGTGCATGTGCCTTTTGTTAGCTAGAAACCTGGTTTGTGCACCCAACTTAGAACCAGTCTTATCCAATCCGGTCGAAAGAAGGTTGGATAACAGACTCCATTGATTAACCCAAAAGTCATTAGCTTTGCATATTTATCCTGAAGCTTTCCATCTTGGCATAGCGAGAGGTACTTGCTCTGGATGAAGGTTTCACCCAACTCTTCTTGCTTAGCGTGAATGAATGTAGTAACATCTTCGGTCATCAGAACTCTATCAGGCACTGATGATAGCACACCTGACATATCATTTTCCCTGTTCTGCACTGGCATGATGTCGTAAATGAGTTGGTCAAATTGGTTTCCTTGGATCAACTTGATGACAGAAGATGATGATACTATTTGTTTTGACCGGTTTACACAGAGAATCACTTGATCGGTCTTACAAAAATAACTTATCAATGACCGTAAATCAAAGCACGAGAAGATTACTCAAACATAAGAAATCAAAAATCACAATTCGCAAAGTTAAGTGAAATGAGTAATCATCCTTCCCTTATATATATTTAGGGTTTAATGGTAATTACCAAACGGTAACTTTTGTTAACGGCTATAGCATTAATTACCTTACCTAATCTTTCCTTCCACAACCAATTTTTTAGTATTTACCTGTTGATCAAACCTCGGTTGAGATGACAGCACTTATCTGCCCGGTTCATATGATAGACTGGTAACTTCTTTCGGTTTTACTTACTGACTATGTGAGTTTATTGCTCACCAGTCCTATCGGGAACAATAGGCAGACTACTGGTTCCCTCTAAGCCTTTTTAGGCTTAGTTTGCTGAAGAGATATCACCATTAGTGGATGATGATCTTCCCTCTATCTTCTCCTCAGTGAAGCTTTTTGATTCCTTCTTGAACCAAATCTTCTTGACTTCTTTCTTGGTCTCCTTTCCCTTGTTGACCTTTTGATTGAGAGACGAGGTCTTATTCACCTGTTTGACCGATCATCTTCTTTTGTCCACTGGCAGTTCCTACATTCTTTGGCTAGATGTCCAACTTTATTGCAGGTGTAACAGACTATCCTAGTTGCCTTCCATCAATTTACCCTTCTATTCTTATGTGAATGACACCAGGAGTCATTATGACTATGTATGCCACAGTTAGCACAATAGATTGTGCTCTGGTTCTCATTCCTCTTGTTATAACCCTACATATCTAGTTACCAGATTTGAAGAATTAATTTAACAATAAACTAGAAGCACAATTTTTTTAAACCCGTAACATAAGTGAACAAATTTCCAACATAACATAACATTAAATATAACCAAACTTTTAATGAACTAAAGGAATTACGAAAATAACTTCAACATGAAAAGAAATACAGAATTGAATAAATTAACTAAAGTATAATATTCTTACAAGTAAAGCTCGTTTAAAATTAAATTTTCTCATAAATCTATTCTATCATTTGAACATTCAAACGTAAAGTTCCCATAATGAAATTAAAAGAGAAGGAGAAGTTTCTCACTGTTCCATCCGCATAAAAAGGTAGACTGAAAGATCTTGTCTGTCATCAGGAGGGAAAGATAACACTAGGGCATTTAACCACCCAACCAATGAAACTAATGTTTCACCATTTGTCCATTTCTTACTGAAATGGACCCGACCCTCCGCAGAGGAAAGAATAGATCAAAATAAGAGTAGTCAATTGGAACTGGTGGAACCCTACTATCTCAAACGGTTACTCCCTGTAGTGACTGCTACCCTGGGTTAACGCCTGTCTAAGAGAGTATCCGGGTTACTAGGAAATTGATCCAACATCTGTTGATGCACCCTTGGCCAAGGTAATTTTCTGCTCCATTGAGCCTTATCCAATTTCCCACCCTATCTGACTAACTCTTGTTTCACCTATCAAGGTTCTAGTGTTTTCTGGAAACTCACGCTGTTTCCTATTTGGATTTATTCCATTCTACTATTTACAGCCATTTGACTCCTGCTTGTTACTAGATGATTCTCTACAAAAGTTAATTGAAATGATCTAGCAATAGCAGAATAGATTTGAATTTTCTTTAAAAAGAATGTTCAGCTCATTTCAAATGTATAGTTGTAGATTCCTACACACGTAGTCTTTGGTTAACATTGACCCTGTTGTTTCCAATAGTCTTATGAGAATGATATGGTTCCTAACAAATGATCAATTGAAGACTTACCACCTCCAGAGTCTTAGTACATGCTAACCTTGTCATTTCCTTGTTTATTAAATATGTACGAGATTACAGGTTTGGGACCAGAGAAGTTCTACCAAGGAATCGCCAAGAAGAAGCACAGGTCAACAGAATGGTCACGGTTTACTTGTTGATAGTGTCAACAAGCACATGCAGATAAAAACATACAGGAAACAGAATTAATTATAATGGAATAAATTTCGAACTGAAAAGACCTCTTCTTGCTAAGTTATGCTTACTGGTTTAACAGATTTTGAACAACAAGAAAGATAACATTGACCCATACTTAGTAGCAAAGACATAAAACTCAAATATATCTCCAATGGCTTATATGGCAAAAACTTCACAAACTATATGCGACACTGCTAGGAACAGCATTCAAACTTCTTAGTCTTATACGCGACTCTGCTATAAACAACATTCGAAGCTTCACAGTCTTAAACGCGACTCTGCTATGAGCAACATTCAAATCTTTATAACTAAAATACAACACTTGCTTAGAACAGAAAATTGAATCTTCATAAACTATATGGTACAACTCTGCTATGAACAACAAATTGAAACTTCATAAACTTAAAGCAATGCGACTCTGTTAAGAACAGTAATCCATACACACAGGTTCACGGTAACACAAACTACCATTTTTCAAATAGAAATTGATAGGCTCACATTCGTAACAGTTGCTGCATGCATTAAAGATAGCTCAAGAGTCCATTTCAAAGCAGATTCAATAGCTAGAAGAAAGAAGAAAGGAACCATGCTTGTTAGCTATGTTTGCAGTCCTTTGAGCTTAAGCCGTGCCAGCTCTTTCCCTCTCTCATCACCTCTAAAACACGCACCCAATAACTCTACACGACCAAACTTAAAGAAGCTTCTTGCAATCCTTAACTACTCCGTTCGGAAGGTGATGAAGTGGCTCTATTATCACGCCATCTTCCAACGTGAAACACATCACCCCCGATTCAAATAATTTCAATCATTCCCAAACGTTAATGTTGTGCAGCATAAGGTGATGATTTAAGAAGACCGAAATGAAATAAAATAATGAAAGTATTAGATAAGAAAAATCACCTTCATGAGTTAATACTCCTATGAAGAGACATATGACCAAATTCCGCTAGATAAAGAGCTTAACTCGAAATGGCCCAAAAAGAATTAAATAAAGAAACAAATAATTAGACATTAATATATTTATCCCAGGGTAAGGTATTAGTAGATTGACATAAATATCTTGTATGGAAAACTTGATAGATTAAAGACTCCATAATTTCATATTTGTACCAAAATAATTCCCCAACAAAGAGGAGATAAAGGCCCGAAAGAATTATTATTATTATTATGAATGATGTCAAAATATTAACGAGATCACACCCCCCCTAGACAACACATGCGGTTATAATTATGGAACAAAATAACATTGATCGAGAAGTTACTCGAGGAGTTCGCTATGAACCAACCTAAGCTTGGTCATTGCTAGCATAGACAAATTCCCTAACGGACCTTAATAGGGTGTGATCAAAAGAATATTCCAATTCCTTTACCAATTTGGAACCAGTCCCTCATCTTATTTTTCACTATCCTTTCCTCCTTTCCTGGTGGTATCTTCCCCCCTTTCTGGGCGTCCCTGTCACTCCTGCAACCACTTGCACATGGAAAAAGTTAATTCATCTTTTCATATCTTGTATCCATAAATCAAGATACTTAGCGTGTAATCTAAATCCAGATAAATTAATATGGTGCATGTTTCCCAATAATTCTTCTTTGATCCTTTAATTAACAAAAACAGGAATTAACTTTCCATAAATAGCGAAGCACCAGAAATATTAAACCAGAAACCATTTAGGGCACAATAAACTAGAAATATTAAATAAGATACCATTTAGGGCACAATAAACCAAAAATATTAAACCAGATACCATTTAGGGCACAATAATCCAGAAACCACTGTTTCAGAAAAGTTGTAAAGGGGTGTTACACGTCTTACGAAATACCAGTCTCAGTGGGGATATGAATGGCATAGTTTTGGATCTGCATTCATCAGCCTTGTGTCCAAACTTGTTGCATGCATAGCAGTAACCTTTGAAGCTTTCCCTGCTTCCACTGGACATGCTGTTGGGACAAGATCTACATTCAAAAGTCTTGTGGCCATACTTGTAGTAGTTTTTGTATCAACTGTTATAAGTAATTGGTTTTACCGGCGCATTTCTACAGTCATTTGTTTTGTGACCCAGTTTACCACAGTGATTGTAAGAAGTTTTGAAGCACATTTTACCCTTTTGTTCCCGCGGTTTCTTCTTTTCCTTCTTGCCTTTCTTGACTCAAGATGACTTACCGGTTTCCTTGCTGCTTTGACTAGTGAACCCAAGTCTTGTGGGACCCTTGTGCTTTCTTTGAGCTCTCAGTTGCTCATCAAGCTTTTCTGAGCTCTCATTGTATCTTCTAAGTGTCTCATTTCTCTCTTCGAGTCCTTTTATCTATTGCTTTAGTTGATACAATTCAATTGCCAGCCTTTTGCATGCGTCATCTTTATCATGCCAATTCTTTTGCATGTTTGCATTTTCTTGGGTAACTATTTGCATGTCTTCTTGAAGTTCCAGAACGACCAGATCACTTTCTCTATTGCATCTTCTACCAAATTTCTTGCTCTCTCAGAGGCTGCCAATGTTTTCACTATATTTTTCCTTTCATCTTCAACTTTCCTCTTTTTCTCAATTATTTCTGTCATTCTTAGGGCATTATCTTCCTGCTCCCTTTTTAGCTTGGAAATCTGATCGGTTAGGATCTAATTCTTCTCCATAAGCTCAGAGACTGCATCCTCAGCTTCATCTAATCCACTTTGAGCAGAGTGTTCCTCAATTGTTTCATTGCTCTCACTCAATTGCAGAACCGACTCCTTTCTTTTAGCAAGGGATCTTCTTAGCCTATTCTCAAGAGAGGCAATGATGTCATTGGCTTCATCAAGCTGTTTCTGATACCTATAACCCTCAATGATCTTTCCTCAAGCGGTTAAGCTTTATATATTTGAGAACTTGAAGCTCTGATACCAATTGGTAAACCTAACTATTTTCTGAGAGGGGGGGGTGAATCAGTAAATACAAATTCTATTCCAATTAAACCTTATATATATATATATTCTTGTAGAATTAACAGAATATAATCATCACTTATAAACATAAATAGAAATACATAGGTCAACACATCATATATATGTGGAAACCCTCGGTTAGAAGGAGAAAACCACGATGAGACAGAACCCACAACTTTACTATTGCAGTAATAAAGGTGCCCTGTTAAGTGCTTACAAAACACTTGTAAGAGTGCTACCCGGTAAAGGGATTTGGTAGAAGATCTGTTAGGATCTTGACTTTGTTAGGAGTCACCTTGTAAACGGACTTTCAACACCAATTAAGATGTTATCCGGTTAAGGGATTTATACAACGAACCTGTTAGGGTTCACCCTGATAGAGGGATTTGAATATGCTTAACAATAAAAGCAATGATCTGTAATGACACTTTTTGTTTGATTGGATCATACCTGTTACCCTTTCTGCTCTGCTTGGCTATTGAATTTTTTTGCCTTTCACTTCTTGTGACTGTAGCTTCTCTCAGAAGATATTTCTCTCTTGCTCTAAATATTCAACACCACTTCTTGTTTATACCATGACTTGTATTTATAAGACATTATTCTTATTAAAAATACTTCTCACAGTTCCGCCAAGCTGTAAACTCACCCATAAGTCATGCATGCAAAGAGCTTGAAAAATGATCTTGAGTCTACCTTGGAACATCCGCGTAGAAATAAAGCTAACTCCAGTTAAAAAGCTAATTTCAGTTTCAACTGTGAATGCTCTGTATAATCTGGTTTTAATTGAGACAGCTTCACGTAATCCAGTTCAGATTATCATGCAGTCGACCGGTATAGAACTTATACCCGGTTGGTCATACCTTCCATGTATGTCCCATAAGACCAGTTGCAAACACTCTGTTTGGTCTACCGGTGCATACTAAGGAATATAATTAGTCTACCGGTTCACCGGTTTTATTGATGTTTGCATTTTACTTAACCAATGACAACTTAAATATATCAACAACAATGTAATGACCCTTACCAATAGGCCACTAAAAACCCCTCAAAAATATACCTCAAAATGTAGATAGAAAATTATTTTTGAGTATATGAGTTTGCTGTCTCAAAATTTCAGAATAATAGATAGCAACCAAATACCATCTAAAACACTATCAATGATGTAGGAAATTGCTCAAAACCATATACCATTCATATATCAACAATTTGCAACAATGCCATACATATTTCAGCCAATAATATGATCATCAAACCCTAGGTTTGCAATATAGATAGACTGAAAATTACAATGCCCTTTCACTTGCAAAATCCTAGCCTTCCTTTGATACCAATAATGCCAAATGGTAAACAAAGACAAGTACAATGTAAAATAGTAAAGTGTTGAAGCTATATTTTGTACTCAGCTAAAAACATACATTTCTCAGAAAATATGCCAAATGCCAAATGAAAAGTGAGGAACCTGATTGTAGATGGCGGCGATAATTTTTACCAGTGCTGAAGATGCCAACACCCAAGCCAAAGTCACCCCAAATCTGAAAATGTACTTTCTTACAGATTTTTGAAAATGTATAGGAATTTTGAAAATTCCTTAAAAATAAATCATGGTATTTTGGGACTCCAAAATGCACCTATCTTTATCTCCTCGACGATAGAAATCTGATGCAAAAATACCCAGAATGATATGCTGAGTAATGAGTAAGATATGAGCAAAAATGTGGTTCCAAAACCCTATCCTGAAATTCTGAAAACTGAATTAGACTTGTAGCAAAAACTTTTTCGGATTGCTTTTTTGCTCTGCTTTTTCGGATCTGCTTTTTTGCTTTGCTTTTTCGGATCTGCTTTTTCACTTTGCTTTTTCGGATCTGCTTTTTCGAACTACTTTTTCGGATCTGCTTTTTCGAACTGCTTTTTCGGATCTTCTTTTTCGGACTGCTTTTTCGGATCTGCTTTTTTGGATCTGCTTTTTCGGATCTGCTTTTTTGGACTGCTTTTTCGGACTACTTTTTTCCTCTTGCAACCAAAACTCAAACCCTCAGGTAAGTCTGAGGACTCCAAATAAGCTCAACTTGAAATGGCTGAATACCACTTCCAAAGTGCAACCCTTCAAAGGATATTTCACCTCCTCAGTTATGCAAATCCTTAAGAAACTCCGTTCCTAAAGATCAAATGACAATCTGCAGACCAAGATGGCACCACAAATGCTCAAAGAGAAAAGTAGTGTAAACTCAAGTCATGGGATGTCCAAATGAGAGGCCAAGCACTTTATTTATTCACTTTTCTAAGAAGCCATTAGAACTTCTAGAAGTATCCATAAAATATTCTTATAAAATGCCTTTATAATGCACTTTTATATAAAAAGTAACTTTATAAAATAAAAAGTGCAACTCAACTCAAAATTATAACATTTTGGCCCCACATAACACATTATAATAAAAATATGATAAACACCATCTCTCCAAGAGCAAATAAGACCATCCAATCCCCAAATAATCATCAAAATTACTCTCTCACCAAAACCATCTGCCTACGAGAGTCCATGATAGGCAAATCCACTGAAAAATGACATGTCACTAAAGAGGGGACATGACAGTCCGCCCCACCTGAAATTGCTTCCCTCAAGGAATCCTAAAGCTGGGTGCTGCAAAATATCTTCTCCCTCCCATGTGGCATCCTCCTCAGGCAAATTTCTCCACTTCACCAAATACTCCCTGATGGTCCTCCTACGGAGCTGCCTCTCTCTGTTGTCAATGATGTACTCGGGAACAAGAACCAACTTCCCCTCATCATCCAATGGAGGAAGAACTGCTGAAGGTACAACATGCTGACCCAACGCCTTCTTGAGGTGTGACACATGGAAAACATTGTGCACCCTGCTGTCTGCTGGAAGCTCAAGCTCATAAGCCATCTCTCCTATCTGCCTGATAATCTTGAAAGGCCCATAGTATCGAGGCTTAAGCTTCTCTGATCCACTCTTCCTGAGAGTAGACCGTCTATAAGGCTGCAGCATGAGGTAAACCATGTCACCAACCTCAAAACTCCTCTCTATCCGCTTCTGATCTGCATACTGCTTATGCTGGTTCTGTGCCCTGGCAATATTATCTCTAAGAGCATCAACAATGTCCTTGCTCTCCTGAAGCAAATCTCTAGCATGTGGAACTCTAATATCACTCATGAGCAAATCAAGAAAGCTCGGCGCCTCATAGCCATAAAGTGCTCTGAAATGAGTCATCTGAATAGACATGTGGTATGTGGTATTATAGCAATACTCACATAAATATATCCACCTAACCCATGCCTTCTGCTGACCAGCCACATAGTTCCTCAAATATCCCTCCACCCACTTATTCACTATCTCAGTCTGCCCATCAGTCTGCGGGTGGTAACTGGTGCTAGGTGTGAGCTCAGTGCCACATAAGCGGAACACCTCCTACCAAAAATGACTCAAGAACCTACTATCCCTGTCACTCACTATGCTTTGGGGTATCCCATGTAGTCTGAAAATCTCTTTGAAGAAGACCTCAGCCACCTACACTGCTATATGTGTAGTAGTGATGGGAAAGAAGTGTGCATACTTCGTCAACCTGTCCACCACCACATAGATGCAATCTCGTCCTTGGGCCTTAGGTAAGCCTGTAATGAAATCCATGGATATACACTCCCACTTCTTGTCAGGAATGGGGAGTGGCTGTAGGAGCCCTGCTGGAAAGGTGTGCTCTTGTTTGTTCTGCTGACAAACAGGGCACTCTCGAACATACTGCAGAACATCTTCCTTAAGCCCTTTCCATGTGAACCGCTCCCAAACCTGCATGTATGTTTTGAAGTATCCAGGATGTCCAGCTGTAGGTGAATCATGAAGAGCTCTCAAAACAATACGCTTCACCTTCGATCCTGGGACTAGAAATATCTTGTTCTTGTAGATAATCAAATCATCCACAAGAGTGTACCTGGTATCAACAACTGTCCCATCAAGAATCCCAGATGCCCATGAATCTCTAGCATACTCAGCAACTATCATGTGCCTCCAATCCTCTGATATCTCAATCATCACACTGAGATGTGATCTACGTGACAATGCATCTGCTACCACATTCTGAGTCCCTCTGACATAGGTGATGTCAAAATTGTAGGCCTGCAGCTTACTAACCCACTTCTGCTGCCTGTCATTGAGATCTCTCTGTCCAAGGAAATGCCTTAAGCTGTTGTGGTCAGTTTTTATGCAAAACTTACCACCTACCAAATACTGCCTGAATTTAGCCAATGCATGCATAATGGCTAACATCTCCTTGTCATAGATATTGAAAGATCTCTCTGGCCCTCTGAGCTTCCTGCTCTCAAATGCAATGGGATGCTTGTCCTACATCAAAAAAGCACCAATACCCTCTCCTGACGCATCACACTGAAGCTCAAATGGCTTCATGAAATCTGGCAATGCTAACACAGGACATGTAGTCATGATCTCCTTAAATCTCTCAAAGCAAGCCTATGCCTCAGGTGTCCATACAAAAGCCCCCTTCTTCAGCAAGTCTGTCATAGGAGCTGCATGTCATGAATACCCACTGAAAAATCTGCGGTAGAAACCACACAACCCAAGGAACCCTCTCAACTATGTCAGATTCTATGGAGTAGGCCAATCCACAATAGCACAGATCTTATCAGGATCCATCCTTACTCCCTCTGCACTAATGATGTGACCCAAATACAATAGCTCTGTCATGCCCAAATCACATTTGGACTCCTTGGCGTACAAGGACTCCAACTGCAAGATCCCCAAAACTGTCTCTAGATGCTCCATGTGCTCCTGCCAAGTCCAACTGTATATCAGAATATCATCGAAGAAGACTAACACATACTTCCTCAACTGATGATGGAAGACCCTGTTCATAGTAGACTGAAAAGTAGCTGGCGCATTGGTCAACCCAAACGGCATGACCACAAACTCAAAATGCCCACAATGACATCTGAAAGCTATCTTCTCAATATCCTATTCTCTAAATCTGATCTGATGGTAGCCGGATCTCAAACCAATCTTTGTGAAGTAACATGCACCGTGAAGCTCATCAATCAACTCATCAATCCGTGGAATGGGGTACCTGTTCTTAATTGTCTTCTTATTCAACACCCTATAGTCAATGCACATCCGTAAAGTACCATCCTTCTTCTTCACCAACACTACCGAAGAAGCAAAAGGAGACTTGCTTGATCTGATGTGTCCCATCGCAAGCAACTCCTTGATGGTTTTCTCTATCTCATCCTTGAGTCTCTTAGGATGCCTGTATGGTGTAACCATCACGGGTTTAGCACCCTCCTCCAACTCAATGATGTGCTCAATACTTCTGTCTGGTGGCCTGCCAGGTGGGATGTCACTGAAAACTCTGTCATACTTCACTCTCAACCTCTGTATGTCTGGATGATACTCTGTCTTATGCTGTCCCTCCAGTGTAGGCATGAGAGTACATACTACTGCCCACTCCATGTCATCATGTCTGGCTAACCTCTCCATCTGTCTAAAGGAAATAGTCCTGATGTCACTATTCCTGATTGCTCTCAAAATGTGTTGTTTCCCATCCACCTCAAACTTAATCTCCATGTCCTTCAATCTGAAGGTGACCTCTCCGAATGACTGCAACCACTTCATCCCAAGAACAATATCTAGATCACCCATGTTGACAATATGGTAGTCCGCCTTGAACTCATAGTTGTTCAGGCGTAAGGGAAAATCTCTAACCATCCTGTTACACTTAAGAGTGTAACCATCAGCGACCTGTACTCGAAGTCCCTCAAACTCCTCAGTCATACTACCACGGCGCTCAACAAAACGTGCATCAATAAAATTGTGCGTAGCACCTGTATCAACCAATGTAATAACTCTCTGACCTGCTAGAACACCACGCAGTCTAAAATATCCTTCCTGCTAAATGCTAGACAGGCATGCCTTCTGTAAGTGCAACTCGGGCTCCTCCTTAGGTTCTGAAGCTTCTACCTCTGCTTTAGGCTTTGCATCACTACGATCATCCTCATGTCCAGAACTATCAGAATCTGAATCCTCGTAGTAAGCCCACATAACCCTGTTGGCCTTCCCCTTAGGCCTCATAGGACAATCATGATCTCTATCATAAGGACCCTTGCAGTAGAAACATAGCTTCTTCCTGCGCAAGTCATTCAGTGTTTCCATATCCAGAGGTGCAGTAGATTTACCCTTGGTATCATCTTTTTTGCCCTTATGTTTATCAAACTTCTTAGTGTCCTGGAATGAAGAAGTGTTCTTGGGGGTGAATCTGCTGGAGGGTGCTGTGAGCTCCATACTTTGTGCCTTCCTCATAGCCTCCTGCAATGAAGGGGGATCAAATGCCTTGATCCAACCCTTTAGAGGTTCAGACAACCCTTCTGTGAATAGTATAACCAACCTCCTCTCGGACACATCCTGCACCATCACTGATAATCTCTGAAACTCACTGATGTAGACCTCCAAACTGCCTGTCTGTCTCAGCTGTGCAAGATCACGGAAGACCTCTGGGTCTTTCTTATCAAAGCGCTCTACCAATCTATCCACAAAATCCTGGTAGGATGTCACCTGATTATGTTGCAGTGTAATCATACCATGTGACCACCAATCATGTGTTGCGCCCTCTAAATGCAAAGTGGCATACCTAATAGCATCCATCTCTGACATAGGCCTCAATGCTAGGAATGTATCTAACTTATGGATCCAGGCCTGTGCTGTCATCTATCCACTACCATCAAAAGATGGTAAGGTGAGCTTGCTAGCAGCTCACTGCAACTCACTATCCTAACCTCCTCTAGGCCTCCTGTTCTGCTTGCTACTCATGTGCTCTCTTCTCTGACTCAGGTAGCGATCAAAATTCAGCAACTCACGAACATGTGGAGGTAATGCTTGCCATTCTGCATTTGCAGCTCTAAGATCATCCTGAAAGTCCTCTGGCATATCATTCTCTCCTGCCTCCTGGGCCTCCTCTCTAAGGAATGTAGGACGTGTAGGCCTGTCTGCAGTCCACAACCTATGCCTAGGAGCACCCTGTGAACCTGCTACACTCCTGTTATCCTGCTCTGGGGTCCCTCTACCCTGTTCCTGATTCCTCGGCTAAGCAACTCTCTCCATCATAGTGGTCAAGGCACATATAGACTGAACTATCTCCTGTTGTCCAGTAGTCATAGCCCGGAAGAAGTCTCTAGCCTCATCATCATCAATCCTAGGGACTCTAGGTGGACTCTGTGACTGTCTCTCACCCATAGTAAGTATATCTCTGAATTCCTGCTCACCCTCAAGTGCTGCTTTCCTGCGTGTATAATACCTGTGATGCCCAAATGTTGAAGGATGCATAAAGATTTCTTACCCAATAGTTTGGCAAGAACACCGCTCTAATACCACTATAATGACCCTTACCAATAGGCCACTAAAAACCCCTCAAAAATGTAACTCAAAATGTAGATAGAAAATTATTTTTGAGTATATGAGTTTGCTGTCCCAAAATTTCAGAATAATAGATAGCAACCAAATACCATCTAAAACACTATCAATGATGTAGAAAATTGCTCAAAACCATATACCATTCATATATCAACAATTTGCAACAATGCCATACATATTTCAGCCAATAATATGATCATCAAACCCTAGGTTTGCAATATAGATAGACTGAAAATTACAATGCCCTTTCACTTGCAAAATCCTAGCCTTCCTTTGATACCAATAATGCCAAATGGCAAACAAAGACAAGTACAATGTAAAATAGTAAAGTGCTGAAGCTATATTTTGTACTCAGCTGAAAACATACATTTCTCAGAAAATATGTCAAATGCCAAATGCCAAATGAGAAGTGAGGAACTTGATTGTAGATGGCTGCGATAATTTTTACCAGTGCTGAAGATGCCAACACCCAAGCCAAAGTCACCCCAAATCTGAAAATGTACTTTCTTGTAGATTTTTGAAAATGTCTAGGAATTTTGAAAATTCCTTAAAAATAAATCATGGTATTTTGGGACTCCAAAATGCACCTATCTTTATCTCCTTGACGATAGAAATCCGATGCAAAAATACCCAGAATGATATGCTGAGTAATGAGAAAGATATGAGCAAAAATGTCGTTCCAAAACCCTATCCTGAAATTCTGAAAACTGAATTAGACTTGTAGCAAAAACTTTTTCAGATTGCTTTTTTGCTCTGCTTTTTCGGATCTACTTTTTTGCTTTGCTTTTTCGGATTTGCTTTTTCACTTTGCTTTTTCGGATTTGCTTTTTCGCTTTGCTTTTTTGGATCTGCTTTTTCGCTTTGCTTTTTCGGACTGCTTTTTTCCTTTTGCAACCAAAACTCAAACCCTCAGGTAAGTCTGAGGACTCCAAATAAGCTCAACTTGAAATGGCTGAATACCACCTCCAAAGTGCAACCCTTCAAAGGATATTTCACCTCCTCAGTTATGCAAATCCTTAAGAAACTACATTCCTAAAGATCAAATGACAATCTGCAGACCAAGATGGCGCCACAAATACTCAAAGAGAAAAGTAATGTAAAGTCAAGTCATGGGATGTCCAAATGAGAGGCCAAGCACTCTATTTATTCACTTTTCTAAGAAGCCATTAGAACTTCTAGAAGTATCCATAAAATATTCTTATAAAATCCCTTTATAATGCACTTTTATATAAAAAGTAACTTTATAAAATAAAAAGTGCAACTCAACTCAAAATTATAACATTTTGGCCCCACATAACACATTATAATAAAAATATGATAAACACCATCTCTCCAAGAGCAAATAAGACCATCCAATCCCCAAATAATCATCAAAATGACTCTCTCACCAAAACCATCTGCCTACAAGAGTCCATGATAGGCAAATCCACTGAAAAATGACATGTCACTAAAGAGGGGACATGACAAACAACATCATGTTGTAAGTGCTAGAAAAGGGACATTGCAGTCGGCCCTTACCAAAATTGGTTGTCCTTAGGCAATTTCATCTTTGGATACTGCAATATTTGATCACTCTCCCATTTGGCATCCTCAACTGGCAGGTTCTTCCATTTAACCAGATACTCCTTAATTGTCCTACTCTGAAGTGTTCTCTCCTTGATATCAATGATGGCCTCTAGAACCCATATCATCTTCCCCTCTTCATCTAGGGGTGGCAACTCTATTGATGAAACTACATTAAGGCCTAGTGCCTTTCTGAGTCTAGAAACATGAAATACATTATGCACCTTACTATTGGTTTACAACTTGAGCTCGTAGGTCACCTTGCCAATGCGTTGAGTGACTCAAAATGGAACATAGTATCGAGGCTTGAGTTTCTTAGCACCACTCTTCTTCAGAGAAGACTATCTATAGGGATGGAGTCTTAGGTAAACCATATTACCCACCTCAAAACTGCGCTCAACTCTGTGTTGATCAGCATATAACTTCTAGTTTTGTGTGTGCTAGATGTTCTTCTACAATTCCCTCAAGATGTCTTGACCTTCTTGCAACAAGTCCTTTGCCTTAGGCACTCTGCTATCCCCAAAATGTAAATCCATGAAGTTTGGGGCTTCATACCCATACAGTAGGAATACTCACCCAAATGCAACCATTTGACTCAAGCCTTGTACTACCTTGACAGATAATTCCTCAGATATCCCTCTACCCACTTGTTCACTATCGTTGTCTAGCCATCGGTCTGCGGATGATAGCTGGTGCTAGGAATGAACTTTGTACCACTCAATCTTAAATGTTCCTGTCAGAATAGACTTAGTAGCTTGCTGTCCCTATCACTCACAATATTCTTGGGCAATCCATGGAACCTGAACACCTCTTTGAAGAACAAGTCAGCCACTTGAGCTGTTGTATAGGTGGTTGGTATAGAAAAATAATATGCAAAGTTTGTCAACCTGTTGACCACAACATATATGTAGTCTTTACCCTGTACCTTGGGCAATCCTATAATGAAATCCATCGATATAGTCTCCCACTTTTGATCTAGGATTGGTAAGGGTTGAAGTAGACCAATAAGGTATGCTCATGCTTATTCTATTGGCAAACTAGACATTTCCTGACATACTTCCCAACTTCATTCTTAAGTCCCTTCCATGTGAACCTCTCGCAGATCTACCTGTAAGTATTGAAGAAACCCGAGTGACTAGCCAAGGGAGCATCATGAAAAATCCTTAGAATTGCGCCCTTAAGGTGTGAAGGAGGCACTAAGTAAATTTTGTCCTTATAGAAAATGAGATCACCATTCATTGTATACCGATCATCCTAATTAGTGCCCTCAATCAAACCAGCTCCAATCAACTGATATTTCCACTAAAGAATGTCTATGAGGTTCTTGCGATAGTGTATCGACCTCCACATTCCTTTTCTCATTGACATATTCAATGTCAAAGTCATAGGCTTGTAGCTTATTAATCCATTTCTGCTACCTATCATTGAGATTTCTCTAGTTCATGAAACGCTTAATGATGTTATGATTTGTTTTTATCACAAAATTTGCCTCCTACTAGATAAGCCTTGAATCTGGCTAGCACATACATGATGGCCAACATCTCCCAATCATAGATGGAATAGCTCTTCTCCACCCCTCTCAACTTCCTATCCTCATATGCTATGTGATGTTTTTCCTGTATCAGAATGACACCAATCCCATCTGCTGAAGCATCACACTATAGCTCAAATGGTTTGGTGAAATTAAGGAGAGCTAACACTGGGCAAGATGACATCACCTGCTTGAAATGCTCAAATCACCTCCATACTATCTTTGACCACACAAAGGCTCCTCTGCCATGCTGAACTCACATTTTGATTCCTTGGCAAGTAGTAATTCACTCTCTCCAGTATACTTAGGATCTCCTCCGAGTGTTGCAAATGCTCCTCCCAAGTCTTGCTAAAAATCAGGATGTCATCAAAGAGGACTAGTACAAACTTTTGCAATTGCCTCTTGGACACCTGATTCATACAATTCTGAAATGTCGCAGGCGCATTGGTAAGCCCAAATGGCTTACCAAGAACTTAAAGTGTCCGTAATGGCATCTGAATCCCTTCTTTTGTATGTCCTTGACTCTCATCCTAATTTGATGGTAACCTAATTGCAAATCTTTGTGAAATAACAGGCTCCATGCAACTCATCTATTTGTGGTATGGAGTACTTGTTTTTTGTCTTTATCCTTCTATGATGGAAAACCCTTGGACTGAAAATTATTTTTTTGATGATGTGGGTTCCATATCCCTTGCCTTGTATGGTTGAGGTCCTTGATCCATCCCTTCAAAGGATTTGATAAACCATCCATGAACAAAACCAATAGCCTGCTCTGTGAGATATCAGTCACCAAAACTGTAAGCCTCTAAAACTTTGCTATAAATGTCTCAACTGAACCCCACTATCTAAGTTGTGCTAAGTCCTTTAAATGTAACTTTGGCTCTTTCTTATCAAATCTCTTGAGCAAATTCTTGGTAAATTCCACATATGAAGTGATCTGATCATGCCCCATGGTGAGAATGCCATGATGCCACCACTCGTGTGCTAAAACAACCAAATGTAATGCCGCAAATTTGACGGCTTCTTCCTCTGGCATTGGGTTTAACAGGAAATAAGTATCTACCTTCTGCACCCACACTCTGGTTGTGGTATTTGCGGATCCATCAAAGTAGGGTAATGTAAGCTTGCTCACCTTCTTTCGCAAGTCATTATGCTGTGCCTTGCCACCAATACAAGGCAAATTCTTCAATCTAAAATCCGTATATTCCCTGAAAGATATGACAGCTTGAAATTCTTCTCCGTTTTCCCAATCTCATCGAAAGTGAACTTCTAAATCTATAATTTGTGGCTCATTCTCTAGTTGTGCCAGAGCCCTATGAAGAAAAGTGGGTATAAGTGGCCTCGAAGTCACTGTCCTTGCTAGTTTGGCTGCATGGCCAAAATTATTAGCAATCTATCCTCCATTGCCATTGTTCTGTCCATTATTCCCACCATTGTCACCTCAATTATTTCCACTGTTGTTTCCTCTACCAGTATTCCCTCCATTTATATCAATACCTATATGTCTAGCCATCATCTCCATCATGAGGTCCATGAGCCGTTTCTATTCCTAAATTCTTTGTTCCGTCTGTTGCTGGCCCAGTTGCAAAGCCGCCAACATATTGAACAATCTCTCCTCACCCGGATCCCTTCTTTCACCGATAGTGCCTGTTCTCTGTTCACCTGTGCCTAAGTATTCTTTTGGCCTTGTATTAAATAATTCTATGTTTCTTTGTTTATTATAATGATGTGATCAATGAATTCATCAAATCAGAACCTTCTAGTGTTACAGAAGCTCTCAAGCACCAAGTATGGAAAGTTGTGTTAGCAATTTAACTTGTCATTAGTGTAAATTCACAAACACCATGCACTGGTAAGGGCTCACCGGTCACTCACGCTACTTAGAAGACACTGGTAGACAAGAAACAGAGTGTATGCACCGATAGACCGATCTAAGTACTCAGTACCGGTCTTATAAGTGGATACAGAGATGAACCGAGTATAGGATATACCGGTCTACTGTATAAAGATCCGCATCGGATTCTGTGGAACAGTGTGAGTTACAACCACATTATTTGGAACATTCACCACTTAGAAGTGGAGTTAGCTTTTATCACAAGAAGTTAGCTTTATTTCAACGGATGCTTCCAAGGTAAACTCTAGATCACAATGCATAGCTTTTTGCTAGTTGCATGATTTATTGTTGAGTTTACAGCCTGACGGTTCTATGAGTTAAGGGTTTCATTAAGGTGAACTCTTGTATATACATACGGGTCATAGGACGCAAGAAACAAGGTTTGTTGAAGGTTGTCAAGAGTTGTTGAAGAGAGTAGAAGGGAGATATCTGCTAAGAGAGATCACAGTCACCAGAGGTGAAAGACGGAAAGACTGAAAAGATTCAACAACAAGGCAAACCAGGGAAAGAGATTGAAAGGTATGATCTAGACAGTCAATGTCATTATAAGATCATTGCTTTTATCAATAATGAAAGAAAAATTGAAATCCCTTAATTAGGGTGGACCTAATCGGTTCGTTCTATAAATCCCTTAATCGGGTAACATCTTTGTTGATGTTCAAAGTCCTATAACCAGGTAGCTCTTAACAGGGTCAAGATCTTAACCGGTCTTTTGTAAAATCCCTTAATCGGGTAGCACCTTAACCAGTACTTTGTAAGCTCCTAACAGGGCACCTTCATTCTGCAGTAGTGAAGTTGTGAGCTCTGTCTCACAGTGGTTTTTTCCTTCTAACCGAGGGTTTCCATGTACATATCTGGTGTTGATCTGTGTACTTACTTTTATGCTTGTATATGATTGTTTACTTTCTGAAGAATATTTTTGAACAAGTATTACAAAGTAAAGAAATAGTGTTTACTGATTCACCCCTCCACCCCCTCTCAGTAACCAGTTAGTAATAACAATTGGTGTTAGAGCTTGGATCTTTGTTATATAAAGCTTAATCGCTTGAGAAAAAGATCATGGAGGGGTACTGGTAACAGAAACAGCTAGAGGAAGCTAATGACATTATAGCCTCTTTGGAGAGCAGACTGAGAAGATCTCTAGCCAAGAGAAAGGAACTGGCTATACAACTTGTTGTCCTTAATTTTGACATCACAAAATTGTGGCAACCCTATGCAATTTTCTTGTCAATTCGTAGGCGTATCCTCTATGATTTCAACGTTTTGGATAAAGCGTTATAAAGATAATTCGTCATCCCTTAAAAGCTCTTTGTAACACACATTTCATGCGTTCTTAAGTCCTTTTCTTTGTTTTTTTCTTTCTTTTTAGCAATTTTTAATCTTGATTTTCCCTTGAGTCAATAGCCCTTTGAAATACACTCGTTTTCAGCTAATTTAGACATCAAACGAAGTTGTTCAACTCAAGTTATCATGTAAAAGGTGGGGTTTTTCATGCTGACTGCATATTCTTTAAAAATCCTTAAAAGGTGGGGTTTTCAAAGTCAATTGCACATGTTTGAATTATATTTAATATATTAAATGGATTTTAAAGTTCATTTTCAAATTTCAACTCATTCTGAATTGATTTGACTATAGCTTTTAATGTTTTCGTGAAATTAGCTTTTAAATAATCTAATTTCATGTTACTTTATTAAAACACTATAGTTATATATTAAATTAATTCAAAATTAAATACTTAAGTTCAAAAAGGTGTGGTTTTTATTCTTCATTGCATATAATCAACATGCAAAATAATTTTGAAACCACCTCTTGAAATTAAGTCTTTTATATATTAAATATGTTATTTTTATATGCAATTCAATATGTAAAACATGTAAAAGTGACTTTTTCTAAGCCAAAAACATGTTTTATAAGAATGTGCAGTTGAACTCAAAAAGAACATATTTAATCTTTTATGAGTGTTGTTTTTTGTATGCGATTGCATATTGAAAATAGCGTATTTAAAAACTCTCCAAGTGGCCTTTTCCTTATGAAAGACATGTTCTAATCAATATGTAAATGCACTTGAAAAGTGCGTTTTTAATGGAGAATCACTAAGGGTGTTGTTTTTAAACCCAAATGTATGTTTTTAATCTTCCAAGCTGCGTTCTTCCTTGGACGTCGAATTTGAGAGTGATTGCACATTATTTTTGAATGTGTTTTCACTTCAACAAAGTGCGTATTTTATTCCCAAGCTGCATTTCTTCTTAAGGCATCAATTTTTGAAGGCATTGCACATGCTGTTTGAAACACAAAGCATGTGCATTTTTGCAAAAACGGTCCACCTCTTGATCATTATTCTTCAAAAATGCCTCATGTTTGGAAGATTTGAGCATCTAAAATCAATTTCTCAGCCCAAGGATTGATTTTGGTGAGTTATTTCTTTCTTTCATTGATTTATTTCCTCATTTTTATTGGAATTTATGCCCTAGATGCCGTTTTTCTTCCTCATTGCATATATATGAGAAATAGTCAAAATGGTTACTATTTCTTTGCATTTTATCTCTCATTCTTTCCCACTTGGCTGTATATGCATGTTGACTATCCAAAATTTTAGGAAAAAGACTAAGAAAGAGATTTATATATAGTTTTCAAATCTCATCTTTCCTAAATCCGAAAATCCATTGATTCATTTCAAATTTTGCCTAAGATTTCTTCTTGAAGATTGAGGTAAAGTCTTTTTCCTATTTTCTTCCTAGGTATCTTGTTTGCATGTAAACTTTGATTTTTACATTTACATGTGTTTGAATTTGTGTTCCTTCTATCTTCCGTCTTCATTTCTCCGAGTTGCATATGCAAGTGCTTCATCTTGCTTGCATATGCAGTCGGGATTAAAACCCCCGTTCTTGAATGAAATTATCAAGGAAAGTAAGCTCACTTTGCAACATGCTTTTGCATCCAAAGAGCCTATTTTCATGCTTATACGCACTCCATCTACACTTGCTATATCGATGCCACATGACTTGAAATTCATGATGGTGGTTGCTTGCACATTTGCTTATGATGAAAACATAACAATTCATTTTAAGTAGACATCATATCCTTTCATTTCCATACACGTTTGCCTTCATAATTCTCGTTGTCCACACATGCAACCACCTCCAAGAAACCCGTATTTGGCTCTTCCTTATCAATTTTGAGCTAAAATCCATTCACCTCTTCGCTGTCCTAAAATTATCCAGCCATATGCCGTGTCCATAGTCTTCCAAAATCCATATTTGTACATCAATAATCATGCAATGGACCCATCCATGCTTCATTTTCTCACCTAATGCTTGTTCATTCATATGTAATACCCTCTGAAAAACCCATTTTGGTTTTTCTTACCACACAAACTCAAATCTGTTTGTTCTTCCATTGTTCACAAGTATTTCATCCACATACAATACCCCAAGCTCATACTTGTGCATCCAAAAAGTGCAATGGATCCATCACTTGAAGATGTTCTTACCTTGTGGAATCTTCATGTCATAGTTACTCAGGCATATCATATTGCTATGTCAGGAGAATCTCTAGCGAACACCAGAAGAGGAAAAAGTAAACGCCCAAAAGATTGAAAGGAAGATTCAAGAAATGTTAGGACTGGAGAGGCAAAAATAGAAAGAATGATCTAAGATGGTGTTGCCTTCCTATGCTAACTATCCAGTTGTGCAACCAGGTTTGGATATAAATGTAAGGCAGGAAGATATCATTTCAGACCTAGGGGCTTTCATTTGGAATCAAATTGAAGGCGACGCACACTATTCAGTTTCTCGGGCCATCTTGGAGGAAGTAGGTATTGAATTTGAAAGAGAAAGACACAAAATTGAAAGGAGGCTTAGAGAAAGATTGGAACGTGAAGAAAGAGAAAGGATACAAAGAGAAAGGGAAGCCCGTAGGATAGCTCAAAGGCCACTCTTAAGAGAAATTCAACTTCGAGGGAATCAAGTGAATCAAAATTAGAACACAAGCAGGATAAGAAGATTGGATCTTCCTCCCTAGAAAGGTTTGAAAGACTACAATTAGAAAGAATTCTTTCAAGGCAGAGATGGAAAGAAACAAATGTGCTTCTCAAGAGACAACCAAGGATCTAGGTTAGAGTTCCAGATCAAGATGCTTTCATCAAACTAAAGCATATCAACCATCAGGCATCCTGTAGCAGCATGAAGACAAACGAAGGATGATGTAATAGGTGTCGTGTCTTGTCTGGCACTTAGAATATTTTCATCATGTCTTTGTAATTTGTATTTGACATATGTAATCGCATGTGATAGTATCACGTGCAAAGTCGTAATATGTAATTAAGTTGCACGTGCATTAGGCATGTAACTTTGAATAAGTCAAAATTAGTTAGTTAGTTAGGGAATAAGTCAAGTTGGTTAAGGGTTTTCCCTTTTTTTCTCCACCTTTCTGTCTCCTCTTTTCCTATATAAAGGAGGGAGCTCATTGTAAATAATCATCTTTGGGCAATGCAAGAAAATTCTGCCAGTTTGTATCTACACTCTAAGTTTTTGAGCTTAGATGTAAATTTGAATTGCTTTGAATAAAAAGGGCAACTTGCTTTCAAACTTTGTGTTGATTCAAGGTGTTATGTGATGACATTTTCTGGATATTGATTGTGAGTTTTGGAGTTTTGCTCAAGAGGGATTTGAATTCAATTGTGCCGACTTTGAGCTGCCTATTGCATTCAGAGCCAATTTGAACTTTTGAAGACTTTGTGCTGCAGGAGGACAAGTTGTTATAGTTTAATAGTTGCTGCAATTACTTAGAGCTGAAGACTTTGGGCTTCAGTTGTAAGTGTTTTTATTAAATTTGAGAGTATCCAATAAGAGACTTTGTGCCTTACTAGTTATTCTACTTGAATCCTCACGAGACAAGTGCTGGAGACTTTGGGTTGTTTTTGTTTCACAAAATATAAAAAGAAAGTTGCT
This sequence comes from Chamaecyparis obtusa, assembly GCA_027943335.1. NCBI lineage: Eukaryota > Viridiplantae > Streptophyta > Pinopsida > Cupressales > Cupressaceae > Chamaecyparis > Chamaecyparis obtusa. Next base: position 251,973 of record BSBK01009493.1, read on the forward strand.
GCCCTTGGTATTGTTCTTATGTCAACTCCAGGGTCACCGGTATTATCGTAGCAATAAGGCACTTTTTGTTAAGTTGGAAAGTTGTGTATGTAAGTCATTCTTGAAAAAAGAGGAATTGATTAAGAGAACCGCCCTTTTTGTAATTTCAGTTAAGTTCCTGTTGAAGTTACCTATGGTAAGAAGGGAGCTGCCCGTATTGCTGAGAGGAGAGTGAAATCTCATGAGATGTCTAAAGTTACAATTTTTTAAGGTGTAGTCTTAGCGGCTTAGAAAATTTTTAGCCAATAGTTTTTGGCGACTCCGCTGGGGACACGATGCACATTTGAAAGCCTCATGGTTTTGTTTGAAGTATACTCGTGTCCTTTTTCATTGTAAATATTCATTGAAATTTATTTTTGATTAGTGTTTCAAGCTTTTACCATGGACATGTAAATGGCCCATGGTCCTTGGGGAAATACTTTTGGTCCATTTAATCTAGCTCTGTGTCTACATGCTCTTCCTGATGGATTGAGGAAGAATTTTCCTAAGTTCTTCGGTGATGGACAACAACATCCAGATGAACATATCGCTACTTTTTACATTGCATGCGGTGTTCATGGCATTGAACATGAAGATGTGTCTGTGAGGTTGTTCGTAGAAACCCTCCAAGGCGTGGCTGCTGACTGGTTTTATCATCTTGCACCACAGACGATCACAAACTGGGCTACTCTCATAGCCAAGTTTGAAGAAAGGTTCAAGCCCCCTGAAGATGCTCATGCGCTTTTGGCCAAACTCACCCAGCTGAAGAAGGCATCTCATGTTCCTATGCATGAGTTTGTTGCTCATTTCAACAAATTGACACAAAGGATTCCATCTATTGCTCAGCCTACAGTTGCAAATTTGAAGTGCTTCTTTGTAAATGCACAAATTCCCGAATTCAGTTTTCTGTAAAGAAGAGCAGCCCCAACTACTCTTTCAGCTGCACAGACTTTGGCAATTGGAATTGAAGATGATCTCATTCTTGCTGGGCAAATAAGAATTGAAGCAAACAGGTTTGAAGAAAGTAATCTCTCTTCGAATTCATTTTCTCCCATCACAAGGACGGATCCTGCAGTGCAAAGGTTGGCAAATGATTTGCTTGCTCTCAAAAAACAAATAGCTCAAGGTATGTTCTTCGTTCCTCACGAGGATGTAGAAAGGACACCCCTTCCAATTGTTGCTCATAGTTCTGCTGGTGAGAATCAACAAAGATTAGTTTCATCATCAAAGAAGCTTTGCTATTGAGGCACCATCAGTAAAGACTGCAACAAAGCATCCTGAGTCCGAGGCTAGTGATCTTGCTATTCTCTTCCAGGAAAAGGAAGAAGAATTATTCTGCGACTCTTATTTCTGGTTCACGCAGTCTCAGAAAGCCGTTGATGAAAATCAGAAAGATGAAACTCATTCTTTCAATGTTCAAGCAAATGGAGATGATCATGTCACTAGACATGAACAAATGGACATGCATGAAGATCTCAGTCAAGCTGAAAATAGTGTATCTTCGTTTCAAAGTTATGAACTTGAGCGAGTGTTGCATTAAAGATTTACCCCAAAACTTGATGAGGATCTTATCATGAACATCATAGGGGAATTTTGTTCAAATATTGAAGACAATTTTCTTATGTCTGAAATTTGTAACAAGGATGATGTAGAAGGAAGTAATGAGGTAACTTGTTCTAATCAGCCTAAGGATGCCATAGTTGATGAACCAGTTACTCAAGTTACAACAGTTGGCACAAATAATTCAGAATTTGTCCGGTCAATGGGATGTCCCATCAGACATCTTGCTTGGTTGGAGGCCAATGAAAAAGCATTAATTCCACTTGTACCTAAAGATGAAGATACCATTGAAGAAGAGGCTAAACATACATTTGCAGTTCAGCCGGAGCAGTTTGAATTCATGAACCTATTTTGGAGCAGCAGTACATATGACTCATCTCAAAAAGGTGGATTTCTTCATTTCTTCCAAGAGGTGTTACATCAGGCATTGACATCACTGCTCCAGTTGTTCGTGCTCTATCTATACAAAGTTGCTTGTGAACATCAAAGGAACTACAAGCTGCTGAAAAAAGGTAGCTATTTTGTTGAGCCAGTAAATAGTTTCATTTGAAAAGTTGCATTGTCGGCTAGTTTTAATTAGGTAGGTTTTTCTTTGTTTTCAATAAGTGCATTTGCACAAGTTTGTTCTAAGTTTGCTTTGCATCAATCGCGTCATCCTTTTTGAGTCTTTTTTATTTTTCTTAGTCGCTGACTCTATAGCCCAATGGAGTAGATGAAGGCACTTAAAAGTCTAGATTCTACATTTCTCATTGTTTCTAAGAACAAACAAGGTACGTTCCCCAGTTAGAGCCAGCTGTTGTCCTCAATATTGACATCACAAAATTGTCGTAACCCTACACAATTTTTTTGTCAATTCGTAGGTGTATCCTCTATGATTTCAACGTTTTGGATAAAGTGTTATAAAGATAATTTGTCATCCATGAAAAGCTCTTTGTAACACACATTTCATGCGTTCTTAAGTCCTTTTTTTTTTTCTCTTTCTTTTTAGCAATTTTTAATCTTGATTTTCCCTTGAGTCGATAGCCCTTTGAAATACGCTTGTTTTGAGCTAACTTAGACATCAAACGGAGTTGTACAACTCAAGTTATGATGTAAAAGGTGGGGTTTTTCAGGCTGACTGCATATTCTTTAAAAATCCTTAAAAGGTGGAGTTTTCAAATTCAATTGCACGTGTTCGAATTATATTTAATATATTAAATGGATTTTAAAATTCATTTTCAAATTTCAACTCATTCTGAGTTGATTTGACTATAGTTTTTAATGTTTTTGTGAAATTAGCTTTTAAATAATCTAATTTCATTTTACTTTATTAAAAGACTATAGTTATATATTAAATTAATTTAAAATTAAATACTTAAGTTCCAAAAGGTGTGGTTTTTATTCTTCATTGCATATCATCAACATGCAAAACACTTTTTAAAACCCACCTCTTGAAATTAAGTCTTTTATACATTAAATACGTTGTTTTTATATATAATTGCATATGTAAAACATGTAAAAGTGGTTTTTTCTAAGCCAAAAGGATGTTTTATAAGAATGTGCAATTGAAGTCAAAAAAATGTATTTAATCCTTTATGAGTGTTGTTTTTATATGCGATTGCATATTGAAAACAGTGTATTTAAAAACTCTCCAAGTGGCTTTTTTCTCATGAAAGACATGTTCTAATCAATATGTAAATGCACTTGAAAAGTGCATTTTTAATGGAGAATCACTAAGGGTGTTGTTTTTAAACTCAAATACATATCTTTTTTATGTATTTTTACATGTGCAAACTCTTCTCCAAACAACGTATTTAATCCTTCCTTTTAGGTGTCGAATTTTGGAGACATTGCATATGTTTTAAAGCACACGCATACACTTCTCAAAAGCGCTTTCTTACTTCTTTGTTGGTTGCCTTTCCTCATGGTGTCGAATTTTAAGAGGATTGCATATGTTAAAAACAATGTGCAAAAACATTTTGAAATAGTGTATTTAATATCCTTCCTAGGGTGTCGAATTTTGGAGACATTGCATATGTTTTAAACTCATGCAAAGGCATATGAAAAGTGCGTTTTTAATGCCCAGCTCTTGGGTGTTGTTTTTAAACACATTTACATATTTGTTTTTGTATGTTTTTACTCTTCCAAGCTGCGTTTTTCCTTGGACGTCGAATTTGAGAGTGATTGCACATTATTTTTGAATGTGTTTTCACTTCAACAAAGTGCGTTTTTTATTCCCAAGCTACATTTCTTCTTAAGGCGTCAATTTTTTAAGGCATTGCACATGCTGTTTGAAACACAAAGCATGTGCATTTTGGCAAAAACAGTCCACCTCTTGATCATTATTCTTCAAAAACGCCTCATGTTTGGAAGATTTGAGCATCTAAAATCAATTTCTCAGCCCAAGGATTGATTTTGGTGAGTTATTTATTTCTTTCATTGATTTATTTCCTTAGTTTTATTGGAATTTATGCCCTAGACACCATTTTTCTTCCTCATTGCATATGCATGAGAAATAGTCAAAATGGTTGCTATTTCTTTGCATTTTATCTCTCATTCTTTCCCACTTGGCTGTATATGCATGTTGACTGTCCAAAATTGAAGGAAAAAGACTAGGAAAGAGATTTATATATAGTTTTTAAATCTCATCTTTCCTAAATCCGAAAATCTATTGATTCATTTCAAATTTTGCCCAAGATTTCTTCTTCAGGATTGAGGTAATGTCTTTTTCCTATTTTCTTCTCAAGATATCATGTTTACATGTAAACTTTTATTTTTAGATTTACATGTGTTTGAATTTGTGTTCCTTCTATCTTCCATCTTCATTTCTCCGAGTTGCATATGCAAGTGCTTCATCTTGCTTGCACATGCAGTCGGGATTAAAAACCCCGTTTTTGAATGAAATTATCAAGGAAAGTAAGCTCACTTTGCAACATGCTTTTGCATCCAAAGAGCCCATTTTCATGCTTATACGCACTCCATCCACACTTGCTATATCACTGCCACATGACTTGAAATTCATGATGGTGGTTGCTTGCACATTTGCTTATGATGAAAATATAACAATTCATTTTAAGTAGACATCATATCCTTTCATTTCCATACACGTTTCCCTTCATAATTCTCGCTGTCCACACATGCAAACACCTCCAAGAAACCCGTATTTGGGTCGTCCTTGTCAATTTTGAGCTAAAATCGATTCACCTCTTCGCTGTCCTAAAGTTTTCCAGCCATATGCGGTGTTCATAGTCTTCCAAAATCCATATTTGTACATCAAAAATCATGCAATGGACCCATCCATGCTTCATTTTCTCACCTAATGCTTGTTCATTCATATGTAATACCCTCTGAAAAACCCATTTTGGTTTTTCTCACCACACAAACTCAAATCTGTTTGTTCTTCTGTTGTTCACAAGTATTTCATCCACATACAATACCCCAAGCTCATACTTGTGCATCCAAAAAGTGCAATGGATCCATCACTTGAAGATGTTTTTACCTTGTGGAATCTTCATGTCACAATTACTCAGGCATATCATATTGCTATGTTAGGAGAATCTCTAGCCAACACCAGAAGAGGAAGAAGTAAAGGCCCAAGGGATTGAAAGGAAGATTCAAGAAAGGTTAGGACGGGAGAGGCAAATACAAAAAGAATGATCTAAGATGGTGTTGCCTTCCTATGCTAACTATCCAGTTGTGCAACCAGGTTTGGATATAAATGTAAGGCAAGAAGATATCATTTCAGACCTAGGGGCTTTCATTTGAAATCAAAGAGAAGACGACGGACGCTATTCAGTTGCTCGGGCCATCTTGGAGGAAGAAGAGAAAGTAGGTATTGAATTTGAAAGAGAAAGACACAGAATTGATAGGCTTAGAGAAAGATTGGAACGTGAACAAAGAGAAAGGATACAAAGAGAAAGGGAAGCCCATAGGAGAGCTCAAAGGCCACCCTTAAGAGAAATTCAACTTCAAGGGAATCAAGTGAATCAAAATTAGAACACAAGAAGCATAAGAAGATTGGATCTTTCTCCCCAGAAAGGTTTGAAAGACTACAATCAGAAAGAATTCTTTCAAGGCAGAGATGGAAAGAAACAAATGTGCTTCTCAAGAGACAACCAAGGATGTACGTTCAAGTTCTAGATCAAGATGCTTTCATCAAATTAAAGCATATCAACCATCACGCATCTTGTAGCAGCATGAAGACAAACTAAGGATGATATAATAGGTGTCGTGTCTTGTCATGCACTTAGAATATTTTCATCACGTCTTTGTAATTTGTATTTGACATATGTAATTGCATGTGATAGTATTACATGCAAAGTCATAATATGTAATTAAGTTGCAAGGGCATTAGGCATGCAACTTTGAATAAGTGAAAATTAGTTAGTTAGTTAGGGAATAAGTCAAGGTGATTAAGTGTTTTCCCCTTTTCTCTCCACCTTTCTCTCTCCTCTTTTCCTATATAAAGGAGGGAACTCATTGTAGATAATCATCTTTTGGCAAGGCAAGAAAATTCTGTCAGTTTGTATATACACTCTTAAGAAAAATCTTAGATTGTAGATACAAAAAATTCTGCCCGACTATAGAAAAATCTTCCAAAAGATTCACAATGTCCTAATTCTAGTATTTTTTCATTTTCCCTATGAGCTTTGGTCTCGTCCATGGTGGATTGATTATGCTTTTGTCTGGAATGTATATCATATCCTCCTCTATATCCTAGTTCATGCCCCTTGTGAAACAGTTGCTGGGCAAAGTATATACTCGCGTAGGATGAAAGGTTGCGACTTTACTGAAGTGATGACCTTTAGTTGCCTAGTTATTATGTTTATCTTAGCATAAGCTATAATACGTTGGAAATAGAATTTACATTTTATTATGTATTTATATTATTATATTTTTAATATAAATTCTTATGTTTAGATTATAATATATGTTATTAACATTAATAATATATTATAAATAATATATTGATAACTATGTTACCAAATTCTTCCCTGGCAGCCCCAAAGTCTGGTTTGGTTCTTGTAAAAGTCTGGCCCTTGTCATATTCTTGCAAAAGTCTGCTCAAATTATGTCAGACGAACTTGACACAAATTTTGCTCTTTTTATGGCAAATTTGCAAATCTATGGTAGGATCCAGGCCGAATTTGGCCAAAAAAAGGATTTTATTGACTTTAAATTTTATTTTTTTTGTCTATTGTTGTCAATCCAACCCTCCAACCCTAAAATAGACCACTAAAAAGGCCAAAAAGGTAAAAAATTTGTCATTTGGACTAAAACATTAATATATATCGTGGTGTATTTTGCTATGTTGTTTTACTATTAGCATAGTGATGTATGAACTTATTTGCTGCTGCATATATACATATACATATACATAAATATATATAAGCATATGTTTTTGTACGGACAAACCCAAACCGAATTCAAACCCACCCCCAAAAAATTTTGAATGAATTTTGAACCGGAATCTCGAACCCGCATCCAAACCCAAATACGAACCGGCAAGTTAGATTGATAATATATTATTATTTTTCATTATAATAATAGATTATATTATATTATTTATTAATTATTAATTGTTTAATCATTTTAATATTATGGTTGTACAATATTATTAATAATTTCTTCATTGTAAGATTATAAATTCAATAATATGTATTGAATTTATTTATATATTCATTAAAATATTATTATAACTATTTTATCTTATTTATCTCTATTGCTATGATCAAGGGGTTTACGAGGGACATGACATAGTATCACGTGCAAAGTCGTAATATGTTATTGAGTTGCAAGTGCATTAGCCATACAACTTTGAATAAGTCAAAATTTGTTTGTTAGTTAGAGAATAAGTCAAGGTGATTAAGGGTTTTCCTCTTTTCTCTGCATCTTTCTCTCTCCTTTTTTCCTATATAAAGGAGGGAGCTCATTGTAAATAATCATCTTTTGGCAAGGCAAGAAAATTCTGCCAGTTTGTATCTACACTCTAAGACTTTGAGCTTAGATGTAAATTTGAATTGCTTTCAATAAAAAGGGCAACTTGCTTTCAAACTTTGTGTTGATTCAAAGTGTTATGTGATGACATTTCCTAGATATTGATTATGAGTTTTCGAGTTTTTCTCAAGAGGAATTTGAATTCAATTGTGCAGACTTTGAGCTGCCTATTGCATTCAAAGCCAATTTGAACTTTTGTAGACTTTGAACTGCCTATTGCATTCAGAGCCAATTTGAACTTTTGTAGACTTTGTGCTGCAGGAGGATAAATTGTTATAGTTTAATTGTGGCTGCAATTACTTAGAGTTGAAGACTTTGGGCTTCAGTTGTAAGTGTTTCTATTAAATTTGAGAGTATCTAGTAAGAGACTTTGTGCCTTACTGGTTATTCTACTTGAATCTTCATGAGACAAGTGCAGGAGACTTTGGGTTCTTATTTTTGTTTCACAAAATATAAAAAGAAAGCTGCTGCCCCTGGTATTGTTCTTATGTCAACTTCAGGGTCACCAGTATTATTGTAGCAATAAGGCACTTTTTGTTAAGTTGGAAAGTTGTAGTTGTATGTAAGTCATTCTTGAAAAAAGAGGAATTGATTAAGAGAACCGCCCTTTTTGTAATTTCAGTTAAGTTCTTGTTGAAGCCACCTACGGTAAGAAGGGAGCCTCTCCTCTTGCTGAGAGGAGAGAGAAATCTCATGAGATGTTGTCTAAAGTTACAATTTTTTAAGGTGTAGTCTTAGTGACTTACAAAATTTTTAGCCAACATAGCTGAACGAAAGCAACGAAACTATTGATGAGCTCTCGGGACAAAGCAGATCTAATGAAGCTGAGGAAGCAGTCTCTGAGCTTATGGAGAGGAACCAAATCCTGACCGATCAGATCTCTAACCTTAAGAGGGAACAATAGGATAATGCCTTGAGGATGACTGAACTAATTGAAAAAAAGAGAAAAGCTGAAGATGAAAGAAACACAGCAGTCAAATCTTTAACAACCTCTGAAAAAGAAAGGAACCAGGCAGAGGAAACTGTAGGAGCAAATGAACTGATCATTTTGCAACTCCAAGAAGACATGCAAATTGTCACCCAAGAAAACACCAACATGCAAAAGGGTTGACATGATAGGGATGAAGCATGCAAAAGACTGGCACTACAGCTGTATCAACTGAAGGAACAAATGAAAAAACTTGAAGAAAGAAATGAAACGCTGAAAAGATACAACGAGAGCTCGGTGAAGCTTGATGAGCAACTCAAAGCTCAAAGAAAGCACAAAGATTACACCGGTCTTGGATTCACCGGTAATGACACCAAAGAGATTGGTGAATCTTCTGGAGAAAAGACAAGCAAGAAAGATAAGAAGCCGCTGACCCAAAAAGGTAGGAAAACTTTTAACACCTCTTGCAATCATTGTGGGAAACCGGGTCATAGAACAAACAACTGTAGGAATGCACCGGTAAAGCCAAACAACAACTACTGCAAGAACTATTGCAAGTTTGGTCACAAGACCAATGAATGGTGGTCCAGCCCCACATCGGTATCCAGTGGAAGCAGGGGAAGCTTCAAGGGCTACTCCTATGCATGCAATAAATTTGGACACAAGGCTGAAGAATGCATATCAAAGACAATGGCATTCAGATCCCCAAGACCGGTATTCACCAAAAGAAACAAGAACTGGTGCACTACCAACTGTACAAACTTTGGGATGCACAGTCACAATGACTCTTGGAGCAAATCACCCAACCCAAGAAGGGTGAACCCATGGAAGACAACCGAAGTAGTCTGCTATCACTGTAACAAAGTTGGACACCTAGCAAAAGACTGCAAGAACCGGTCCAAGAACATAAGGAAACAATTGGTCAAACCAGAAGAAAAGACCTCATCTTCAAATGAGAAGATCAATAAGGAAGAAAAGATTGGAAAAACAATCAGACAGATTTGGTTCAAAAAGGAATCAAAAAGCTCCGTTGAGGAGAAAACAGAGGAAAGATCATCATCTGCTGATGGTGATATCTCTTCAGCAAGCTGAGTCGTAAAGGCCTAGAGGGAACCGGTAGACCATCTACCATTCTCGGTAAGACTGGTGAGAATCGGACTTAGTCTACAAGGACAATCGGACAGGTAAGAAGTAATCAACCAGGGTTTGCGAAACCAAAAAAGTTGGATCACCGGTTGGTAAAAATGGAAAGAAAATTTAGGTAAGACATTTATTACTGTAGCCGTTTAACAAATAGTTACCGTTTGGTAATTATTGTTATCACCTAACCTTATAAAAGAAAGAAGTATTACTCATCATTTTTACTTTGTTTTCATTGAGATTAACGAATTTTTATGAGTAATATTCTTGCCTTTTGGTTATCGTGAGTGATTATCTGTTAGATCGATCAAAGATTCTTTCTGTGAATCAACTGTTCGCAATGACCTCATCATCCGCTACAGTGAAGTTGATAGAGGGAGATCAAGTGAATTGACCTGCATATGATATTGCAACGATCCAGAATCGAGCAATCGACGTGGCTGGAGCTTTGTCCACAGTACCTGATGGTGTCTTCATGACTAAAGATGTGACTGCGTTCATCCACACCAAGCAGGAAGAACTTGGCGAAACTTACATTCAGGGTGTGTACCTCTCTCTGTGTGAGGATGGAAGACTACAAGATCCATACGCAAAGCTAGTGTCATCTGGTCTTATCAACGTTGTCACCTATCCAACCATCTTTCGGCTCGACTGGATTCGACTGATCCTTAGTCGAGTGCATGATCCAGGGTTCTAGTTACAAAAGGGTGTAGTTATAGAAATAATCAGATACAGTCAGGAAGGGGAAGCCGTGACGATGCGAACCATCTCAAATGCAATTGTCACAAAGCTGACGAAATCCAAATACGATGGTCGTCTTATGACAGTGAACGACATCGAAGATGATGGGGTTCGGTTTGCGTCTGTGGTGATAGGTTACAAAATCTGTCAATCCAGTAATCTCAATAGTGTACTGGGAGGAGCCATTCATGCCACCCACCGGATAATGCATGATAACGCCAAGTATGATATCTACGAAATGCTACGAGGGCAGATATTTGAGAATATGAAAAAGCTCAGTATGGTCAAGAAGAAATCCATGAAGTTTGGGACCCTGTTAGTATGTCTCTACTTCTACTACCAGATCTTCTTCCCGGGTATTGGCAAAGTGGCATGGAAGACCGATAGAGTGGTCATGCACCAGATAGTTGAATTGGCCAACCAACCGGGGAACCGGTTCAATAAGGTGATGAACGAATATTTTGAAGCCTTTCAACTGAGGATGCACGCAAGGGAGCGGATACTGACAACAATTATTGAAGCATATAAGGATGATGTATGTTTTGTGGTTTCTACTAATCGCTGCATCATACAAGCAGTAGAACCGAGGACTGAATATGTGCCTGAGCTAGGGTATGAGATCACTAGCAAAATTGCGAAGGCATATGTTGATGCCCTAACTAAAGAAAACCTGGATCTCTCTACAAATTGGTTTGGCACGTTCAAAGAGATTCTTGAGAATCTGAAAAAGAGGGCACCGATCAAGAATGTTTACAAGAGGGTCCCCACACCAAAGAAGAAATTGACAACTGAGCAACCCAAGGTTCAAAAGAAGAAGAACAAGAGGAGACATATTCAGAAGACACAGTTCCTCTAATCAAAAGGAAGAGGGGATCAAGCAAACCAGTAAAGGAGGATCCACCAAGAGGAAGGAAGCCCACAATTGATGAATATGTGGCAGGATTGAAAGAAATCGGTGGAATGGGTACTGTGAGCAGAAGATATCAGCTTGCGAATGAAGAAGATAGGAGGAAGATTGAAGAAGCGGTGGTGCATTGCATTCACAAGTACAATCTGCATCCTACCGAACTTCACAAGACTATACCAGAGGATCTCCTACAAATAATTGAAGCTAGATGGAAAACTTCGATGGAAAGAGAGGAGCTGAGGATACGAGCTCTTCTAGAGGTTCAGAACCACCTCACTCTGGAAGAAGCCACAGAACAAGCTGAACTACATCAGCAAACCTTCTTAACAAAAAGAAGGATCAGTCTCATGCTTATTGGGGAAGCTGAGAAAGTGCATGATGGAGTAGTGATGTGGACCAAACTTCTCCAAACCCAGCAACAAGCAGAAGAAGCTCAACAAAGAGCAACAGTTCAACCGGTTGCTGACACCGGTAAAGGCAAAGTTGTACTAGGATCAGAAGCACTAATGATAGTTGACATCACAGATGATCCAGCTCGTCCAACCATTCTCATCTGTTTGAGAAAAGGTAACACTAAACCTATGTTAGTCAAAGATATAGTTGATGAAGTAATGGACTTCGGTATAATAGACGTTGCAGCTAAGTGATATAGTGTGCTAGAAGAAGAAGATAAAGAAGTAGTTATTGTAGCTATAGTGGAGACATTTTTGGATTATCATAGAACTCCAAGGGATTATAGACCAAAATTTCCACCAGAGCTCAACAATAGGCTACAGAATAAATGGAGAACTGGTCTAGGAATAAATACAAGAATTAATAAGGAAACATTGTTAAAAGTTAGACCCGGTCTCATTGAAGAAAGAATAAAGCTTTTACTAGAGGAAGCAGCAATGAACTTGGACACAAAGAACCATGTCGCCAAGATTCTCAATGGGTATGAGAATGAAGTCTTAAAGGATACTTTAGATTTATGGAAGAAATATGACTTAAGTACACTTGAGAACATAGGTCCTTAGGATTAGACTGAGCAAGTACAAGAGGCACCGGTTCAATTCACTGCTCATGAAGAACCTCAAACTGCTAAGGAAAATGTTCAAATGAGAGAGTTCACATCTGGTGAATAGGTTAATATTGAACAAGAAGTCCCACAAGAACAACAAGAACTGGGTATTGATATACCCATGGGAAACCTGTATTCAACTGAGGAGCAGCACCAAGAAGAGATACCACCTGAAGAGCAGATTCATCAAGAAGAGAATGTACAACAAAATGTTGACATTAATCCAAAGGTGGAGTTACAAGCTGAAGTTCAAATACCAGCTAAAGAAAACATTGCAGCACCAGAACAAGAGGTTCACTTGGAGAACCTAATAGCCCCGGAACAGGAAGTTCAACTAGAGAAAGAGCAAGCAATACCGGCTGCAGATAGACTGGTAGAGGTAGACATTCCAAGCTCCTCATCTTCTAAAAGGAAGATATCTTTTGCAGAGGATAAAGAAGCTAAAAAGACAAAGATTACCAATACAGTGGTGGACATCAGCAAGATGTCAACAAGGCAACTAAAAGAGCTGACCAAAAGGAAACAGGACATGGTCCTGACCACCATAAAGAACATTTTGTTCAACTTCGTACTTGATGCTGACATAGATGAAAATGAACCAGTAATCGATCAACTGGAAGTTCTTGCACAAGTGATCGGTGAAGATCTGACCGATCTAGAAATAGTGGCAATTGACCACTATGAGATGAAAATAGTGGAGATACTCCACAAACAGGTTGAAGGTGAATGTGTCAACCAACTTGAGAGTGCTTCAGCAACAACTTCAAGTAGCAGGAAGTTTGATGAACAAAACTTCAAACTTTGAAATATATTTGCAAGATTTGACAAAAAAGTCTGCAAAGACCTCAAAGGACATAAGAGCTTTGTCATCCCAATTTGACATTAAGAATAATTCTGCGACAAATTTTAGCAGGGAAATGACAAGTCTTTCTTTAATATTGAGAAAGACAGTTGAAGAGGAGAACAAGCGAATCCAAGACATCATTGGATTTCAGATGTTTCTGGCCCCAACACTTGACATTATGCACCAAACAACAACTTCTACAGAGACTCTGATCAATGAACCGGATTACAAAACTGTGGAAGATATGGAGAACATCATTGTTTCTGTTAAGGCAGCCCAAAAGAACATAGAATATGTAACCGGTCAGTGGGCACCATTCCTTCACTCTGCCAAAACAATTTATAAGCATATCTTCACCAAACTTTAAATGTGAAGAGAAGGATAACCCTTTGTCCTCTGGAGGCAAAAAGGGGAAGAAGAAGCAGTAGAAAGTAGAGGATATTGAAAGGGAAATGGGAAGTAGATCAACACTCAGACAACAGAGGAAAGAGCAGAACAGGACAGAACAGCTACAGTCACTCAACCACCGGAGCACTCAAACAGGGGAAGTGTGCTACAAAGGGAAGCAAAGTCTACAAGACCAAGGTATAAATTGTCACAAGTGAGTATGGTTTTGCCAGCAATGACAAAGGGGAAGATTGTTAGCAATTTAAGTTGTCATTAGTGTAAATTCACAAATACCATGCACCAGTAAGTGCTCACCGGTCACTCACGCTACTTAGAAGACACCGCTAGACAAGAAATAGAGTGTATGCACCGATAGACTGACCTAAGTACTCAGTACCAGTCTTATAAGTGAATACAGATATGAATAGAGTATAGGATATACGGGTCTACTGCATAAAGATCTGCACTGGATTTTGCGGAGCAATGTGAGTTAAAACCGCATTATTTGGAACATCCACCACTCAGAATTGGAATTAGCTTTTGTAACAAGAAGTTAGTTTTATTTCAACAGATGCTTCCAAGGTAAACTCTAGATCACAACGCATAGCTTTTTGCTAGTTGCATGATTTATTGTTGAGTTTACAGCCTGGCGGTTTTGAGTTAAGGGTTTCATTAAGGTGAACTCTTGTATATATATATATATGGGTCATAGAACGCAAGAAACAAGGTTTGTTGAAGGTTGTCAAGAGTTGTTGAAGAGAGCAGAAGGGAGATATTTGCGAAGAGAGATCATAGTCACCAGAGGTGAAAGACGGAAAGACAGAAAAAATTCAACAAGGCAAACCAGGGAAAGAGATTGAAAGGTATGATCTAATCTGATAGTTAGTGTCATTATAAGATCATTGCTTTTATCAGTAGTGAAAGCAAAATTGAAATCCCTTAATCAGGGTGGACCTAATCGGTTCATTGTATAAATCCCTTAACCAGGTAACATCTTTGTTGATGTTCAAAGCCCTGTAACCAGGCAGCTCTTAACAGGGTCAAGATCTTAACCAGTCTTTTGTAAAATCCCTTAACCAGGTAGCACCTTAACCAGTGCTTTGTAAGCTCCTAACAGGGCGCCTTCATTTTGCAATAGTGAAGTTGTGAGCTCTGTCTCACCGTGGTTTTTTCCTTCTAACCGAGGGTTTCCACGTACATATCTAGTGTTGATCTACGTACTTACTTTTATGCTTGTATATGATTGTTTACTTTCTAAAGAATATTTTTGAACAAGTATTAAAAAGTAAAGAAATAGTGTTTACTGATTCACCCCCCCCTCTCAGTAACCAGTTAGTAATAACAAGATGCCATGACAAAAGAGTATCAATCCATCTTGAAAAATGATGTGTGGGAGATAGTACCTAGACCAAAAGAGAAATTTGTTGTTTCCTCCAAATGGCTTTTCAAAATAAAGCATGTTGCAGATGGCAGTATAGAAAAACACAAAGCAAGGTTTGTTGACAGGGGGTTTTCACAAAAGGAAGGCATTGATTATGAAGAGACTTTTGCACCTGGTGCTTGGTATACTTCAGTCAGAGCAGTCCTAGCCATAGCAACAACCAAAGGTTGGAAGATCCATCAAATGGATGTGAAAACTACATTCTTGAATGAGACTATTGAAGAGGAAGTCTACTTAGAGAAACCTGAAGGCTTTGAGATTCACAATGCAAAATCACATGTGTGTAAATTGAAGAAAGCCTTGTATGGACTTAAATAGGCTCCCAGAGCCTGGTATGACAGAATTGACAATTATCTTGTGGGATTAGGCTTCTCAAAAAATGATGCAAATCCAAATCTCTATTTTAAGATAGTCAAAGGTGATATGCTAATATTGATCTTATTTGTTGATGATATGTTAATTATAGGAGAAGATCACCTTATTGGTCAATGTACCTAGCCTCAGAGTTTGATATGAAGGACTTAGGTCTATTACACTACTTCCTTGGAATAGAAGTCTACAGAAATCATATGGTATTGTTTTGAACCAAGGAAAGTACACTATTGATATCCTGAAGAGATTTGGAATGATGAATTATAGACGTATGTCCTCACCTATGGAAACCAATTTACTCAAATTGAAGGAAGCAACAACAGATTCTAAATTTGCAAAGCCTACCCTATATAGACAGATGATTGGATCTTTGATGTACTTGGTCAACACTAGACCAGATATTTGTTATGCAATGAATGATTTAAGTCAGTTTATGTGTGAACCAAAGGAGATACATCTTGTTGTTGTAAAGCATATAATGAGGTACCTTCAAGGTACTCTTGGTTATGGTCTCAAATACGGAAATATTGACCTAAACCTTCATGGATACTCTGATTTAGATGGGTCTAGAAGTGTGACCGATTGGAAAAGCACATCAAGATGCTGCTTCAGTTTAGGGTCAGCTATGATATCGTGGATAAGCAGGAAACAATCTTCAGTGGCACAAAGCTCAACAAAAGCCAAATACATTGCAGCTTCCATGGCAGCAAGAGAAGCATTATGGCTCAGAAAACTGCTTGTGGGATTATTCGGTGAGCCCCCTGAAACCTTCTATTATCCACTGTAACAATCAGAGTTGTATTAATCTTTCTGTCAATCTAGTATTCTATGATAGATCAAAACATATCGAGGTTCCTTATCACTATGTAAGAGACATGCTAGAAAGGAATGTGATCCAGTTGGAGTATATTAGTACAGGTGATCAAACTGCAGATATACTTACCAAACCTCTCTCCATAGTGAAAGGTGAACACTTTAGGAAGAATCTTGGTATGATTGAAATGTAAATTTTCAATTTTTGATTTGTACTAATATATTAAAGATGTTTAATGTGTAAACTTGTATTGTCATATGTGTGACTCTATGACTTAATGGGCCCCATGTGTACATTACTGAAAGGTGACGATATTTCAGATAATGAACACTTGTATTTAACATTGTAAAGTGACGACTTTATGATGTTTAGAAGATCATTTGATTGATATCATGAGACTTGATATGATTCATGGATTTTCCATGAATTGTTATGGTAGACATTATGAGACTTAATGTCATTGCACATACCATAACTTGGATATATGAGAAGAATGTTATGTTCACGAGCATATTATATCCTTTTATATCACGAGTTAGGTGATATATCTTATCACGAGTTATGTGCTAACTCTCATCACGAGTTAGGTGATATATCTTATCACAAGTTATGTGATAACCCTTATCACGAGGTTGGTGATATACTCGCAGAGCTCATTGCAATGTGTTCTTATTCATACTCTTTATCTTCCCTAGCTAAGAGGGAGTGTTGAAAATAATAGCTTTGTTCAGATAAAGGATCAATGATGAGACATTTATACTTGCAATCTCATTGTTTATCATTTTTCTGAATCAATCAACTTGATTGAATTAAAGGATATCCGATCTGTATGAATTAGAATAATATTGATTTTATCATCGATCAAGCCATGATTGATCAAGCATCATTCGTATTTACCAGATCGCATATGCATTTGATATGTTCTTATCAGCATCTTAATCATGAATTTGTCAACTCTTAACTAGTTGTTAAGAAGCAAAAATGAAATGACATTTGTATATTATGTTTGTGCCGTCAATGAAGAGGCACGTCTTGAGTGGACATGCCTCCACTTTGTGGAGTCATGTCCACTCAAGACATGCCCATTAGATAGATATATATGCTAACCCGAAAAGGCATAATGAGATTTAGAAATCAAAAAATACTGAGCCTTATTCGAAGACCTGCAAAAGACACACGTTGTCATTAGATAATTCCATATACATATTCAAAAAATAGGATTGCCATTTAAACATAAGCAAATTTGATATAAGTTCAATCTCCTTTCACATTTCTTATCAAATTATTTTTCTTTCTTGTTAGTCCTTGGCCTCTAGATCTTGGGTGGTTGTTATAGGTAAATTGCTTCATGGTATCAAAGCCATTGGATCACCATTGCGTAATCTTCTTGGAGAGATTTTGGTGCAATTTGGGGTCTTGCCTTTCATGGCTTTCTATTGCAAGTCAATATTGGAGCTTGCTGGGTCAATTCTGAGGTCACCATTGGATTTAGAAGGTTGTTTTCAGTCAAAATCACCTTTTGTTTCACTCAAATCTGACATTGGATGCCAAATCTAGAGCTGTTTGAAGGTGGAGGTTGGTTACCAATCCTAGGAGTGATCTATAAATTTGGAGCACTTTGGGCCCAAAAGATCATTGCCGTCATGTTTAGAATGCCCAAAAATGCTATAATCGAATGTTAAATTGCCCAAATTGGAGTTTGACACCCGAAATTGGAAGAAAAGCCCTCATTGGCTTGTTATACGAATGCACAGTTTGTGCATGTACTGCTTTTTTTAATAAAGTTTTTGTTTTCTTTTTCATTTTTGTAAAATTGCAAAAACAATAATAATTAAAAATTGTGTTTTAATTAAGGAGTGCATTTTGCTTTGTTTTAAACATAGTTATTGGATTCACATCCCCTACCCCCACGTCTTGGTGCGAATGCGTGGGGGTATGCATCTGGATGCCCTTTATGTGCACATCCACATGTTGTGGATGCGTCTGGATGCGCATCGAGTGCATTTGTCTTCCCCCACAAGCTATGGATGAGCACCCGAACAACATCCAGGCGCATCTGGGATCAATTTTTGAAGGAGATCAACCTGCTTTGCCTAGTTTATGCAATGTACTGAAGTATCAAGTTCAGGAATGTGGTAATAATCATAAATATATTCTAGACGACATTGATACTCAATAAATGGGCCATATAGCAAAAATTTATGTTATACAACATGACAATCAACCAGTTTAGATGTTGTATACGTGGATTTATTTTGCTGTTAGGCAACATTGTTAGACTCTGTCACTTAATCAAGTTTTCATAGTCAATTTGAAGATAGTAATCCTCATTTAGGCCCACATGCTTCCCTCCTATGTACCTAACCACTTGAATTTCTATCTAATTTGCATACCTGAGATCAGGCCACTAAGTGTTCTGTAAAAAAATGATATTTTTGTGTGGATAATACAATTGGATGTTATACTAATCGTAAGTCCAATGGCTTATGTCAGTTGTTCAATCATGCACTTGTTTAGTAAATGGATTGTATCTATCCATAAGACTAAACCTTGGAAGAGCCGAGCTGTTGGTAGATGGTAGTCTGTGTATATACAAGCAATAAATTGTAGAACTGTCTTTGCATGATGCGAAGTTGAGGCAAAAAAGAAAAAATGAGATCGCGAGCAGGTGAGTAATTTCATGTACATGTAATTTCGTATTGTGTCATCTCCACTTTTCTAAAGATTTTGATAAAGTCAGGCCCTACATATAAAGGTTTTAGTGTTGGTAAGGCATTGTGATATGTGCGAATGCCATCTCCTCTTTTCCTTTTTTTAAAATTAATTTTGTATATTTCTTTAATTTTTTTGCATATATATTAATTTATAATATATACACACACATACCCAACACATCTAAAACCTCCCAATTTTTTTTATGTATACACGTGTCGGGTTTCTCATACCTACATCCGTACCTAGATTCGAACTAATAACTTAGGTTTTAAATACGACATTTTTTTTCTTTTTGTGGTTTGCAGATACTAGTAGGAACTTGACAAGGTACTTGCCACGACATGCCCTTATTAGGCCCTACTGTGGTACGCAACCCACAAGGTGGTGCTGGTAGGCTTCCCACCTCGTACCACAACCTTTCACCGTGACAGGGGTGGGGCCACTGTAGGCACTCCCTATGTAATATTTATTTTTTAAAAAGTTTTTTAAATACAAACCTTCATTTTTAATATTTATTTAATTTGTTTCTAATTTTTTAATTTTTAATTTAATATATATATATATATATATATTGTTCTTAAAAAGTAAAAAATTAATGATATTTTTTAAGAAGTATTAGAAAAAATTTTTAAAAAAGTTTTTTAAGGGATTTGATAAAGTTTTTGATTAAACTTGTTAAGTATTTTAGAAACAAAATTTCAAATAAATATGCAAAAATGGGAACAGTTTTTTTTTGTCTACCACATCCCTGTTATGCAACGTCTTCAAATTGGCAGCCAAGGGGGCCTAGTTTGCTTCGTCTATTTTTTCTTGGCGACGTCACCCAACTGGAGGGCACATTTTCTGCAATATTCTCTAGGGCCATTCTTGGTGGCATCATCTTCATGTTTTCATCTTTGCATCTATGTTGTATTCTCTTGCATGAGTTATGTTGTACATGCACTAATATAAAGTGCCATCTTTCTTTGTACTTTGTCATTGATGACATATTGATGTAATCTTTTTGTTCTTAGTAGATTAGGAATTATCTTGTGAGACTTGGTGCGTGAGAAGATTAGAATACACCAATCAATCATTGGAAGTGCATGACTCTTGTTGAGACTCTGATTGTACCAACTTGTCAATTGTGAGTATTCAGTTAATGCTCAAGTAGGTGCCTACATGCTTGATCTCTATCATATTGCAGTGGGCAATTCACAATCATTCTTCATCAACATTGGTACTTGGTTTTGTCACACTTCGACATTTTTGGTGCAACATTGGCTCTATTTTCTTGCTATGGAGGAGCATTGGTTATCATCTTAGACCATCTTTGCAGGGGATTCTTTATTGAGGAGGGGCTACTTTGTCTCTCTTCTCTCTTATGGGGGGGACTTTTTCCTCACATGGGGTTTTGTCCTTCTTTGAGATTTCTTTTATGTATTCATCTCTCTTTATTTGGAAAAGTTTTGTACCACTGGGGTTTCTCCCTTTCTCCGCTTTGTGAGAGATTGCATTGTCATATTGTACATGGGTACCTAACATGGCCTAGTAGTCGGGACCCATCTTGCATTGTGAGCGTAAGTCTACATTCCCCTAAGTTGCACTTAAAGGGGGTTGTTGGTGTAATTGATTATTCACTTAATTACTCTTAAGCTTACTTAGGATAATGCATACATGGTAGTTTACATTTGAGACACTTAGGATTTTGCACTTTTATTTGCACATGGTGTAGGAGAAACTCCACTTTAAGTGGTGATAGTTATTATCACATTCCACTTTATGTGTTGTCTCCATCTTTAGTGTACTTATCACTTGTCATCCTCCACATGTTGCACATGCTTCATTGCACAATGGAGGATGATCTACTTTTGGTGGACATGCGATTCCACCTTGTGTGGGTGATAAATTATCTCCTCCTTATCATTGTCTCTTATTGCTTTGTTTATCTAAGCAGGCATGTCTACATTGTATTCATCCAATTAATCATATTGTATTGCATTCTTGGTGAGAATACAACTTATTCTTATCATATTATTTCTCTCTTTTGTGCTATTCATTGGTCTCTAGATATTGTTGATCAATATATAGAAAGATGTCTCTAGGCAAATGGATTGATGCAATATCCCCTTCTTGCACCTAACTTAGTTCTATTTTTCCATTAGCCTATTCTCAGGTTCTTGTAGGTTAAGTTGATATGATTAAGGGACTTCTTGTCCTAAGGTTGGCTCTAGCAGTGATTTCCAAAGTTTTCCTACAAACTTTCTATTTTTGGCATTTATATATTTTTAGAAAGTGCTATTTTTAGCACTAGGTGTTGGCCTCTATTTCTCTCTTTGCTCAATGTAGTGGTTTCCTGTTTTGGACTTGGCGAGTTCTAATGTTTTCATAAAAATATTTGATTTATTCATTAAGTCTTTATAAAGTGCATCGCTTGTGTCTTTCCTAGTAACATGGTTACTTAAAGTTGTTTTAAAATAGGGGTCAGTTAACCTTCCTATTGTGATGCCAGAAATGGGGGGAAATTTAATATTTTAAAGATTGTTTTTATAGTTCCACAGAGTTTCCTGATGGGGGAATACAGGGGCATGCAGACGGGTTTTGGAGACAGGGCGACCAAGGTCCTAAATTTGTGGATGGCAAGGGGATGACAGAGGGATGATAAAAAAGTAGTGGTGGAGTGGGTGGCATTGATATACAAATTGAGGTGAATTGAAATCTTCAAGGCAAAATTTGCAATATTACATCTCTGCGCATGCCCAATGAAAGGCAAACTAATTTTTTGAGGTTAAAGGTTGCATTTAGTATCTAATGACACATGCTATATGGAAAGCGATTTGGGGGTATCCTCGGTGGTGGTTTTGTGGGGGGATGTTTCCCCCAAGTCCCCAAGTCTTGGAAACACCCCCTGCAGGAGATGCAAGTTTATTTGGGGGGGATGCGTCCTCATGGAACACTGATTATTTTATGTAGTACCTAAAGGTGATGCCAAGATAGAAAAAGAGAAATAAAATGAATTAAAAATGTTGTGAGAGTTCTCAAAGAGGATTGACTTTTTTAGGGTTAATTTCATTTTATGTGAATTTGGAAGGAGGGGGAAATGAATTCAAATTAAAAGACGGTTCCCTTATTTCTCTCTTTATTTGCCTATGCTTGATTTGACAACTTACTGTTATGCTGCTGGTTTGATTTCTGGAGTTCATCTTTTGCTGGATTGAGGATGAAATCCTTCATCTGGGTTGGTGTTTTCAGTGGTGAAATATCCACCCTGCCTGGTTGGTGCTTTGAGTTGAAGATATTCATGAGTTTTTGGATTGTTGGTGACTTTGGGCTTGAGAAGAATGAAGATTTATTCAGTATTTTGATGTGCATTTATTGGTTTAGGTGTGGAGTGTGGTTTTTGGTAGTGTATTCAATTTTTGGGTGCTGGTGCGAATTTTCTGAATTCTGGAAGTGTTTTTTCCGAGTAGCTGAGATCCAAAGATTTCCTCACATCTTTGTGGGATAGATAGCTATCATTTTGGGTAGCATCTCATTGGTTTTCTCTATGGTGGGTGCCATCTTTTGAGCTATCACTTGTGGTTTTAACTTTTTGATGAAGGTTTAATTTTATAATGCAAATCACCCTATTCTATTGGGCCGTACACTTGCTCTTTGGCAAACAGGGTTTGGTGAATGAAAATACTTGCATCTTTGGTGGCTGGTAAACCCTAAGCTTTGGTGTATGTTGCTGCTAATGAAGATTTATTGAAGCTGGAGCAGATTGGGAGCAGTTAGTGACATTTTCTATTCATCCAAGAAATTGTCCAAGTCCATTTAAAGCCTAGTCTGGAGTTGGAAACTTTCTGAGTATATCTCAACAAGTTTGGAGACATTTTCAGGTTTCATATTTAGTAACAGAAGTCTCATTTTCAGTTTGTAGTTGAATGCTAATCTGATTTTTTTAATGATTCTCAATATGAATTGATGTAAGGAATTTTTATTTTCTTCTATTGTAAAGTTATTTCTATGTATGCAATAACCTATGAATGAAATCTGAAGTTAAAACAATCAGCAAACTACTTGTTTGGTTCAGATCTTGCAAACACATATCTCAAAAAAAAAATCAAGGGGTGGTTATCACAATTGACTTTCGATGTTGCCCGTTCACCATATTGGCTACAAATGGTGAAAGCAAATAATGAGGATTTCAATGGTACATGGGCCTGGGGTTTGAGAAGATGTGTAGAGCCTTATTGGAAAAAGAGGTAAACTTTAGAATTCATTGAAGCCAGTAAGAGATTTGTAAGCCGAAATAGGGGTGCCCATCATTTTTGATGGATGGAAACATGCAGGAAATCAGTCATTGATCAATGCAATTGCAGTGTCCCCTAAAGGGGCAATTTTTTGAGAGCAGTTGATTTTGAAGGGGAGGCCAAAGATGGTGCCACAATCACTTTATTGTCTTTTCTGGCTGGTCGAAATAGGGAATTAGAACTCTTTCAGCTTTTTGGATATTTCAAGGACCAGCCATACATCTTTGAATAATATGTATCGATGGTTTGAGTAATTGTACATTCTAAAAAAACTATCTCTTCATTTTTTAAAACTCTGTACAAATTATAGAAGGGTGGCTTGTTAAGAAATCACTGCCATATAGCCTATGCTGGATGCCATACCTCTTTGGTTTGTTGTTCTTGATGTCTATCACAGCCTTACGTAAGATTTGGATAATTCAAATGAACCACAAGAATCACAACATTTTCAGTTCAAGGCAATTCTGGAGGTGTTTGGGTGGATGCCGTACACTTTAGGGTCATCAAATAATTATCTATATTAGTCAGGAGTGAGCAGAAATAAGGAAGTCTGAATTTCATAAATAATCTAGTTTCTATTGACCAGTCTTGTATGTGTGCATTTCAATTTCAGTTTGATAAATAATTTGCAGTATTTCAGAACTGCTTCAATACTGATATTAAGATCCTCTCATATATTTGTTTAGCTGCTTACAATATCTGGTAAGAGGCATATTTGGAGTTTATATTGCTATTTACATTAGAGATAAATCTGGAGCCCTATACTGAATTGATTTTTTAATGAATGGATTTGATTAGTATTGCTGAGAATAAAAGATTTTTTATTGGTTGTAAAACTTGAGTGGTTCTCTGTCGAATTTGATAGATATTGAATTCTGGAAAGTATAGCGCTAGGTTCAATATTGATTTTTCTATTTGTTTTGGAAGGCTTGCTGCGAGAACCATCATTGTATCATTGATTCATATAACTTGAAGTTGTACAGTTAACTGCCCACAAGTATAGTAATATTTATTTAATATTATTCATACTCTTTCACCACATGATCTCACCCTGTCCACATCAGGATTTCTCGATCAAAAGGTGATAAGGTTTCATGAAGTTGATAATTGTGGACATCATAAAAAAACTAAAGAGGATTCAGTTCGGAAGATTACATTATCCTAAATGAAAAGTTAGAAAGATATTGACTGCTTATGTATTATAACAGGTTTAGCATTAGTGTTGATTCGAGGCTGAGATTATGAAGCTGCATGGTTGAAAATGGGGTATACATCTTGTAAATCTCTGTGGAATGCAGGAATACAATATAATTTTGGTGTCCGAGTGTTCGAGTCCCATAAAGCTAAAATGGCTGATTATGTTGTTTTTATTGATTCAGATGAGTGAAAATGGTCTATATGGTTTTTATAAATTCAGATTAATGATTTTTAGTGTTATAAAATTATTTTTTATTATTCTGTTTTGCCAAATTATCTATATCAAGCATTTCTTCTGCGATCTTGGTACATTGGAAGATTTATTCCTTTTATTACAAAATTTATTTCCATAATTAGTGGCTTTGCTATATTGAATGGCTTCTATTAGAGTCATCTTCAAATGGTCAGTGTGTGAACAGCAATTTTTTCAATATTGAACTTTATTCATCTCTAGAAAAGTGTGTAGTGATTTGATGGATTTGTTGGTCTTTATACCATTGTTTTTTTCTTTTTTTGCATCAGTGAAGAAAATCCATCTCTGGTTAGTTTCTTCAGCCTTGTAAGACCTATTTGGGCTTATTGTTAATGTGCTACAAAGGAAAGAAAATTGAGTATAGAGATTACTCAACTTAGTGAAGGTATTATTGTGTACTTTTGACAGTTAGGCAATCTGGGAAATTTAAATTATTTATTGATTTTTTATTGCATGCTTTTGGGCATTTGTAGGCGAGGGTGTTTTTAACTCAAAGAGAGGAAACGATGTTTGTGAATCTCCGGAAATGTAAAGGGAAGGTAGTTGCTGTGGTGGGCATCGGTCATATGGATGGAATTGAGCAGATGTGGAAAGATACTGAACAAAACCTTTGAAGGATAGATGGGTGAGCTCAGTGGATCAATTGTACATCAAAAGGTCAAGTTAGTTAATTTAGATATATGTTTTCATGTGGTGATATGCAAACATTTGAAATAAGTCTCCTTAGATTCATATGTTTCTATTAATATAGCATATGCCTAAGAGTTTTATTGTATTTCATTAATATGTATGGCTGTCAAACTTTATGATACAATGTAAAATTCACGAGGATGGTTACATGTTCTAAGAACCAACGAATGCAATGCTATCTATTTTCTTACTCTTTGAACTGATTTGAAATTTAACAAAGAATTGAAGTATAGTGTTTTTGAAAGCAAGTTACTTTGAAATATTTGCTTCTAAAACCAAGATGTTAGAGATTTATGGTTGTCATTTTAATAACACAAAGTATTGGAATAATAAGTTCGGATATGGATTACAACTTTCCTAAACCAATGATTTTAAGTATGTTGTTAATTGTATTCTATTTTCACATGTTCATTAAAATGGAAAGCAACCAACATCAGAAATTTCACTTATTAGTAACATTATTTAGAGGCTATTTTTTTAGAGATATATCTATTTTGTCAATGAGTCTTCAACGATTTCATAGTTTTCTAACTCTTAAATTACAATTAAATTATAAATATATAGAATCTAGAAAATATATATATATATATATATATATATATATATATATATATATATATATTATGCATGATAAATGTTTTCTTTCAAATCCTTATATTGAGGGTGTCAACAGTCCCTTGGCCTCAGTCTGAGCATTATCTAAGCCCAACAATGGTGGGATCACACATGGATGGCTCATCCTTGCAAGCGACAAGATTCAAATTTTCTGGCATAACCAGTGAAACATGGGGACACTCCCCCCTAATCGCTGAGTATTTGGTACATGGACATCTCTAGGATGGAGGGATAGGTACTTGGCATTTTCCCATCCATACTCAACCTCTGCCAGAATGTGGGGACGACCAGGAGTCCTCAAGATGTCTCGGGGACACCTTGGAGCCACCTAAGCATCTCGTGGACATCTAGGAGTTGTCTAAGCATCTTGAGAACTTTTGGAAGTCTCTTGTACTGAGACATTTAAAAGTGTATTTAAAAAAAAAAATCTTTTTAAAAAATATTTGCAAGCAAATTAGATATATACATATGTATTTGATTGATTGAAGGAAATTTTCATTTGTGAATATAATATGGGTAGTTTATGATTGTCTGTAGCTACTATTGCATATATTTTTGCTAGTTATGTTGGCTACCCCAAATAAAAGTCAAAACTAGGGTTTCTATGTTTGCAATTCATGTAGTGCTACTGTCATTGCTACTGTCATATTTTTGATATAATATAAATTGTTCCACTTGTCAATTCAACAATTTTATATAGTATTCTAATTTCTAATAGTAATTAGGAATTCATATTCAATGTATAAAACTTCAAGGTTTGACTATACTGTAGTCTATATTTTAGTATTTGGAATTTGCAATTTTTCTATTTTACTTCTTATACTATTATACATTTTTCATAACTGGCATTTTAAGTACTATATGTCTAGTATATACTATATACAACATTGCCACACCCCCTTGCCATGCTCCTATTGCCATCCAATGTCGTCCCCAAATTAAAGCCCATTTTACCCTCATCCCGAAAACGCATCCTGTCATCCCCTTGTCCCCAGGTCCCTTAGGACTCGTGTTACATTGGGCATAAACCTTGGAAATGCACCAGCCCAACATAGATTTTAACTTGGTTGGGTGTTAGAACAATGACACGCCTTAACCATTGCACTATGCTCTTAATGACATATGCATGATAAATAATTACTATAGTTAACAGAATAATTGAAATGTTACATCCATAGAACTCTAGAAATAGTGTATACATGATAAAATTTTAATAGATGGCATGCATATAAATCCTACACTTAATGTTCCATGCCTTTTACTCAGTTTGAGGACACATGTAATGTCCCCTTTTTTGGCTAACTTGGAAAGTTGGGACAATTTCCCAATTCTGCCTTCTTACATTATCAAATGATTGCAATTAAAAACAAGTTAAGGATATTCATGAATTATCAACTACTATTTCTGATATAGATGTATAAATAAATACAAGATTGATATTGAATTGTTAGCAATATTTGATATACAATTGGAAAATATGTATGAATGATATTGTCTTGTCTCTTGTAGTGATAAAGAAATGATGCTATGTCTGATATATGATATGTTTATGCAATTGATATATCTTGCTTTCAACAATGGATTGTTGTGTCTGATATGCCAATTATCTCAATCTCACACAATTTTAAATGATATTGTCTTATCTCTTGTAGTGATAAAGAAATGATGGTATGTCTGATATACAATATGTTTATGTAATTAATATATATTGCTTTTAGCAATGGATTGCTATGTCTAATATGCTAATTATCTCAATCTCACACAATATTAAACTTTTTTCTTTAAATGGAGAAAGTTACTACTGTTGTCCTATTTGATCATTAAGATTAGTGGAATGGGTAAAGGGCCATGTAGATTGAGGAAGAACATTCATCTATAAAGTATAGAGATTTGCATATTCTTAATAAAGTGGTTAGGCTTACACTTAGTGAGATGCTTGTCGGATTGTTCGGATAATTCGACAGTCTTACGCCAGAAAACAAGAAAGTGGCGACGGGAAAAGAACGCGCGGGGAAAGCATCGCTAACGTGAGCTGGCAGCCAGAGACAAGGATTCAGAAGATGAAGTCAATGCTTTGTCATCATTTCTCAATGCTACATCCTTCCTTCAAGACCAAGTCAAGAAACAACATAGGAGACACAAGAAGCTATAAGAACAGTGTCCATGAGATGCCTCAATAAAAAAACATGGCTACACCAATCTATACTCACAAGCACATTGTCATGCCCTGCAAGGGAACCAGGGAAGAGAACAAAGATTCTCTTTAGAAAAGAAAACCTAAGTAATGAATTATGGAAATTTTTGAACTTTAAAAGATATACATGCCCAATACATAAAGAAAGTTCAACTTGGATTCCTCCATAGGTTCCCTACTATTATATGAACCTTCCATTTAAGTTCATTACATTTACTAATAATAAAATTAACTCGTAAAGCAACTATATCATATCATTTCAAGAATTCTTTATAAGGAAATACAAAATGTTTTCATTTCAATTCGACATTTGAATCCATCTATATTCCTAAGTATCCTTAATGAATAATATAACATTTAAAAAATTAATACCACATAATAGATTCATCTAAACTTTTGAACAATTATACATAGGAAATCATTACATTTGATTCACCAGCTTTTTCTTAATCAACAATAATGAGAAACATATCATTTTACTTGAACTCTTACTAAATCCATTTCTTATTCCAACAAACATCATTTACATAAAGTTCATATTTTCCCTTTTTCTTTTTCCTAAATCTACCCATTCCCAATACATCACTTTTAGATACATTAATGATTACATTACATTCATCTTCTCTTGGGAGGTAACAATAATTTTACATTGAATTAAACATCATGAAAGATAAGAAAAAAATCTTCTTTCTTCAAAACTAGAACATATGCAAGCAGGAATCCATAAGCTCTGCAACTGTGGAAAGGTACCTCGATAAAATATTTACCACCCAACCACATGGAAACCAAAATGCCCACTCCCCCGTGCTAGGAGATAAACACCAAGGTCCACAAAAGGAGCAATAACTAGGCCATACCTAGGGTTGGGGTAACCTTTCCCAAATTACAACTATAAGAAGATCTAAGTGCAAGTCTTATTTCCCAAAAGGTTCGAAGGCTAGGTAGAAACTCTAAGTGACAAGCTAGGTGAGTGTCATCGCATAGCCCTCACCCCCTGGGTTGTCCTAGTACTAGCCACTCTTTGCCCCAGCCCCCAAGTAGGCACATGCAGAATCGAATGTCTTTCGTACAGACAAGCGCCATTCAGTCGTACCTACGCATAGGTATCTTCTCCCACTCCCATCCATAGCCTTTACTAGCGCTAATGGCATGGGTGAGGCATACATTAATCTTTTTAGTGTTTGATCCCTTTCCCATAAGTTTTTTTTAATTAAGTTATCACTTGTTAAAACAACTCTTCAGTAGGTTATCCTGGTTTTAGCCACTCAGGGCACCGACCCCACACTAAGAGCCACTCACCTAGTATTCTTAGGTTTTCTACCCTTACCCAAACATCATAAACACAACATATATGATTTAAAACAAGTCATAAAGACATTTGAGAACTTATATTAAAGAATAGGAAAGATTAGGAACGTTTAGTGATGTTTAGGAAGCCATAGGATAGCCCTAGTCCACTGGGCAACCCTGATTCCCAAACACATCCTGAAGATTAACTAGGCATCTAAATGCACCATACAACATGCACCTGAAGCAATTGGGAATCCAAGTGACCATATACTACCTAAGGTCAGCCCCAAATCACCCGAGAACCCAAAAACACCAACTAGGTAAAAAACTAGGGTTTCTGGGAGAGCTGCGCAGTTGGTAGAAGTTGTACAGTTGGTTGCTGAAGCTACACAGTTGGGGCCTCAAGCTGCATAGTTGGTCATGGGAATTGCACAGTTGGTCCCCAAAACTGTGCAATTGGATAGAATCAGACAAAAATAAAAAATTAACTTACAGGTGCAACTTTCGGTTAAAACTGGGCAATATGGGGGCTGTGGATGCATAATCTGGGCAAGACCCATTTGAGATCTCCCAATTTCCTTGCAAAAACAGCCATTAGACTCAATTTTTCAGCAACCTAAACCTACTCTAGATCTAGGAATAGGAAACATGCCTCTAAGCTAGAAAGAAACTAGTGAAGGAAATTAGAAGTTTTCCTAAGGTCTAGAAGTTCCTACAGACCCCTGAGACATATGAGAAGATGTCACAAGGATCCTAGGAAGTCTACAGACTCTTCCTAATGCATGAATGGAAACAAATTAACATACACCAGATAATAGAGTAGTTTTGGAAAGCTTACATACATATTTCAATAACAACATAATAGTCAACTTTCTCACATAATGTAATTTGCATCAATTATAACAATTTGCATCAATTTACCTCTATAATAATTTGCATCAATTATAACTAATAATAATGTCTTCCACAATAATGGTTAGGATAGAGATAGTTTTAGTTTAAATTAACACAATGATATAAATATATTTGATATTTTCATATTTGAGATTTATATTAGATTATTAAAGACATCAATATCATTATAGATGATGCTTAAGTCATATTTCAACACTAAAATAATAATAATAATAATAATCAAATTATACAGTTCTATTAAATATCATAATTAAATAATATTTTTTAGTAACAAATGACATTCAATATCATTTTAAGATATATCTAACTAACGATCAAGTCATCTAAAGTTAACATTAGTAAACAATTTTAATGGTTAAACATAAGGGACATATACTATCACCTGACTTAGCATGAACTAAACAAACCAATTATTTACTATATTAACTCATATAATACTTTAAATGGGGCTATATGTTCTCCATTAAATATATTTAATAATACTTGTATTATATTAAGATTTTAAAGCTATTAATGCTTTAATATATTATAATAGTTAAATATAGCTCAAAGAATATATGTTATACTGCTAAGAGGTAACTAAAATTAAAGATGCAAATAACATCAAAAACCATCATCAAAGTCGTGACATGAATCATCAAGCATGCCAACACACACCCAAAATGCAAACCATAGATATCGAACTAAAAATGGTAGTAGAAATTGTGAAGTAAAATTTAATATTTTGGAACTTTATATGGCGATTCAGTTTCAGTTGCTTTAATGATATGTATTAGTTGCTTTAATTACATAGCAGATATCCATTATAATAATAAACAGAGTGGGGCTTTTTACAATTTCGCTCGTGGAATGGTTAAAAATGCAAATAAATTTTATAACAAACTCAATAGTGGACTAGAAATAACTTTGACAATGGATTCAAAGGTCACCCTGTGTGAGGATGACCCCTCCATTCCTAAACATCAGTTTACTTTCAACCCAATTGACGAAATCAAACGTAAGCCGAACAATTCAGACATTGATGTTATTAGATTTGTTATTTACATGCAAGAAACTTCGACAATAAAAAGAAAAGATGGTACAGAGATCCCCAAGCGTACGATCAAGTTGCTAGACACTTCTCACACTGTTATCGATGTTACACTATAGGGGGCATCAACTGAATGAGAAGGTGCAGATCTCTAGAAAAAGTATTAC
The DNA here is from genome assembly GCA_027943335.1 of Chamaecyparis obtusa. Classification (NCBI taxonomy): domain Eukaryota; kingdom Viridiplantae; phylum Streptophyta; class Pinopsida; order Cupressales; family Cupressaceae; genus Chamaecyparis; species Chamaecyparis obtusa. Next base: position 283,501 of record BSBK01009493.1, read on the forward strand.
CTCCAAGAAACTATGGCGCTTGCTATTAAGAGTGGGCATGTATCTGAATTTAATGGTAAAGTCATAAGTACATCAAACACGACAACTTTGTTGATAGACCTTGTCATAGAGGAAACTAGACAATTGAAGGATGGAGTCAGGGTTGATCGAGAGAATCATAGAGAAGTAATATATTTTTGGCAAGTTGTGGGGAGAAAGTAATATGTGCGCTATATATAGAAAGAGAGTTTACTAGAAAAGCCAGTTAATATGAATGTTGGGTTCTATTATGCTTACACACATGTATTGATTAGGATAAGACATTGCCACATAAATTACCATTGTGGCAAGTTTTTACGACACTGTTACTACAACTTATAACAGGTGTGAAAAAACAATACAACAACCATATCAATATCACAAGCAATCTTTCTACATCAACAATACAATGATGTCATTTAATATATATAACACTATCGGTGTATCCCTTGCACCCTTCAAAGGTGCAAGTGCTAGTATAACAGTTTGCTAGATTTAAAGGTTAGGATTTGGAGATCCATTTGCACAACTAACTATTTCTAACATGTTTTGATGAATTTTTGTGTGGCTTTAATATTGGTTTCTGTAGTGAGAGGTGGAAGAGAGTTTTAATGTATTTTAAAAGTTGTTGAAACATTTCAGCAAGTGGAAATGATCTTTAAAATATGCTTTTGAGATTAAATGAAATTTGTAGACTATGTTTTTGAATGTTGTTCTAATGATGGAAGTAGAATAAACTAGCATGCCTTTACTTATATAGATATATGTAGATGGCAACAAGAGATATTACTCTTGAGATGTTTATTTTATTTTATTTAATCAATAGTAAAATCTAAGTGAACCCAATGCCAAAATTTATATGTAATTATGGAGTTAAGGATGCCTTCTATTAGTATTCCTATGATCCTTGCATTCTCCATTAATTACATGATTTTACATCATTTATATTAATTTGTATTCATTTTTAACTTAAAAGTAAAAATTGCAAAGGATGCACATTAATTTTCTTCAATAATCAGTTATAGCTTTTCCTCACATTTTGTTACCTTGTTTTTCAAACATGGCCCAAAAATTTCCATACTTACAAATGCATATTTCTTATTCTTTGAGTCAACTGATAGGTCCGTATGACTCAAATTCATTTGTTTATGATCATTTGAGCCTTTATAATTTTGATCACTAAATAGAAATGTGTGAATACATCACCTCTCTATGTATTTGGTGACATTAGGAGGGTATATGAAAATTGTTGCAAAAAAGTTGTCACCTCTAATGAGTGTTATGATTGCATTGTGACCTAAAGGATGAGGCTCCCAAATATGTCTATAAATATGTAATTGAATCAGGCTAGTTGTTAAATGCTTTCATGGACACTCTTGAAGACCATTCTATACTATACTCTTGAAGACCATTCTATACTCTTGAAGTCATAGACACTAGTGTGGTTGTTCATGCAATCAAATCTTTATTCAAAGAAAATTAATGCTTGTTTTTGCTTGCCCAAGATGATAAGAATTTGCTAAGAAATGATGATACAAAGAAAACCTTATCGGAGTTGTTGGGTTGAGAAATTCGATAAATACCTACAACCAAATATTCATTCTTTACCAAGTCACCAAAAAATTCACAAAGAATATTGATCGCTATATCACATGAAGAGGTTGTGAAGGGGTTGCGGAATAGCGAAAATCACTATTTCACGAAAGGAACAAACATGAGGTTTGCAAGATAGCGAAAAGGTTACATTTTGCATACCGAGGCTTTTAGGGTACTATGAAATGACAATGTATTTATGAAGGGTCAGTAGAAAGCGAGGTGACGATTATTTTTGAAGGGCTCATTCACACATGTAGATGTTTTAAAGCATTTTTGCAGCTGAAACCATTAATGCTATGTTATTCCCGATATAAGAATAAAGTTATGTGCAAAGATGTAATGTCCCTAGTTGGGACCTTACGTAAATTTTTCTCATTTAACTTTTAGGTGAACTAATTTTTTGTATCTCTTTTCTTAATCGTGGATGAAATATTCATATTTCATCAATAATAGATATGTTTATTTATAATTAATTTTCTTGCTAATTTATATCTTGATATATCATAATTAATTTATAAGCTATTATTATTTAATGATATATTATATTTTGATTATTATTTATCTTTAATATTTTATATGGTATTAAACAACCAATTAATATATAACTTTAATGAATAATATTGGTTATGTAATGTTTCTTCTTATTATCCTTATAATTTCTTGCAAAACCAATATTAGTACAAGATATTATACAATATTTATATGACTCATACTCTAGTTTAAGTTAGTAAGGGGGGAATTTGGTTCTTAAGCCTGCCTCTAGTCGGGCTTCACAGAATTCCCGATTCTTGGCTTGAGGGATATAAGATCCACTGTAAGCAACCGGGCTATAGACACGTCATCCCATAGAGCACCGCCTATAAGTACATCTTGGAAGCAATGAATGCATTTCAAGCCTACACATATGCATATGACTGGTATCAATATATATACTGCCTATGAGATTATAACAATCTCAGCTTTGGCACGAGACTATACCAATCTCTAATTGCCATCAATTATAGATTGGCAATAGGGTTATATCAACGTCGAATTGCCGTCCATCTCAAATAGGCAATAGGGCTATACCAACCTCAAATTTTCATTAATCACAAATAGGCAACGAGGCTATACCAACCTCGAATCACCATTAATCACAAATGGGCAATGGGGCTATATCAACCTTGAATTGCCATTACTTTGATCTCTATGTAGCTTGGGATGAATATAAGATTCATATGTACAACTATTAGAGGGAAGATGAATATAAAATTAATTATCAACAATTGTATAACATCGATTTCATTATCTACATAAGGAATGTCAAAATAGTATATTCATTAATATAAATAAAAAATGTTACATACACACACACACACACACACACACACACACACATATATTCAATAAATAAATAATTAATTTATATTTTAAATGACATACCACAATATTGAATTTTCATTGAAAGTCTTTTATCTTCCACTCTCCTTTATAATATTTTTTCCTCCCTTGAGTTCCTCCTACATTTCGTCCTTTATTTCGTCCTATATTTTCTCGTTCATTTTCTCCTAGCTTTTCTCCTTAACTTTCTCCTATATTATTTTCTCCCAAGCTTTCCATATTATTTCTTCGTGTCTTTTCTTTTTTCCCGTGATTGTTTTCTTATACCTTTTTTTTTTTTTTTTCCAAAAATCATGTCTTTTGGATTATATTATGTTATTTTCTTTATTTATATTTACTATATGAATAATATATTATAAATAATAATAGATTATACTCATAGTGTGATTGCTTATTTATTATTTATTATTTTTAATAATTTATTAATATTATTATATTGATTCATCAATGATATATTATATTATATATAATATTTATATATAATAATTATATATCATATTTTTATTATTATTTTAATAATGTTTTATATTAATAATATATTAGTATGCTTATATATTATTTTATTATTTTAATAATAGATTATATTATATCATTTTATTTATTAAATTTTCTTTTATTATTTTATAAAATATTAATTTCTATTTCAAAATGGGGACATCACAATCCACCCTTCTCAAAATTGCTTGTCCTCAAGCAATTCGAACCATTTCTATGAGTGGTGTCTTTCTATGTCTATATCCCATCCAATGACCTTGAACTTGATTTGCCGTAGCACTTTCCTTCCCTTCTAATAGATGTTTCTCAACTCCAAGAATGTCCTTTATCAAATCTTGACACTCACCAAAAATGTCATTGATCAATCCTCATGGATAATTTAAACCTATCTTCCTAATTCTATCAAATCCTTAGGGGAAGTCTACCAGATCATGTTCCCTAACCTTCTTGAGGATCTCTAGGGTTCTGAATGATATAAGATCAATTCTAGAACCATCCTCGATTATTTCACCATCTTCTCTGGAGCACACACCCCAAGGTTTCATCTTGGAATAGATATCCTCTATTCAAGGCCTTTCAACTTGGAAGAGATATCCTCTATCCAAGGCATCTTATCTTGGGAGAGATATCCTCTACCCAAGGCTTTTCATCTTGGAAGAGATATCCTCTATCAAAGGCTTCTCGTCTTGGGAGAGATATTCTCTACCCAAGGTTTTTCATCTTGGAAAAGATATCCTCTATCAAAGGCTTATCATCTTGGGAGAGATACTCTACCCAAGGTTTTTTGCATATGCATAAGTTGATTCATCAGAATATTCTGGCATTATGGTGGTTATATCAACCTTAGTCAAGTCATTCTTATGGAGATTATATCAATCTCTCATACTATGGAGATTATCTCACTACCAAGCATAGCTTGGATCTCATCATTTATGAAGATAGAATTCATATTTCCACAGTACTATCCATATTGCAAATCAATACCAAATTGTATGGTTATGTAATTATAATTCCACCTTATTACTTTTACCCTTTAGGATGGCAGGATCATGCTTTGATACCACTGTAATGTCCCTAGTCAGGACCTTACGTAAATTTCTCATTTAACTTTTAGGCAAACTAATTTTCTGTATCTCTTTTCTTAATCATAGATGAAATATCCATATTTCATCAATAATAGATATGTTTATTTATTATTAATTTTCTTGCTAATTTATATCTTGATATATCATATTTAATTTATAAGCTATTATTATTTAATGATATATTATATTTTGATTATTGTTTATCTTTAATATTTAATATGGTATTAAACAACCAGTTAGTAGATAACTTTAATGAATAATATTGGTTATGTAATGTTCCTTCTTATTATCCTTATAATTTCTTGCAAAATCGATATTAGTACAAGATATTATACAATATTTATATGACTCATACTCTACTTTAAGTTAGTAAGGGGGGAATTTGGTTCTTAAGGCTGCCTCTAGGTCAGGCTTCATAGAATTCCTGATTCTCAGCTTGAGGGATATAAGATCCACTCTAAGCAACCAGGCTATTGACATGTCATCCCATAGAGAACTTCCCATAAGTACCTCTTGGAAGCAATGAATGCATTCCAAGCCTATGCATATGCATATGACTAGTATCAGTATATATATTGCCTATGAGATTATAACAATCTTAGTTTTGGCAACATGACTATACCAATCTCGAATTGCCATCAATTATAGATTGGCAACAAGGTTATATCAACTTTAAAATGCCATCCATCTCAAATAGGCAATGAGGCTATACCAACAATTGCCATTAATCACAAATAGGCAACGAGGCTATACCAACCTCGAATTTCCATTAATCACAAATAGGCAACGAGGCTATACCAACCTCGAATTGCCATTAATCACAAATGGGCAACGAGGCTATATCAACCTCGAATTGCCATTACTTTGATCTCTATGTAACTCAGAATGAATATAAGATTCATATGTACAACTAATAGAGGGAAAATGAATATAAAATTAATTATCAATAGGGTGAACCCACAATAGTGGGTTACACTTTTTCAGAGGAAGGAAAATGTCTTGAAAAGCGTGACCAAATAAAAAATCCCTTCATAATTTTGATAGAAAGTAACCCATATTTTTTATCATAAGTAAGTAACTTTTGATCGAAAGTACAAAAAATCCGTACTTTCAATCGAAAGTTACATGCTAGGAAATTTCGATCGAAAGTAAGTAATTAGGGATTTTTCGGGGGGTTTTTAACCCGCTAAAAGTGACTTTCACTATCACTTTCTACGGGATTGAAAGTTTTGGCTCAAGGCATCTGATTCATCAACCGTCGCTTTTAGATTTTTTAGTTTTAGTTTTTCATTATTTATAGTATTTGATATATATATTTAGCATATATACATGTATATATGCATGTATATGTGTATATATGCATGTATATATGTATATATACATGTGTATATGTATATATATGTGTATATTTGCATGTATATATGTATATATATTTGTATATGTGTATATATGTGCATATATATATGTGTGTGTGTATATATATATATATATACATATATATGTGTGTGTATATATGCTTATATATGTGTATATATATATGTATACGTACATATATATGTGTATATATGTATATATGCATATATATGTGTGTGTGTGTGTGCGCATGTGTGTGTGTGTGTGTGTGTGTGTGTGTGTGTATGTATGTACGTGCATGTATATATACATGTACATATGTATCTACATATATACATGTGTACACATGTACACATATACATGTATATATATGTACATGTGTATATATGTGTATGTACACATATATACATGTACATATGTGTGTATATATGTGTACACACACATATGTATACATGTGTGTGTGTACATATATGTGTACACACACACACACACACATATATATATATATGTGTGTGTGTGTGTGTGTGTGTGTGTGTATGTGTGTATGTGTGTATACATATGCATATATATATGTGTATATATACATACATATATGCACACACACACATATATACATGTATGTACATATATATACATGAGTATGTATACATATATCATGTATGTGTATGTATATATGTATATATATACATATAAATATACATATATATATGACATGTACACATGTATATATGACGTGTGTATATATATATATATATATATATATATATATATAAACACACGTGTATATATACACATACATGTACATGTCATGTGTATATGTCATATATATATACACATACATATATATACATGACATGTATACATACATACATATGTACATATAGATGTACATATGTATGACATGTATACATGTCATATATATATATATATATATATATATATGTCATGTCATGTATATATATATATACATATACATGTGACATATATATATATATATATGTCATGTATATATATATCTATATATATGTATACATGACATATATATATATATATGTCACATGTATATGTATATGTATATATATATATATATATATATATATATATATATATAGACATGACATACATACATACATACATACATACATACATACATACATATATATATATATATATATATATATATATATATATATACATGTCATATATACATGTGTATATATATGCATGTACATGTGTGTGTACATATGTACAATACACGTTTATTTACATTTAAATGTAATTTATGTAATTGATTTTACTTTGAAATAATGTAGCGAAATGTGCATACTTTAATTTTATTTTCAATTAAATTAGGAAAACATATATATGTAGACTTCATTTGATAGTAAATAAAATCTTTTAGGTACACATATTCTATCTATCAGACATATTATTGCACATCACACATGGCATATGCACTGATTCCCCCCATGGAACTATTTGCACACACTAATAAAGAAATTGAACGGTTGTAAGAATCCATAAATAATCCAACTAGCTCTAGTGTCTATAAGAGCACATGTCAATCCATACTTACTAGCTTGATTAGCATTAGGGATGACATTCATGGTACCACTCCCTATGCCCCAAATATTATAGAGACGATACTTGAGACGAAGAGACAAGATGTTGGCTCTAGTCTTTCTCTTAAGGAGGTACAGGATTTAATGCCTAAAGAAACCCTGAAAAGGGAAGCTTTCCTATCTTATGTAGATTTACAGTATGTGAAAGGATATTAGGTTACTTGATGTCAAGATCTTGCTATATCAGCATTGAGATACCCACGATTTCTAGCTACCCATGGTCATTATCTGAATAACGACTAGATTCCATTGTACTTTACACAATAGATTTTTATTGAGGTTCATTTAGGGAGGGTTGTTAATTACACTGATTTTCCAGTACATATAGGACAGGGGCGTGGAAGAATTGCTGATAGAGATACTTTTCGTCGAGCTGATCAATAGAGGCCAGTACACAGGGCCATTGTTGGTCGGAGGGCACCTGCTATAACTCTTTCATTGGTTCCTATTGCAGATGATGTTATTCGTAGGACCCATATTCGAGGTGCGATTGATAGTATGGGGGACATTGTAGTATTTGTCGTATTCATATCTAGTGATCAGTTTGGTCAGTACCTGATGTCTCGATGACACTCCAAATTGTTAGGTGGAGCACCCTCTAGCAGGACTGCACATGACATGTATAGTGCAATATGCATCCCTTCACTTTCTAGCCTAGAGAGATTTACATGAGAGATGACACATGTCACATTGACTAGTTTGGTTGAGGATTTGTTGGATGCATATGCATTTATAGCAGTGGAGCATGATATCCCCATATCAAATGTTAGATCTCGTGTGGGTACTGTCAGATACACTCAGCCACATCCTTCTCACTTAGACTATGGCCATAGTGGTAGTGCTCATGAGAATCCACCTACTGACCACTCTATTCCTATACAGGGAGAGGCACACCGTACAAACCCTTTAGTCAGTGCAGGGCACCAGTTCTCTGATGTTGGCCTTGACAACATTGACTTCATCATGACCACTATGGGTTTCTAGATTTGTTGACACATGATGATATGACTTCCATGCCATCTCATTTGGTTAGTCCATTGCATTCATCTTTAGAGAGGTGTGTGCGGTCTACTCATGTTGCAGATGCAAAGTTGAGCTTGGACTATACACATCAAAATCTTGATACCTTGGTTGATAGGATCGAGGCTAGGGAGTTGGACTACTATCATTTTTCACCACCTACACAGGTATAAATCAGATTATATATATTTAATATTACAATTTAACTTATTTATTTTCAAAATTTTAATCACTATATATATATACATGTATATATATGATATTTTTTGTCTACTAGGATGTGCCTCTTGTTACTCCTTTGAGCACTGATCATGTACATCATCGGTACTCACTCGATGATGACATCAGTAGTGGACATGTGAGTTTTTAATTTATTGATGTGTGTACACACTTTATAACATGTTTTATTGTACAATATTTTATCAAACTTAAGACATGTGTACACTATTTATATATTAATTTATATTTCTCTCTCTGTAGGGATCTGCACATCCTTCATAGCATGATAGTCACTCTGGGTCTGACCACTTAGTGAGGAGTCATCATGAACACTTTCATATGTGATATATATATGTGTGTGTGTGTGTGTGTGTGTGTGTGTGTTTGTGTTTGATGAACTATATTTCATTTCTAGACTCTACAGTCGATTGATGTGTTTGATGTTATATTTCATTTCTAGACCCTTTTGATAGAATGTTTGACACATGATTGACCATGGATGTTTCATATTTACAGTACTTGATCTACATGATTGATGTTTCTTGCATGTTATATATATACTTGTAATACCCCAAAATTGGCACCTTACAATTTCAATCAATTTTGGTGCATTCCTCGAATTTCTACATCATCAAAGTCCTATTTTATTAGGTAATTTTCTCTCTCCTACCTGACTTTATTTGACTTGATGTCAATTGCAAAAACCCTAATTTGCATTAATCTTACACTATAATTAATTCCTAAGTATTCGACTTTATTAGCTAAATAATCCCTATGATAAATTGATTTAATTCTAAAGTCGTAAGTGCTTTAAATTAAATTGAAATCCACCCCCTTTAGCTAATACATATAAAAGAAATTAATATTACTTAGTTATTTGAATGGACACCTTTATTTGAATTAATAATTCAAATTACTCGAAAGGTCACCCATATGTGGCAATAATTCATTCTTTAATTAAGTAATTCCTCAATAGTTGTCTCAATTGAGAATGAAGAGTTAACCGTTTCATTTCAAGAACCTCTTCATTCTCTCCTCGGGCTTGTCTATATTATGAACTTTCTTCCTCATTCAAAAAAAGACAATTGTGAGAGTAACAAAACTATAGCCAATTTTAGTCTCAATTTCCATGCTTTCAAGCTTTATTGCATAATTAGATTACTTTCTCATTTTATTTTAATGGTATCTTGCATATTAATTAGTTTGCTTATATATTTTTAGAGTAATTGTATATCTCATTTCAAGTTTTTCTTAGCTTAAAATTACACTTTCATTCTTAGTTTAACTTGCACTCTCATATAGTTTAATTGTTCATTTTGATTATTTCAAGCTTTCAAATCCTCCATCTTAGTTTGGTCTAATGGTTGTTGGCTCTCCAATTTGAGAGTAATTTAACATCCCAGCTAATTAGGAGGCAATAGGTCAATTCACTATGAATTTGCAAATTGGGTAATTCATACTCATTTTCGTAATTCAATTTGTGAGCAATGACTATGTTGTGTCTATGACTAGATTAGAGGTCCACGTCCAGCTATAAACATTCAGGCACCCACCGTGGAGACAACTATGAACGAAGTATCCTCATAAATTACCCGAGTCAGAGAAACTTGACATCTTTTTGGAAAACCTTGTCCCAGATTTTGGATATTAGGTACAACTACAAGGTCCTTTGACTTTTGACAACATGATCAAGCAAGATGTGAGGATAGAGGCCTTTATGGTTAAGAAAGGAGAATTAACTTTATATGATGGAGTGGTTGATAATGTATCTGCAAAGCTTTCAAAATTTGTTTTTAATCTCACTTCTAGCATATAAGCGGCTAAGGCTGTTGAGAAGACTACAACGGATAATCAAAAAACTTCAAGATTCGCTAAGAATAAACCTTGGGCCTCTTGACCCAAGCACGAATTCACTTCTCTCAGAGAGCCTCTTGATGTAGTCTATAAGACTCTTGTGCAGAATCAGATTCTCACTCCTTTGGAGAAGCGTCCTTATGACCCACAACCACATCCTCATTGGTGGAATGACAACCATTACTGTGACTACCACCAAAACATTGGTCATAAGACTTCTACCTATCTTCAGTTGAAACATAAGGCTCAAGATTTAATCGATAATGGTGATATTGTTGTAGACAGTCATAACAAGAATTCAGACCATCGGGCGTTTGATGAAGGGTACTCCCCTTAATACCACAAACACATAACAGAAATAGAGAAACAACAACAATATGCAAGAACAGAAAATTGGCTTCTTGTTATCTCCACAAATGTGGAATTACAAACTTTCAGAATTACAATATGCAAAGCCACATGGGCATTCCATTACGATATTCTGTAGGACAAAGCCTCGAATCAATACCCAGAACTATTCTGAACTGCCTAAGACAATAATGCAGTCTTCCTTATATAGGCAATTTTCCACCGCCTGGGAAGGTTCCAGAATTTTAGCCAATAAGGCCGACCAAACTTAGAATTATTTTTATTTTACATTTCATTACATCATAGTCGGCTCAAAATAAATTTTGAAACCTGAACAGAAATTTTGAAGAAAAATCATTTTCTGCCATTTCAGGTGACCCAACTTCCGAAGACCATAAGTCATCACCAGTTGACCCGATTGACTATTGTAACCCATTTCGGAAAGGGCGCGAGGAGCTCTACAACGCCTGAATTAAGTAAGCTTCATTCAGCCCAAAATTTGACCTCATCCGGGGCCTCTAAAGCCCTCAAAACTGAGTTCGAAGTTTCTGTACCCTGCTGCCAATACCGAAAATCTTCAATATCTTCCAATATACACTTGATCTGGCAATGAAACTTTACTGGCAGACTTATATGACCAAAATGAACCTCCAAGAAAGAAATCAGATCATTCTGAGCACATACAAAAATTACCAAAAATAGTAACTTTCCATAAATAGCAGCTCTGCACAAAATAGCCCTTATTGAATACAAAAATAGAAATATTTTTGGGTGATGCAAGATTGCTCTTACACCCAGGATGCTCCTGCATCAGACACCCGGGGTAATTTGAGAAGTAACCCTGTCACGACTCAGGTGTGCAGAGGAAAACCAAGACGGCTAATCTCCTCCTTTATCAGCCATGATGAATCTTCAACAGGTCGTCCTTTCCACTTGACCAGATATTCTTCATATATCTTGTTCCTTGTGCTTCTGCCAACACGACTATCCAGTATATCTTCAATCTCCTTAGTGTCTGAACTAGTTGCTGGAATACTCCACTGTGCTGTTGTGATCTCATCTTCAACACCTCCTTCATGATACTCTGTCAGATCTGAAATGTTAAACATTGGTGAAATATTTAGCTCAATAGGCAATTCTACCTCATATGCGTTTCCTGAATCATGTTTTTTCAGTATCCTACATGGTCCAAACTTCTTCATTTTCAGCTTGTTATATGTACCAACTGGAAACCGCTCCTTCCGCAAATGAACCATGACTTCATCACCAACTTGAAATTTCTTATACCTCCTTTTCTCATCTGCCTTAGCCTTATATTGTGCGTTCATCTTGGTAATATGCTTCCTCACCTCCCCATGGATGTTCTTCAAGTGTTCTGCAAAATCTTCAGCTTTAGCACTACTTATTTCTCCTTTATCTATCTTCCTCAATTCAGATGCATTTCTTGGACTACTTCCATATACAATCTGGAATGGTGATTTACCAGTGCTCCTGTTGACAGAATTATTGTATGCAAATTCTGCCTGTGGTAAAATCAAATCCCATCCTGTTGGCTTATCTCCAACCAAACATCTCAGCAAATTTCCCAAACTCCTATTCACCACCTCTATTTGTCCATCAGTCTGTGGATGATGTGATGAACTGAACTTCAAATCTGTCTTTAACTTCTTCCACAATGTACGCCAGAAATATCCAACAAACTTAGTGTCCCGATCTGAAACTATGGTCTTTGGCAAACCATGAAGTCTCACTACTTCTCTGAAAAACAATTCTGCTACGTGAACAGCATCATTAGTCTTCTTGCAGGGAATGAAATGTGCCATCTTTGAAAATCTGTCAACCACCACAAAAATTGAATCGTGTCCCCGCTGTGTCCTCGGTAAACCAAGAACAAAGTCCATGCTGATATCCTCCCAAGGCTTCTCTGGTATAGGTAATGGCTGATACAACCCTGTATTCTGCTTCACTCCTTTCGCCATCTGACATACTCTGCAACTCTGTACAAACTTCTTCACATCTTGCTGCAATTGTGGCCAATAATAATTCTCACCAACCAAAACAAGTGTTTTATCACGACCAAAGTGTCCAGCCAATCCTCCACTATGCTTCTCCTTGATGAGATTCTCCCTCATAGAACTTCGTGGAATGCACAACTGACTCCCTCTGAATAGCATATCATCCTGGATGATGAAATCCAACCATTTCATCCTGTCTAGAGTAACAGGTTCTGTACAAGCTTTCCAAGCTTCACCAAAATCAGGATCCTCTGGATACAAATTCTTGAGTTCCTTGAACCCAACCACTTCAATCTGCATTTCTGTCAGCAGTAGTTGCCTTCTGCTAAGAGCATCTGCAACCCTATTAGACTTTCCACTCCTGTGTTTCAAAACAAATGTATAACTCTGCAAAAATTCAACCCATTTCAAATGCCTTTGATTCAACTTTCCTTGACTATTCAAATATTGCAAAGCTTGATGATCAGTGTACAAAACAAACTCCTTAGGAAGAAAATAGTGTCTCCACTTCTTTAATGCTTGAACTATAGCATAAAATTCCTGATCATAAACAGAATATTTTCTCTTGGCATCATTCAACTTCTCACTGAAATAAGCAATAGGTTTACCTTCTTGGCTCATAACAGCTCCTATTGCAGTACCACTAGCATCACAATCTACTTGAAACACCTTATTAAAATCTGGAAGTGCTAAAATAGGTTGTTCTGTAACTTTTTGTTTCAATAATTGAAAACTCTTTTCTGCCCCATTAGTCCACTTAAACTCTTTTCTATCCCCTCTCATTGTTTCAGTCAAGGGTCCACAAATACTGCTAAAATTTTTGATAAACTTTCTGTAAAAGCTAGCTAGACCATGAAAAGATCTTACCTCAGTAGCATTCCTTGGAGTAGGCCATTCAAGGATAGCCTGTACCTTCTTTGGGTCCATCTTTAGACCTTCTCCTGAAATTACAAACCCCAAATACACCAACTCTTTCTTCACAAAACTGCACTTCTTCAAATTAATCAACAATTTCTCTTCTCTCAGCTTCTCAAATACCATACGAATATGCATCATATGCTCCTCCAATGTCTTACTAAAGATCAGAATATCATCTAGGTAAACAATGACAAACTTACCTAGAAATTCTTTCAGAACCTCGTTCATGAGCCGCATGAAAGTGCTCGGTGCATTGTTTAGCCCTAAAGGCATGACTAACCACTCATACAATCCTTCCTTTGTCTTGAAGGCAGTCTTCCATTCATCTCCTTCTCTGATCCGAATCTGATGATATCCACTTTTTAGATCTATTTTTGAAAAATACACAGCTCCACTCAAACAGTCCATAATATCATCCATTCGTGGCAATGGAAACCTGTACTTGATTGTGATCTTGTTTCTTGCCCTAGAATCTGTACACATCCTCCACTCTCCATTCTTCTTTGGTGCTAATACCGCTGGTACAGCACAGGGACTCAGACTCTCACGGATCAATCCTTTCTGTAGCAATTCATGTACTTGTCTGTTCAACTCCTCACTTTCTGCAGGTGTCATTCTGTGTGCTGCCTTATTCGGCAAACTCGCTCCTGGGATCAAATCCATTTGATGACTGATCTTCCTAACTGATGGTAATCCATCAGGCACGTTATCGGATACAATATCCTGAAACTCATTCAACAAATCTGCAACTTCTACAGGAACATCTTCTACTTCCTCTTTACCAACTTTTGGAATTAAAGCAAAACATACATGCTCATGCCTCATACCATCTAGGAAATTTCTTCCATCAACAAAAGTTATCCTTGCATTACCACATACCTTTTCTTCAGTCTCCTTCAATGGTTTTAGCTTATGTCGCACTCCATCCTTTGTCAAGGAATAGGTATTCGCACGGCCATCATGTACAGCACATCTGTCAAACTGCCATGGTCTACCCAACAACATATGACATGCATCCATAGATATGATATCACACAATACCTCATCTTGGTATCCGCCAATCTTGAACTTCACCAGGCATTGTTCATTGACCATGACCTTGTGGTCATCCTGTACCCAGGCAATCCGATATGGATGTGGATGTTTCTGTCTCTTGAGCTTCAACTTTGTCACCATCTCTTCTGACACCAAATTGTCAGTGCTTCCACTATCGATAATCACATCACAACATTTACCTTCACACTTGCACCTGGTGCGAAACAAGCTCCTCCTTTGCTCAGGTTCATTCTCACCACTCAACAGGACTCTTCTGTTAATCAACATTTCTCCTCTTTCAGCATCTTCAAAATTTGATGATCTGGTATCTTCATCTACATGTGCAATTTTGGCCTGGCCTTCATTTCTCCTGTCTGTTCAGCCTTGGCGCTGAGGACATTCAAATGCCCTATCACCTTCTTCTCCACAGTGAAAACATGTTCCACGGAAGCCACCTCTTCCAGATCCTTGTCCTCTTCCTCTTCCTCTTTGATCTCTATTATTCTGATCCTGTAAGTGATTGGAATTATTTCCTCGCTGATTCTGACTGCTACTAGCCTCATCCTTCTTTTTTGGATCTTCATTTCGGCCACCATATGACCGTCCACCAGATCGTCCACCGCGACCTCTTCCGTTTTGTCTGCTCTCAAACTTCTAGTTCAGCTTTTCCTCTACTTTTAGGGCAAACTGGTATGCCTCCTCAATACTGTTCATTCGAACCAGATTCAGCTCCTCCTGGATGCTTGGCCTTAACCCATTAAGGTATCGGGCAACTTTCTCCTTATCAGCTTCTGCATGGCCTGTTCTGATGAGAAGTCGATAGAACTCCTCTGTATACTCCTGAACAGATCTTCCTGCTTGCTTCAAACTTTGCATTTTCTTTAGTAGATCAAGCTCATAATCAACAGGAATGAACTGTCGCTTCAATTTATCCACCATCCGATCCCATCTTGTGATTTTATCTTTCCCTCTTCTATTTCACTCCAATTGAATTTCTTGCCACCAGATCTTCGCATGACCTTTCAGTCTGGCCTTCACAAATTTGACCCTATCAGGATCCTCAACATCTTCATACTCAAAATATTCCTCACATTCATTGATCCAGTCGATCAATTCCTCTGGGTTAAGATTTCCAGAAAATGTAGGAACCTCAATCTTAGGTCTTCTCCCAATCTTAGAAATCGCCCGAAAAAGTCTTTCTTCCTCATGGTTCACAATTTCAACTTCTCCTTCTTGATATTCTTCTTCGGCTTCATCCTCGCTTTCATCTCTGACATTAAGATTCATTCGTCTGTGAATCTCTTCTTGCAATGCTCGCACTTGTCTCTGCAGCTCTCTAACCTCAGGTGTTACAACACCAGCTCTTCCGCCACGTTCCCTTCGTGGAGGCATTTTCGCGATGCGTGCTGAAACCCTAGCCACGGTCCTGGTGCAAACTGCCTCACAGTCGGCGATCTGTTTACACACTCAAGAACTCCTGCTCTGATACCACTTGATGAAGGGTACTCCCCTTAATACCACAAACACATAACAGAAATAGAGAAACAACAACAATATGCAAGAACAGAAAATTGGCTTCTTGTTATCTCCACAAATGTGGAATTACAAACTTTCAGAATTACAATATGCAAAGCCACATGGGTATTCCCTTACGATATTCTGTAGGACAAAGCCTCGAATCAATACCCAGAACTATTCTGAACTGCCTAAGACAATAATGCAGTCTTCCTTATATAGGCAATTTTCCACCGCCTGGGAAGGTTCCAGAATTTTAGCCAATAAGGCCGACCAAACTTAGAATTATTTTTATTTTACATTTCATTACATCATAGTCGGCTCAAAATAAATTTTGAAACCTGAACAGAAATTTTGAAGAAAAATCATTTTCTGCCATTTCAGGTGACCCAACTTCCGAAGACCATAAGTCATCACCAGTTGACCCGATTGACTATTGTAACCCCATTTCGGAAAGGGCGCGAGGAGCTCTACAACGCCTGAATTTAGCAAGCTTCATTCAGCCCAAAATTTGACCTCATCCGGGGCCTCTAAAGCCTTCAAAACTGAGTTCGAAGTTTCTGTACCCTGCTGCCAATACCGAAAATCTTCAATATCTTCCAATATACACTTGATCTGGCAATGAAACTTTACTGGCAGACTTATATGACCAAAATGAACCTCCAAGAAAGAAATCAGATCATTCTGGGCACATACAAAAATTATCAAAAATAGTAACTTTCCATAAATAGCAGCTCTGCACAAAATAGCCCTTATTGAATACAAAAATAGAAATATTTTTGGGTGATGCAAGATTGCTCTTACACCCAGGATGCTCCTGCATCAGACACCCGGGGTAATTTGAGAAGTGACCCTGTCACGACTCAGGTGTGCAGAGGAAAACCAAGACGGCTAATCTCCTCCTTTGTCAGCCATGATGAATCTTCAATAGGTCGTCCTTTCCACTTGACCAGATATTCTTCATATATCCTGTTCCTTGTGCTTCTGCCAACACGACTATCCAGTATATCTTCAATCTCCTTAGTGTCTGAACTAGTTGCTGGAATACTCCACTGTGCTGTTGTGATCTCATCTTCAACACCTCCTTCATGATACTCTGTCAGATCTGAAATGTTAAACATTGGTGAAATATTTAGCTCAGTAGGCAATTCTACCTCATGTGCGTTTCCTGAATCATGTTTCTTCAGTATCCTACATGGTCCAAACTTCTTCATTTTCAGCTTGTTATATGTACCAACTGGAAACCGCTCCTTCCGCAAATGAACTATGACTTCATCACCAACTTGAAATTCCTTATACCTCCTTTTCTCATCTGCCTTAGCCTTATACTGTGCGTTCATCTTGGTAATATGCTTCCTCACCTCCCCATGGATGTTCTTCAAGTGCTCTGCAAAATCCTCATCTTTAGCACTACTTATTTCTCCTTTATCTATCTTCCTCAATTCAGATGCATTTCTTGGACTACTTCCATATACAATCTGGAATGGTGATTTACCAGTCCTCCTGTTGACAGAATTATTGTATGCAAATTCTGCCTGTGGTAAAATCAAATCCCATCCTGTTGGCTTATCTCCAACCAAACATCTCAGCAAATTTCCCAAACTCCTATTCACCACCTCTGTTTGTCCATCAGTCTGTGGATGATGTGATGAACTGAACTTCAAATCTGTCTTTAACTTCTTCCACAATGTACGCCAGAAATATCCAACAAACTTAGTGTCCCGATCTGAAACTATGGTCTTTGGCAAACCATGAAGTCTCACTACTTCTCTGAAAAACAATTCTACTACGTGAACAGCATCATTAGTCTTCTTGCAGGGAATGAAATGTGCCATCTTTGAAAATCTGTCAACCACCACAAAAATTGAATCGTGTCCCCGCTGTGTCTTCGGTAAACCAAGAACAAAGTCCATGCTGATATCCTCCCAAGGCTTCTCTGGTATAGGTAATGGCTGATACAACCCTGTATTCTGCTTCACTCCTTTCGCCATCTGACATACTCTGCAACTCTGTACAAACTTCTTCACATCTTGCTGCAATTGTGGCCAATAATAATTCTCAGCAACCAAAACAAGGGTTTTATCACGACCAAAGTGTCCAGCCAATCCTCCACTATGCTTCTCCTTGATGAGATTCTCCCTCATAGAACTTCGTGGAATGCACAACTGACTCCCTCTGAATAGCATATCATCCTGGATGATGAAATCTAACCATTTCGTCCTGTCTAGAGTAACAGGTTCTGTACAAGCTTTCCAAGCTTCACCAAAATCAGGATCCTCTGGATACAAATTCTTGAGTTCCTTGAACCCAACCACTTCAATCTGCATTTCTGTCAGCAGTAGTTGCCTTCTGCTAAGAGCATCTGCAACCCTATTACACTTTCCACTCCTGTGTTTCAAAACAAATGTATAACTCTGCAAAAATTCAACCCATTTCAAATGCCTTTGATTCAACTTTCCTTGACTATTCAAATATTGCAAAGCTTGATGATCAGTATACAAAACAAACTCCTTAGGAAGCAAATAGTGTCTCCACTTCTTTAATGCTTGAACTATAGCATAAAATTCTTGATCATAAACAGAATATTTTCTCTTGGCATCATTCAACTTCTCACTGAAATAAGCAATAGGTTTACCTTCTTGGCTCATAACAGCTCCTATTGCAGTACCACTAGCATCACAATCTACTTGAAACACCTTATTAAAATCTGGAAGTGCTAAAACAGGTTGTTCTGTAACTTTTTGTTTCAATAATTGAAAACTCTTTTCTGCCCCATTAGTCCACTTAAACTCTTTTCTATCCCCTCTCATTGTTTCAGTCAAGGGTCCACAAATACTGCTAAAATTTTTGATAAACTTTCTGTAGAAGCTAGCTAGACCGTGAAAAGATCTTACCTCGGTAGCATTCCTTGGAGTAGGCCATTCAAGGATAGCCTGTACCTTCTCAAATTAATCAACAATTTCTCTTCTCTCAGCTTCTCAAATACCATACGAATACGCATCATATGCTCCTCCAATGCCTTACTAAAGATCAGAATATCATCTAGGTAAACAATGACAAACTTACCTAGAAATTCTTTCAGAACCTTGTTCATGAGCCGCATGAAAGTGCTCGGTGCATTGGTTAGCCCTAAAGGCATGACTAACCACTCATACAATCCTTCCTTTGTCTTGAAGGCAGTCTTCCATTCATCTCCTTCTCTGATCCGAATCTGATGATATCCACTTTTTAGATCTATCTTTGAAAAATACATAGCTCCACTCAAACAGTCCATAATATCATCCATTCGTGGCAATGGAAACCTGTACTTGATTGTGATCTTGTTTATTGCCCTAGAATCTGTACACATCCTCCACTCTTCATTCTTCTTTGGTGCTAATACCGCTGGTACAGCACAGGGACTCAGACTCTCACGGATCAATCCTTTCTGTAGCAGTTCATGTACTTGTCTGTTCAACTCCTCACTTTCTGCAGGTGTCATTCTGTGTGCTGCCTTATTCGGCAAACTCGCTCATGGGATCGAATCCATTTGATGACTGATCTTCCTAACTGATGGTAATCCATCAGCCACGTTATCGGATACAATATCCTGAAACTCATTCAACAAATCTGCAACTTCTACAGGAACATCTTCTACTTCCTCTTTACCAGCTTTTGGAATTAAAGCAAAACATACATGCTCATGCCTCATACCATCTAGGAAATTTCTTCCATCAACAAAAGTTATCCTTGCATTACCACATACCTTTTCTTCAGTCTCCTTCAATGGTTTTAGCTTATGTCGCACTCTATCCTTTGTCAGGGAATAGGTATTCGCACGGCCATCATGTACAGCACATCTGTCAAACTGCCATGGTCTACCCAACAACATATGACATGCATCCATAGATATGATATCATACAATACCTCATCTTGGTATCCGCCAATCTTGAACTTCACCAGGCATTTCTTCATTGACCATGACCTTGTGGTCATCCTGTACCCAGGCAATCCGATATGGATGTGGATGTTTTTATCTTTTGAGCTTCAACTTTGTCACCATCTCTTCTGACACCAAATTGTCAGTGCTTCCACTATCGATAATCACATCACAACATTTACCTTTACACTTGCACCTGGTGCGAAACAAGCTCCTCCTTTGCTCAGGTTCATTCTCACCACTCAACAGGACTCTTCTGTTAATCAACGTTTCTCCTCTTTCAGCATTTTCAAAATTTGATGATCTGGCATCTTCATCTACATGTGCAATTCTGGCCTGGCTTTCATTTCTCCTGTCTGTTCTGCCTTGGCGCTGAGGACATTCAAATGCCCTATGACCTTCTTCTCCACAGTGAAAACATGTTCCACGGAAGCCACCTCTTCCAGATCCTTGTCCTCTTCCTCTTCCTCTTTGATCTCTATTATTCTGATCTTGGAAGTGATTGGAATTATTTCCTCGCTGATTCTGACTGCTACTAGCCTCATCCTTCTTTTTTGGATCTTCATTTCGGCCACCATATGACCGTCCACCAGATCATCCACCGCGACCTCTTCCGTTTTGTCTGCTCTCAAACTTCTTGTTCAGCTTTTCCTCTACTTTTAGGGCAAACTAGTATGCCTCCTCAATACTGTTCATTCGAACCAGATTCAGCTCCTCCTGGATGCTTGGCCTTAACCCATTAAGGTATCGGGCAACTTTCTCCTTATCAGCTTCTGCATGGCCTGTTCTGATGAGAAGTCGATAGAACTCCTTTGTATACTCCTGAACAGATCTTCCTGCTTGCTTCAAACTTTGCATTTTCTTTAGTAGATCAAGCTCATAATCAACAGGAATGAACTGTCGCTTCAATTTATCCACCATCCGATCCCATCTTGTGATTTTATCTTTCCCTCTTCTATTTCACTCCAATTGAATTTCTTGCCACCAGATCTTCGCATGACCTTTCAGTCTGGCCTTCGCAAATTTGACCCTATCAGGATCCTCAACATCTTCATACTCAAAATATTCTTCACATTCATTGATCCAGTCAATCAATTCCTCTGGGTTAAGATTTCCAGAAAATGTAGGAACCTCAATCTTAGGTCTTTTCCCAATCTTAGAAATCGCCCGAAAAAGTCTTTCTTCCTCATAATTCACAATTTCAACTTCTCCTTCTTGATATTCTTCTTCGGCTTCATCCTCGCTCTCATCTCTGACATTAAGATTCATTCCTCTGCGAATCTCTTCTTGCAATGCTCGCACTTGTCTCTGCAGCTCTCTAACCTCAGGTGTTACAACACCAGCTCTTCCGCCACGTTCCCTTCGTGGAGGCATTTTCGCGATGCACGCTGAAACCCTAGCCACAGTCCTGGTGCAAACTGCCTCACAGTCGGCGATCTGTTTACACACTCAAGAACTCCTGCTCTGATACCACTTGATGAAGGGTACTCCCCTTAATACCACAAACACATAACAGAAATAGAGAAACAACAACAATATGCAAGAACAGAAAATTGGCTTCTTGTTATCTCCACAAATGTGGAATTACAAACTTTCAGAATTACAATATGCAAAGCCACATGGGCATTCCCTTACGATATTCTGTAGGACAAAGCCTCGAATCAATACCCAGAACTATTCTGAACTACCTAAGACAATAATGCAGTCTTTCTTATATAGGCAATTTTTCACCGCCTGGGAAGGTTCCAGAATTTTAGCCAATAAGGCCGACCAAACTTAGAATTATTTTTATTTTACATTTCATTACATCATAGTCGGCTCAAAATAAATTTTGAAACCTGAACAGAAATTTTGAAGAAAAATCATTTTCTGCCATTTCAGGTGACCCAACTTCCGAAAACCATAAGTCATCACCAGTTGACCCGATTGACTATTGTAACCCTATTTCGGAAAGGGCGCGAGGAGCTCTACAACACCTGAATTTAGCAAGCTTCATTCAGCACAAAATTCGACCTCATCCGGGGCCTCTAAAGCATTCAAAACTGAGTTCAAAGTTTTTGTACCCTGCTGCCAATACCGAAAATCTTCAATATCTTCCAATATACACTTGATCTGGCAATGAAACTTTACTGGTAGACTTATATGACCAAAATGAACCTCCAAGAAAGAAATCAGATCATTCAGAGCACATATAAAAATTACCAAAAATAGTAACTTTCCATAAATAGCAGCTCTGCACAAAATAGCCCTTATTGAATACAAAAATAGAAATATTTTTGGGTGATGCAAGATTGCTCTTACACCTAGGATGCTCCTGCATCAGACACCCGGGGTAATTTGAGAAGTGACCCTGTCACGACTCAGGTGTGCAGAGGAAAACCAAGACGGCTAATCTCCTCCTTTGTCAGCCATGATGAATCTTCAACAGGTCATCCTTTCCACTTGACCAGATATTCTTCATATATCCTGTTCCTTGTGCTTCTGCCAACACGACTATCCAGTATATCTTCAATCTCCTTAGTGTCTGAACTAGTTGCTGGAATACTCCACTGTGCTGTTGTGATCTCATCTTCAACACCTCCTTCATGATACTCTGTCAGATCTGAAATGTTAAACATTGGTGAAATATTTAGCTCAGTAGGCAATTCTACCTCATGTGCATTTCCTGAATCATGTTTCTTCAGTATCCTACATGGTCCAAACTTCTTCATTTTCAGCTTGTTATATGTACCAACTGGAAACCGCTCCTTCCGCAAATGAACCATGACTTCATCACCAACTTAAAATTCCTTATATCTCCTTTTCTCATCTACCTTAGCCTTATACTGTGCGTTCATCTTGGTAATATGCTTCCTCACCTCCCCATGGATGTTCTTCAAATGCTCTGCAAAATCCTCAGCTTTAGCACTACTTATTTCTCCTTTATCTATCTTCCTCAATTCAGATGCATTTCTTGGACTACTTCCATATATAATTTGGAATGGTGATTTACCAGTGCTCCTGTTGACAGAATTATTGTATGCAAATTCTGCCTGTGGTAAAATCAAATCCCATCCTGTTGGCTTATCTCCAACCAAACATCTCAGCAAATTTCCCAAACTCCTATTCACCACCTCTATTTGTCCATCAGTCTGTGGATGATGTGATGAACTGAACTTCAAATCTGTCTTTAACTTCTTCCACAATGTACGCCAGAAATATCCAACAAACTTAGTGTCCCGATCTGAAACTATGGTCTTTGGCAAACCATGAAGTCTCACTACTTCTCTGAAAAACAATTCTGCTACGTGAACAGCATCATTAGTCTTCTTGCAGGGAATGAAATGTGCCATCTTTGAAAATCTGTCAACCACCACAAAAATTGAATCGTGTCCACGCTGTGTCCTCGGTAAACCAAGAACAAAGTCCATGCTGATATCCTCCCAAGGCTTCTCTGGTATAGGTAATGGCTGATACAACCCTGTATTCTGCTTCACTCCTTTCGCCATCTGACATACTCTGCAACTCTATACAAACTTCTTCACATCTTGCTGCAATTGTGGCCAATAATAATTCTCACCAACCAAAACAAGGGTTTTATCACGACCAAAGTGTCCAGCCAATCCTCCACTATGCTTCTCCTTGATGAGATTCTCCCTCATAGAACTTCGTGGAATGCACAACTGACTCCCTCTGAATAGCATATCATCCTGGATGATGAAATCCAACCATTTCGTCCTGTCTAGAGTAACAGGTTCTGTACAAGCTTTCCAAGCTTCACCAAAATCAGGATCCTCTGGATACAAATTCTTGAGTTCCTTGAACTCAACCACTTCAATCTGCATTTCTGTCAGCAGTAGTTACCTTCTGCTAAGAGCATCTGCAACCCTATTACACTTTCCACTCCTGTGTTTCAAAACAAATGTATAACTCTGCAAAAATTCAACCCATTTCAAATGCCTTTGATTCAACTTTCCTTGACTATTCAAATATTGCAAAGCTTGATGATCAGTATACAAAACAAACTCCTTAGGAAGCAAATAGTGTCTCCACTTCTTTAATGCTTGAACTATAGCATAAAATTCCTGATCATAAACAGAATATTTTCCCTTGGCATCATTCAACTTCTCACTGAAATAAGCAATAGGTTTACCTTCTTGGCTCATAACAGCTCCTATTGCAGTACCACTAGCATCACAATCTACTTGAAACACTATATTAAAATCTGGAAGTGCTAAAACAGGTTGTTCTGTAACTTTTTGTTTCAATAATTGAAAACTCTTTTCTGCCCCATTAGTCCACTTAAACTCTTTTCTATCCCCTCTCATTGTTTCAGTCAAGGGTCCACAAATACTGCTAAAATTTTTGATAAACTTTCTGTAAAAGCTAGCTAGACCATGAAAAGATCTTACCTAAGTAGCAATCCTTGGAGTAGGCCATTCAAGGATAGCCTGTACCTTCTCTGGGTCCATCTTTAGACCTTCTCCTGAAACTACAAACCCCAAATACACTAACTCTTTCTTCACAAAACTGCACTTCTTCAAATTAATCAACAATTTCTCTTCTCTCAGCTTCTCAAATACCATACGAATATGCATCATATGCTCCTCCAATGTCTTACTAAAGATCAGAATATCATCTACGTAAACAATGACAAACTTACCTAGAAATTCTTTCAGAACCTCGTTCATGAGCCGCATGAAAGTGCTCGGTGCATTGGTTAGCCCTAAAGGCATGACTAACCACTCATACAATCCTTCCTTTGTCTTGAAGGCAGTCTTCCATTCATCTCCTTCTCTGATCCGAATCTGATGATATCCACTTTTTAGATCTATCTTTGAAAAATACACAGCTCCACTCAAACAGTCCATAATATCATCCATTCGTGGCAATGGAAACCTGTACTTGATTGTGATCTTGTTTATTGCCCTAGAATCTGTACACATCCTCCACTCTCCATTCTTCTTTGGTGCTAATACCGCTGGTACAGCACAGGGACTCAGACTCTCACGGATCAATCCTTTCTGTAGCAGTTCATGTACTTGTCTGTTCAACTCCTCACTTTCTGCAGGTGTCATTCTGTGTGCTGCCTTATTCGGCAAACTCGCTCTTGGGATCAAATCCATTTGATGACTGATCTTCCTAACTGATGGTAATCCATCAGGCACGTTATCGGATACAATATCCTGAAACTCATTCAACAAATCTGCAACTTCTACATGAACATCTTCTACTTCCTCTTTACCAGCTTTTGGAATTAAAGAAAAACATACATGCTCATGCCTCATACCATCTAGGAAATTTCTTCCATCAACAAAAGTTATCCTTGCATTACCACATACCTTTTCTTCAGTCTCCTTCAATGGTTTTAGCTTATGTCGCACTCCATCCTTTGTCAGGGAATAGGTATTCGCACGGCCATCATGTACAGCACATCTGTCAAACTGCCATGGTCTACCCAACAACATATGACATGCATCCATAGATATGATATCACACAATACCTCATCTTGGTATCCGCCAATCTTGAACTTCACCAGGCATTGTTCATTGACCATGACCTTGTGGTCATCCTGTACCTAGGCAATCCGATATGGATGTGGATGTTTCTGTCTCTTGAGCTTCAACTTTGTCACCATCTCTTCTGACACCAAATTGTCAGTGCTTCCACTATCGATAATCACATCACAACATTTACCTTCACACTTGCACCTGGTGCGAAACAAGCTCCTCCTTTGCTCAGGTTCATTCTCACCACTCAACAGGACTCTTCTGTTAATCAACGTTTCTCCTCTTTCAGCATCTTCAAAATTTGATGATCTGGCATCTTCATCTACATGTGCAATTCTGGCCTGGCCTTCATTTCTCCTGTCTGTTCTGCCTTGGCGCTGAGGACATTCAAATGCCCTATGACCTTCTTCTCCACCGTGAAAACATGTTCCACGGAAGCCACCTCTTCCAGATCCTTGTCCTCTTCCTCTTCCTCTTTGATCTCTATTATTCTGATCTTGGAAGTGATTGGAATTATTTCCTCGCTGATTCTGACTGCTACTAGCTTCATCCTTCTTTTTTGGATCTTCATTTCGGCCACCATATGACCGTCCACCAGATCGTCCACCGCGACCTCTTCCGTTTTGTCTGCTCTCAAACTTCTTGTTCAGCTTTTCCTCTACTTTTAGGGCAAACTAGTATGCCTCCTCAATACTGTTCATTCGAACCAGATTCAGCTCCTCCTGGATGCTTGGCCTTAACCCATTAAGGTATCGGGCAACTTTCTCCTTATCAGCTTCTGCATGGCCTGTTCTGATGAGAAGTCGATAGAACTCCTCTGTATACTCCTGAACAGATCTTCCTGCTTGCTTCAAACTTTGCATTTTCTTTAGTAGATCAAGCTCATAATCAACAGGAATGAACTGTCGCTTCAATTTATCCACCATCCGATCCCATCTTGTGATTTTATCTTTCCCTCTTCTATTTCACTCCAATTGAATTTCTTGCCACCAGATCTTCGCATGACCTTTCAGTCTGGCCTTCGCAAATTTGACCCTATCAGGATCCTCAACATCTTCATACTCAAAATATTCCTCACATTCATTGATCCAGTCGATCAATTCATCTGGGTTAAGATTTCCAGAAAATGTAGGAACCTCAATCTTAGGTCTTTTCCCAATCTTAAAAATCGCCGGAAAAAGTCTTTCTTCCTCATGGTTCACAATTTCAACTTCTCCTTCTTGATATTCTTCTTCGGCTTCATCATCGCTTTCATCTCTGACATTAAGATTCATTCCTCTACGAATCTCTTCTTGCAATGCTCGCACTTGTCTCTGCAGCTCTCTAACCTCTGGTGTTACAACACCAGCTCTTCCGCCACGTTCCCTTCGTGGAGGCATTTTCGCGATGCGCGCTGAAACCCTAGCCACGGTCCTGGTGCAAACTGCCTCACAGTCGGTGATCTGTTTACACACTCAAGAACTCCTGCTCTGATACCACTTGATGAAGGGTACTCCCCTTAAT
The DNA here is from genome assembly GCA_027943335.1 of Chamaecyparis obtusa. Taxonomy (NCBI): domain Eukaryota; kingdom Viridiplantae; phylum Streptophyta; class Pinopsida; order Cupressales; family Cupressaceae; genus Chamaecyparis; species Chamaecyparis obtusa. The sequence goes on from BSBK01009493.1 coordinate 310,887, forward strand.
ACCACAAACACATAACAGAAATAGAGAAACAACCACAATATGCAAGAACAGAAAATTGGCTTCTTGTTATCTCCACAAATGTGGAATTACAAACTTTCAGATTTACAATATGCAAAGCCACATGGGCATTCCCTTACGATATTCTGTAGGACAAAGCCTCGAATCAGTACCCAGAACTATTCTGAACTGCCTAAGACAATAATGCAGTCTTCCTTATATAGGCAATTTTCCACCGCCTGGGAAGGTTCCATAATTTTAGCCAATAAGGCCGACCAAACTTAGAATTATTTTTATTTTACATTTCATTACATCATAGTCGGCTCAAAATAAATTTTGAAACCTGAACAGAAATTTTGAAGAAAAATCATTTTCTGCCATTTCAGGTGACCCAACTTCCGAAGACCATAAGTCATCACCAGTTGACCCGATTGACTATTGTAACCGCATTTCGGAAAGGGCGCGAGGAGCTCTACAACGCCTGAATTTAGCAAGCTTCATTCAGCCCAAAATTCGACTTCATCCGAGGCCTCTAAAGCCTTCAAAACTGAGTTTGAAGTTTCTGTACCCTGCTACCAATACCGAAAATCTTCAATATCTTCCAATATACACTTGATCTGGCAATGAAACTTTACTGGCAGACTTATATGACCAAAATGAACCTTCAAGAAAGAAATCAGATCATTCTGAGCACATACAAAAATTACCAAAAATAGTAACTTTTCATAAAGAGCAGCTCTGCACAAAATAGCCCTTATTGAATACAAAAATAGAAATATTTTTGGGTGATGCAAGATTGCTCTTACACCCAGGATGCTCCTGCATCAGACACCCGGGGTAATTTGAGAAGTGACCCTGTCACGACTCAGGTGTGCAGAGGAAAACCAAGATGGCTAATCTCCTCCTTTGTCAGCCATGATGAATGTTCAACAGGTCGTCCTTTCCACTTGACCAGATATTCTTCATATATCCTGTTCCTTGTGCTTCTGCCAACACGACTATCCAGTATATCTTCAATCTCCTTAGTGTCTGAACTAGTTGCTGGAATACTCCACTGTGCTGTTGTGATTTCATCTTCAACACCTCCTTCATGATACTCTGTCAGATCTGAAATGTTAAACATTGGTGAAATATTTAGCTCAGTAGGCAATTCTACCTCATGTGCGTTTCCTGAATCATGTTTCTTCAGTATCCTACATGGTCCAAACTTCTTCATTTTCAGCTTGTTATATGTACCAACTGGAAACTGCTCCTTCCGCAAATGAACCATGACTTCATCACCAACTTGAAATTCCTTATACCTCCTTTTCTCATCTGCCTTAGCCTTATACTGTGCGTTCATCTTGGTAATATGCTTCCTCACCTCCCCATGGATGTTCTTCAAGTGCTCTGCAAAATCTTCAGCTTTAGCACTACTTATTTCTCCTTTATCTATCTTCCTCAATTCAGATGCATTTCTTGGACTACTTCCATATACAATCTGGAATGGTGATTTACCAGTGCTCCTGTTGACAGAATTATTGTATGCAAATTCTGCCTATGGTAAAATCAAATCCCATCCTGTTGGCTTATCTCCAACCAAACATCTCAGCAAATTTCCCAAACTCCTATTCACCACCTCTGTTTGTCCATCAGTCTGTGGATGATGTGATGAACTGAACTTCAAATCTATCTTTAACTTCTTCCACAATGTACGCCAGAAATATCCAACAAACTTAGTGTCCCGATCTGAAACTATGGTCTTTGGCAAACCATGAAGTCTCACTACTTCTCTGAAAAACAATTCTACTACGTGAACAGCATCATTAGTCTTCTTGCAGGGAATGAAATGTGCCATCTTTGAAAATCTGTCAACCACCACAAAAATTGAATCGTGTCCCCGCTGTGTCCTCGGTAAACCAAGAACAAAGTCCATGCTGATATCCTCCCAAGGCTTCTCTGGTATAGGTAATGGCTGATACAACCCTGTATTCTGCTTCACTCCTTTCGCCATCTAACATACTCTGCAACTCTGTACAAACTTCTTCACATCTTGCTGCAATTGTGGCTAATAATAATTCTCACCAACCAAATTAAGGATTTTATCACGACCAAAGTGTCCAGCCAATCCTCCACTATGCTTCTCCTTGATGAGATTCTCCTTCATAGAACTTCGTGGAATGCACAACTGACTCCCTCTGAATAGCATATCATCCTGGATGATGAAATCCAACCATTTCGTCCTGTCTAGAGTAACAGGTTCTGTACAAGCTTTCCAAGCTTCACCAAAATCAGGATCCTCTAGATACAAATTCTTGAGTTCCTTGAACCCAACCACTTCAATCTGCATTTCTGTCAGCAGTAGTTGCCTTCTGCTAAGAGCATCTGCAACCCTATTAGACTTTCCACACCTGTGTTTCAAAACAAATGTATAACTCTGCAAAAATTCAACCCATTTCAAATGCCTTTGATTCAACTTTCCTTGACTATTCAAATATTGCAAAGCTTGATGATCAGTATACAAAACAAACTCCTTAGGAAGCAAATAGTGTCTCCACTTCTTTAATGCTTGAACTATAGCATAAAATTCCTGATCATAAACAGAATATTTTCTCTTGGCATCATTCAACTTCTCACTGAAATAAGCAATAGGTTTACCTTCTTGGCTCATAACAGCTCCTATTGCAGTACCACTAGCATCACAATCTACTTGAAACACCTTATTAAAATCTGGAAGTGCTAAAACAGGTTGTTTTGTAACTTTTTGTTTCAATAATTGAAAACTCTTTTCTGCCCCATTAGTCCACTTAAACTCTTTTCTATCCCCTCTCATTGTTTCAGTCAAGGGTCCACAAATACTGCTAAAATTTTTGATAAACTTTCTGTAAAAGCTAGCTAGACCATGAAAAGATCTTACCTCAGTAGCATTCCTTGGAGTAGGCCATTCAAGGATAGCCTGTACCTTCTCTGGGTCCATCTTTAGACCTTCTCCTGAAACTACAAACCCCAAATACACCAACTCTTTCTTCACAAAACTGCACTTCTTCAAATTAATCAACAATTTCTCTTCTCTCAGCTTCTCAAATACCATACGAATATGCATCATATGCTCCTCCAGTGTCTTACTAAAGATCAGAATATCATCTAGGTAAACAATGACAAACTTACCTAGAAATTCTTTCAGAACCTCGTTCATGAGCCGCATGAAAGTGCTCGGTGCATTGGTTAGCCCTAAAGGCATGACTAACCACTCATACAATCCTTCCTTTGTCTTGAAGGCAGTCTTCCATTCATCTCCTTCTCTGATCCGGATCTGATGATATCTATTTTTTAGATCTATCTTTGAAAAATACACAACTCCACTCAAACAGTCTATAATATCATCCATTCGTGGCAATGGAAACCTGTACTTGATTGTGATCTTGTTTATTGCCCTAGAATCTGTATACATCCTCCACTCTCCATTCTTCTTTGGTGCCAATACCGCTGGTACAGCACAGGGAATCAGACTCTCACGGATCAATCCTTTCTGTAGGAGTTCATGTACTTGTCTGTTCAACTCCTCACTTTCTGCAGGTGTCATTCTGTGTGCTGCCTTATTCGGCAAACTCACTCATGGGATCAAATTCATTTGATGACTGATCTTCCTAACTGATGGTAATCCATCAGCCACGTTATCGAATACAATATCCTGAAACTCATTCAACAAATCTGCAACTTCTATAGGAACATCTTCTACTTCCTCTTTACCAGCTTTTGGAATTAAAGCAAAACATACATGCTCATGCCTCATACCATCTAAGAAATTTCTTCCATCAACAAAAGTTATCCTTGCATTACCACATACCTTTTCTTCAGTCTCCTTCAATGGTTTTAGCTTATGTCGCACTCCATCCTTTGTCAGGGAATAGGTATTCGCACGGCCATCATGTACAGCACATCTGTCAAACTGCCATGGTCTACCCAACAACATATGACATGCATCCATAGATATGATATCACACAATACCTCATCTTGGTATCCGCCAATCTTGAACTTCACCAGGCATTGTTCATTGACCATGACTTTGTGGTCATCCTGTACCCAGGCAATCCGATATGGATGTGGATGTTTCTGTCTCTTGAGCTTCAACTTTGTCACCATCTCTTCTGACACCAAATTGTCAGTGCTTCCACTATCGATAATCACATCACAACATTTACCTTCACACTTGCACCTGGTGCGAAACAAGCTCCTCCTTTGCTCAGGTTCATTCTCACCACTCAACAGGACTCTTCTGTTAATCAACGTTTCTCTTCTTTCAGCATCTTCAAAATTTGATGATCTGGCATCTTCATCTACATGTGCAATTCTGGCCTGGCCTTCATTTCTTCTGTCTGTTCTGCCTTGGCGCTGAGGACATTCAAATGCCCTATGACCTTCTTCTCCACAGTGAAAACATGTTCCACGGAAGCCACCTCTTCCAGATCCTTGTCCTCTTCCTCTTCCTCTTTGATCTCTATTATTCTGATCCTGGAATTGATTGGAATTATTTCCTCGCTGATTCTGACTGCTACTAGCCTCATCCTTCTTTTTTGGATCTTCATTTCGGCCACCATATGACCGTCCACCAGATCGTCCACCGCGACCTCTTCCGTTTTGTCTGCTCTCAAACTTCTTGTTCAGCTTTTCCTCTACTTTTAGGGCAAACTGGTATGCCTCCTCAATACTGTTCATTCGAACCAGATTCAGCTCCTCCTGGATGCTTGGCCTTAACCCATTAAGGTATCGGGCAACTTTCTCCTTATCAGCTTCTGCATGGCCTGTTCTGATGAGAAGTCGATAGAACTCCTCTGTATACTCCTGAGCAGATCTTCCTGCTTGCTTCAAACTTTGCATTTTCTTTAGTAGATCAAGCTCATAATCAACAGGAATGAACTGTCGCTTCAATTTATCCACCATCCGATCCCATCTTGTGATTTTATCTTTCCCTCTTCTATTTCACTCCAATTGAATTTCTTGCCACCAGATCTTCGCATGACCTTTCAGTCTTGCCTTCGCAAATTTGACCCTATCAGGATCCTCAACATCTTCATACTCAAAATATTCCTCACATTCATTGATCCAGTCGATCAATTCCTCTGGGTTAAGATTTCCAGAAAATGTAGGAACCTCAATCTTAGGTCTTTTCCCAATCTTAGAAATCGCCCGAAAAAGTCTTTCTTCCTCATGGTTCACAATTTTAACTTCTCCTTCTTGATATTCTTCTTCGGCTTCATCCTCGCTTTCATCTCTGACATTAAGATTCATTCCTCTACGAATCTCTTCTTGCAATGCTCGCACTTGTCTCTGTAGCTCTCTAACCTCAGGTGTTACAACACCAGCTCTTCCGCCACGTTCCCTTCGTGGAGGCATTTTCGCGATGCGCGCTGAAACCCTAGCCACTGTCCTGGTGCAAACTGCCTCACAGTCGGCGATCTGTTTACACACTCAAGAACTCCTGCTCTGATACCACTTGATGAAGGGTACTCCCCTTAATACCACAAACACATAACAGAAATAGAGAAACAACAACAATATGCAAGAACAGAAAATTGGCTTCTTGTTATCTCCACAAATGTGGAATTACAAACTTTCAGAATTACAATATGCAAAGCCACATGGGCATTCCCTTACGATATTCTGTAGGACAAAGCCTCGAATCAATACCCAGAACTATTCTGAACTGCCTAAGACAATAATGCAGTCTTCCTTATATAGGCAATTTTCCACCGCCTGGGAAGGTTCCAGAATTTTAGCCAATAAGGCCGACCAAACTTAGAATTATTTTTATTTTACATTTCATTACATCATAGTCGGCTCAAAATAAATTTTGAAACCTGAACAGAAATTTTGAAGAAAAATTATTTTCTGCCATTTCAGGTGACCCAACTTCCGAAGACCATAAGTCATCACCAGTTGACCCGATTGACTATTGTAACCCCATTTCAGAAAGGGCGCGAGGAGCTCTACAACGCCTGAATTTAGCAAGCTTCATTCAGCCCAAAATTTGACCTCATCCGGGGCCTCTAAAGCCTTCAAACTTGAGTTCGAAGTTTCTGTACCCTGCTGCCAATACCGAAAATCTTCAATATCTTCCAATATACACTTGATCTGGCAATGAAACTTTACTGGCAGACTTATATGACCAAAATGAACCTCCAAGAAAGAAATCAGATCATTCTGAGCACATACAAAAATTACCAAAAATAGTAACTTTCCATAAATAGCAGCTCTGCACAAAATAGCCCTTATTGAATACAAAAATAGAAATATTTTTGGGTGATACAAGATTGCTCTTACACCCAGGATGCTCCTGCATCAGACACCCGGGGTAATTTGAGAAGTGACCCTGTCACGACTCAGGTGTGCTGAGGAAAACTAAGACGGCTAATCTCCTCTTTTGTCAGCCATGATGAATCTTCAACAGGTCGTCCTTTCCACTTGACCAGATATTCTTCATATATCCTGTTCCTTGTGCTTCTGCCAACACGACTATCCAGTATATCTTCAATCTCCTTAGTGTCTGAACTAGTTGCTGGAATACTCCACTGTGCTGTTGTGATCTCATCTTCAACACCTCCTTCATGATACTCTGTCAGATCTGAAATGTTAAACATTGGTGAAATATTTAGCTCAGTAGGCAATTCTACATCATATGCGTTTCCTGAATCATGTTTCTTCAGTATCCTACATGGTCCAAACTTCTTCATTTTCAGCTTGTTATATGTACCAACTGGAAACCGCTCCTTCCGCAAATGAACCATGATTTCATCACCAACTTGAAATTCCTTATACCTCCTTTTCTCATCTGCCTTAGCCTTATACTGTGCGTTCATCTTGGTAATATGCTTCCTCACCTCCCCATGGATGTTCTTCAAGTGTTCTGCAAAATCCTCAGCTTTAGCACTACTTATTTCTCCTTTATCTATCTTCCTCAATTCAGATGCATTTCTTGGACTACTTCCATATACAATCTAGAATGGTGATTTACCAGTGCTCCTGTTGACAGAATTATTGTATGCAAATTCTACCTGTGGTAAAATCAAATCCCATCCTATTGGCTTATCTCCAACCAAACATCTCAGCAAATTTCTCAAACTCCTATTCACCACTTCTGTTTGTCCATTAGTCTATGGATGATGTGATGAACTGAACTTCAAATCTGTCTTTAACTTCTTCCACAATCTACGCCAGAAATATCCAACAAACTTAGTGTCCCGATCTGAAACTATGGTCTTTGGCAAACCATGAAGTCTCACTACTTCTCTGAAAAACAATTCTGCTACGTGAATAGCATCATTAGTCTTCTTGCAGGGAATGAAATGTGCCATCTTTGAAAATCTGTCAACCACCACAAAAATTGAATCGTGTCCCCGCTGTGTCCTCGGTAAACCAAGAATAAAGTCCATACTGATATCCTCCCAAGGCTTCTCTGGTATAGGTAATGGCTGATACAACCCTGTATTCTGCTTCACTCCTTTCGCCATCTGACATACTCTGCAACTCTGTACAAACTTCTTCACATCTTGCTGCAATTGTGGCCAATAATAATTCTCACCAACCAAAACAAGGGTTTTATCACGACTAAAGTGTCCAGCCAATCCTCCACTATGCTTCTCCTTGATGAGATTCTCCCTCATAGAACTTCGTGGAATGCACAACTGACTCCCTCTGAATAGCATATCATCCTGGATGATGAAATCCAACCATTTCGTCCTGTCTAGAGTAACAGGTTCTGTACAAGCTTTCCAAGCTTCACCAAAATCAGGATCCTCTGGATACAAATTCTTGAGTTCCTTGAACCCAACCACTTCAATCTGCATTTCTGTCAGCAGTAGTTGCCTTCTGCTAAGAGCATCTGCAACCCTATTAGACTTTCCACTCCTGTGTTTCAAAACAAAAGTATAACTCTGCAAAAATTCAACCCATTTCAAATACCTTTGATTCAACTTTCCTTGACTATTCAAATATTGCAAAGCTTGATGATCAGTATACAAAACAAACTCCTTAGGAAGCAAATAGTGTCTCCACTTCTTTAATGCTTGAACTATAGCATAAAATTCCTGATCATAAACAGAATATTTTCTCTTGGCATCATTCAACTTCTCACTGAAATAAGCAATAGGTTTACCTTCTTGGCTCATAACAGCTCCTATTGCAGTACCACTAGCATCACAATCTACTTGAAACACCTTATTAAAATCTGGAAGTGCTAAAACAGGTTGTTCTGTAACTTTTTATTTCAATAATTGAAAACTCTTTTCTGCCCCATTAGTCCACTTAAACTCTTTTCTATCCCCTCTTATTGTTTCAGTCAAGGGTCCACAAATACTGCTAAAATTTTTGATAAACTTTCTGTAAAAGCTAACTAGACCATGAAAAGATCTTACCTCGGTAGCATTCCTTGGAGTAGGCCATTCAAGGATAGCCTGTACCTTCTCTGGGTCCATCTTTAGACCTTCTCCTGAAACTACAAACCCCAAATACACCAACTCTTTCTTCACAAAACTGCACTTCTTCAAATTAATCAACAATTTCTCTTCTCTCAGCTTCTCAAATACCATACGAATATGCATCATATGCTCCTCCAATGTCTTACTAAAGATCAGAATATCATCTAGGTAAACAATGACAAACTTACCTAAAAATTCTTTCAGAACCTCGTTCATGAGCCGCATGAAAGTGCTCGGTGCATTGGTTAGCCCTAAAGGCATGACTAACCACTCATACAATCCTTCCTTTGTCTTGAAGGCAGTCTTCCATTCATCTCCTTCTCTGATCCGAATCTGATGATATCCACTTTTTAGATCTATCTTTGAAAAATACACAGCTCCACTCAAACAGTCCATAATATCATCCATTCGTGGTAATGGAAACTTGTACTTGATTGTGATCTTGTTTATTGCCCTAGAATCTGTACACATCCTCCACTCTCCATTCTTCTTTGGTGCTAATACCGCTGGTATAGCACAGGGACTCAGACTCTCACGGATCAATCCTTTCTGTAGCAGTTCATGTACTTGTCTGTTCAACTCCTCACTTTCTGCAGGTGTCATTCTGTGTGCTACCTTATTCGGCAAACTCGCTCCTGGTATCAAATCCATTTGATGACTGATCTTCCTAACTGATGGTAATCCATCAGGCACGTTATCGGATACAATATCCTGAAACTCATTCAACAAATCTGCAACTTCTACAGGAACATCTTCTACTTCCTCTTTACCAGCTTTTGGAATTAAAGCAAAACATACATGCTCATGTCTCATACCATCTAGGAAATTTCTTCCATCAACAAAAGTTATCCTTGCATTACCACATACCTTTTCTTCAGTCTCCTTCAATAGTTTTAGCTTATGTCGCACTCCATCCTTTGTCAAGGAATAGGTATTCGCACGGCCATCATGTACAGCACATCTGTCAAACTGCCATGGTCTACCTAACAACATATGACATGCATCCATAGATATGATATCACACAATACCTCATCTTGGTATCCGCCAATCTTGAACTTCACCAGGCATTGTTCATTGACCATGACCTGGTGGTCATCCTGTACCCAGGCAATCCGATATGGATGTGGATGTTTCTGTCTCTTGAGCTTCAACTTTGTCACCATCTCTTCTGACACCAAATTGTCAGTGCTTCCACTATCGATAATCACATCACAACATTTACCTTCACACTTGCACCTGGTGCGAAACAAGCTCCTCCTTTGCTCAGGTTCATTCTCACCACTCAACAGGACTCTTCTGTTAATCAACGTTTCTCCTCTTTCAGCATATTCAAAATTTGATGATCTGGCATCTTCATCTACATGTGCAATTCTGGCCTGGCCTTCATTTCTCCTGTCTGTTTTGCCTTGGCGCTGAGGACATTCAAATGCCCTATGACCTTCTTCTCCACAGTGAAAACATGTTCCACAGAAGCCACCTCTTCCAGATCCTTGTCCTCTTCCTCTTCCTCTTTGATCTCTATTATTCTGATCCTGGAAGTGATTGGAATTATTTCCTCGCTGATTCTGACTGCTACTAGCCTCATCCTTCTTTTTTGGATCTTCATTTCGGCCACCATATGACCGTCCACCAGATCGTCCACCGCGACCTCTTCCGTTTTGTCTGCTCTCAAACTTCTTGTTCAGCTTTTCCTCTACTTTTAGGGCAAACTAGTATGCCCCCTCAATACTGTTCATTCGAACCAGATTCAGCTCCTCCTAGATGCTTGGCCTTAACCCATTAAGATATCGGGCAACTTTCTCCTTATCAGCTTCTGCATGGCCTGTTCTGATGAGAAGTCGATAGAACTCCTCTGTATACTCCTGAACAGATCTTCCTGCTTGCTTCAAACTTTGCATTTTCTTTAGTAGATCAAGCTCATAATCAACAGGAATGAACTGTCGCTTCAATTTATCCACCATCCGATCCCATCTTGTGATTTTATCTTTCCCTCTTCTATTTCACTCCAATTGAATTTCTTGCCACCAGATCTTTGCATGACCTTTCAGTCTGGCCTTCGCAAATTTGACCCTATCAGGATCCTCAACATCTTCATACTCAAAATATTCCTCACATTCATTGATCCAGTCGATCAATTCCTCTGGGTTAAGATTTCCAGAAAATGTAGGAACCTCAATCTTAGGTCTTTTCCCAATCTTAGAAATCGCCCGAAAAAGTCTTTCTTCCTCATGGTTCACAATTTCAACTTCTCCTTCTTGATATTCTTCTTCGGCTTCATCCTCGCTTTCATCTCTGACATTAAGATTCATTCCTCTGCGAATCTCTTCTTCCAATGCTCGCACTTGTCTCTGCAGCTCTCTAACCTCAGGTGTTACAACACCAGCTCTTCCGCCACGTTCCCTTCGTGGAGGCATTGTCGCGATGCGCGCTGAAACCCTAGCCACGGTCCTAGTGCAAACTGCCTCACAGTCGGCGATCTGTTTACACACTCAAGAACTCCTGCTCTGATACCACTTGATGAAGGGTACTCCCCTTAATACCACAAACACAACAGAAATAGAGAAACAACAACAATATGCAAGAACAGAAAATTGGCTTCTTGTTATCTCCACAAATGTGGAATTACAAACTTTCAGAATTACAATATGCAAAGCCACATGGGCATTCCCTTACGATATTCTGTAGGACAAAGCCTCGAATCAATACCCAGAACTATTCTGAACTGCCTAAGACAATAATGCAGTCTTCCTTATATAGGCAATTTTCCACCGCCTGGGAAGGTTCCAGAATTTTAGCCAATAAGGCCGACCAAACTTAGAATTATTTTTATTTTACATTTCATTACATCATAGTCGGCTCAAAATAAATTTTGAAACCTGAACAGAAATTTTGAAGAAAAATCATTTTCTGCCATTTCAGGTGATCCAACTTCCGAAGACCATAAGTCATCACCAGTTGACCCGATTGACTATTGTAACCCCATTTCAGAAAGGGCGCGAGGAGCTCTACAACGCTTAAATTTAGCAAGCTTCATTCAGCCCAAAATTCGACCTCATCCGGGGCCTCTAAAGCCTTCAAAACTGAGTTCGAAGTTTCTATACCCTGCTGCCAATACCGAAAATCTTCAATATCTTCCAATATACACTTGATCTGGGAATGAAACTTTACTGGCAGACTTATATGACCAAAATGAACCTCCAAGAAAGAAATCAGATCATTCTGAGCACATACAAAAATTACCAAAAATAGTAACTTTCCATAAATAGCAGCTCTGCACAAAATAGCCCTTATTGAATACAAAAATAGAAATATTTTTGGGTGATGCAAGATTGCTCTTACACCCAGGATGCTCCTGCATCAGACACCCGGGGTAATTTGAGAAGTGACCCTGTCACGACTCAGGTGTGCAGAGGAAAACTAAGACGGCTAATCTCCTCCTTTGTCAGCCATGATGAATCTTCAACAGGTCATCCTTTCCACTTGACCAGATATTCTTCATATATCCTGTTCCTTGTGCTTCTGCCAACACGACTATCCAGTATATCTTCAATCTCCTTAGTGTCTGAACTAGTTGCTGGAATACTCCACTGTGCTGTTGTGATCTCATCTTCAACACCTCCTTCATGATACTCTGTCAGATCTGAAATGTTAAACATTGGTGAAATATTTAGCTCAGTAGGCAATTCTACCTCATATGCGTTTCCTGAATCATGTTTCTTCAGTATCCTACATGGTCCAAACTTCTTCATTTTCAGCTTGTTATATGTACCAACTGGAAACCGCTCCTTCCGCAAATGAACCATGACTTCATCACCAACTTGAAATTTCTTATACCTCCTTTTCTCATCTGCCTTAGCCTTATACTGTGCGTTCATCTTGGTAATATGCTTCCTCACCTCCCCATGGATGTTCTTCAAGTGTTCTTCAAAATCCTCAGCTTTAGCACTACTTATTTCTCCTTTATCTATCTTCCTCAATTCAGATGCATTTCTTGGACTACTTCCATATACAATCTGGAATGGTGATTTACCAGTGCTCCTGTTGACAGAATTATTGTATGCAAATTCTGCCTGTGGTAAAATCAAATCCCATCCTGTTGGCTTATCTCCAACCAAACATCTCAGCAAATTTCTCAAACTCCTATTCACCACCTCTGTTTGTCCATCAGTCTGTGGATGATGTGATGAACTGAACTTCAAATCTGTCTTTAACTTCTTCCACAATGTACGCCAGAAATATCCAACAAACTTAATGTCCCGATCTGAAACTATGGTCTTCGGCAAACCATTAAGTCTCACTACTTCTCTGAAAAACAATTCTGCTACGTGAACAGCATCATTAGTCTGCTTGCAGGGAATGAAATGTGCCATCTTTGAAAATCTTTCAACCACCACAAAAATTGAATCGTGTCCCCGCCGTGTCTTCGGTAAACCAAGAACAAAGTCCATGCTGGTATCCTCCCAAGGCTTCTCTGGTATAGGTAATGGCTGATACAACCCTGTATTCTGCTTCACTCCTTTCGCCATCTGACATACTCTGCAACTCTGTACAAACTTCTTCACATCTTGCTGCAATTGTGGCCAATAATAATTCTCACCAACCAAAACAAGGGTTTTATCACGACCAAAGTGTCCAGCCAATCCTCCACTATGCTTCTCCTTGATGAGATTCTCCCTCATAGAACTTCGTGGAATGCACAACTGACTCCCTCTGAATAGCATATCATCCTGGATGATGAAATCCAACCATTTCGTCCTGTCTAGAGTAACAGGTTCTGTACAAGCTTTCCAAGCTTCACCAAAATCAGGATCCTCTGGATACAAATTCTTGAGTTCCTTGAACCCAACCACTTCAATCTGCATTTCTGTCAGCAGTAGTTGCCTTCTGCTAAGAGCATCTGCAACCCTATTAGACTTTCCACTCCTGTGTTTCAAAACAAATGTATAACTCTGCAAAAATTCAACCCATTTCAAATGCCTTTGATTCAACTTTCCTTGACTATTCAAATATTGCAAAGCTTGATGATCAGTATACAAAACAAACTCCTTAGGAAGCAAATAGTGTCTCCACTTCTTTAATGCTTGAACTATAGCATAAAATTCCTGATCATAAACAGAATATTTTCTCTTGGCATCATTCAACTTCTCACTGAAATAAGCAATAGGTTTACCTTCTTGGCTCATAACAGCTCCTATTGCAGTACCACTAGCATCACAATCTACTTGAAACACCTTATTAAAATCTGGAAGTGGTAAAACAGGTTGTTCTGTAACTTTTTGTTTCAATAATTGAAAACTCTTTTCTGCCCCATTAGTCCACTTAAACTCTTTTCTATCCCCTCTCATTGTTTCAGTCAAGGGTCCACAAATACTGCTAAAATTTTTGATAAACTTTCTGTAAAAGCTAGCTAGACCATGAAAAGATCTTACCTCAGTAGCATTCCTTGGAGTAGGCCATTCAAGGATAGCCTGTACCTTCTCTGGGTCCATCTTTAGACCTTCTCCTGAAACTACAAACCCCAAATACACCAACTCTTTCTTCACAAAACTGCACTTCTTCAAATTAATCAACAATTTCTCTTCTCTCAGCTTCTCAAATACCATACGAATATGCATCATATGCTCCTCCAATGTCTTACTAAAGATCAGAATATTATCTAGGTAAACAATGACAAACTTACCTAGAAATTCTTTCAGAACCTCGTTCATGAGCCGCATGAAAGTGCTCGGTGCATTGGTCAGCCCTAAAGGCATGACTAACCACTCATACAATCCTTCCTTTGTCTTGAAGGCAGTCTTCCATTCATCTCCTTCTCTGATCCGAATCTGATGATATCCACTTTTTAGATCTATCTTTGAAAAATACACATCTCCACTCAAACAGTCCATAATATCATCCATTCGTGGCAATGGAAACCTGTAGTTGATTGTGATCTTGTTTATTGTCCTAGAATCTGTACACATCCTCCACTCTCCATTCTTCTTTGGTGCTAATACCGCTGGTACAGCACAGGGACTCAAACTCTCCCGGATCAATCCTTTCTGTAGCAGTTCATGTACTTGTCTGTTCAACTCCTCACTTTCTGCAGGTGTCATTCTATGTGCTGCCTTATTCGGCAAACTCGCTCCTGGGATCAAATCCATTTGATGACTGATCTTCCTAACTGATTGTAATCCATCAGGCACGTTATCGGATACAATATCCTGAAACTCATTCAACAAATCTGCAACTTCTACACGAACATCTTCTACTTCCTCTTTACCAGCTTTTGGAATTAAAGCAAAACATACATGCTCATGCCTCATACCATCTAGGAAATTTCTTCCATCAACAAAAGTTATCCTTGCATTACCACATACCTTTTCTTCAGTCTCCTTCAATGGTTTTAGCTTATGTCGCACTCCATCCTTTGTCAGGGAATAGGTATTCGCACGGCCATCATGTACAGCACATCTGTCAAGCTGCCATGGTCTACCCAACAACATATGACATGCATCCATAGATATGATATCACACAATACCTCATCTTGGTATCCGCCAATCTTGAACTTCACCAGGCATTGTTCATTGACCATGACCTTGTGGTCATCCTGTACCCAGGCAATCCGATATGGATGTGGATGTTTCTGTCTCTTGAGCTTCAACTTTGTCACCATCTCTTCTGACACCAAATTGTCAGTGCTTCCACTATCGATAATCACATCACAACATTTACCTTCACACTTGCACCTGGTGCGAAACAAGCTCCTCCTTTGCTCAGGTTCATTCTCACCACTCAACAGGACTCTTCTGTTAATCAACGTTTCTCCTCTTTCAGCATCTTCAAAATTTGATGATCTGGCATCTTCATCTACATGTGCAATTCTGGCCTGGCCTTCATTTCTCCTATCTGTTCTGCCTTGGCGCTGAGGACATTCAAATGCCCTATGACCTTCTTCTCCACAGTGAAAACATGTTCCACGGAAGCCACCTCTTCCAGATCCTTGTCCTCTTCCTCTTCCTCTTTGATCTCTATTATTCTGATCTTGGAAGTGATTGGAATTATTTCCTCGCTGATTCTGACTACTACTAGCCTCATCATTCTTTTTTGGATCTTCATTTCGGCCACCATATGACCGTCCACCAGATCGTCCACCGCGACCTCTTCCATTTTGTCTTCTCTCAAACTTCTTGTTCAGCTTTTCCTCTACTTTTAGGGCAAACTGGTATGCCTCCTCAATACTGTTCATTCGAACCAGATTCAGCTCCTCTTGGATGCTTGGCCTTAACCCATTAAGGTATCGGGCAACTTTCTCCTTATCAGCTTCTGCATGGCCTGTTCTGATGAGAAGTCGATAGAACTCCTCTGTATACTCCTGAACAGATCTTCCTGCTTGCTTCAAATTTTGCATTTTCTTTAGTAGATCAAGCTCATAATCAACAGGAATGAACTGTCGCTTCAATTTATCCACCATCCGATCCCATCTTGTGATTTTATCTTTCCCTCTTCTATTTCACTCCAATTGAATTTCTTGCCACCAGATCTTCGCATGACCTTTCAGTCTGGCCTTCGCAAATTTGACCCTATCAGGATCCTCAACATCTTCATACTCAAAATATTCCTCACATTCATTGATCCAGTCGATCAATTCCTCTGGGTTAAGATTTCCAGAAAATGTAGGAACCTCAATCTTAGGTCTTTTCCCAATCTTAAAAATCGCCCGAAAAAGTCTTTCTTCCTCATGGTTCACAATTTCAACTTCTCCTTCTTGATATTCTTCTTCGGCTTCATCCTCGCTTTCATCTCTGACATTAAGATTCATTCCTCTACGAATCTCTTCTTGCAATGCTCGCACTTGTTTCTGCAGCTCTCTAACCTCAGGTGTTACAACACCAGCTCTTCCGCCACGTTCCCTTCGTGGAGGCATTTTCGCGATGCACGCTGAAACCCTAGCCACGGTCCTGGTGCAAACTGCCTCACAGTCAGCGATCTGTTTACACACTCAAGAACTCCTGCTCTGATACCACTTGATGAAGGGTACTCCCCTTAATACCACAAACACATAACAGAAATAGAGAAACAACAACAATATGCAAGAACAGAAAATTGGCTTCTTGTTATCTCCACAAATGTGGAATTACAAACTTTCAGAATTACAATATGCAAAGCCACATGGGCATTCCCTTACGATATTCTGTAGGACAAAGCCTAGAATCAATACCCAGAACTATTCTGAACTGCCTAATACAATAATGCAGTCTTCCTTATATAGGTAATTTTCCACCGCCTGAGAAGGTTCCAGAATTTTAGCCAATAAGGCCGACCAAACTTAGAATTATTTTTATTTTACATTTCATTACATCATAGTCGGCTCAAAATAAATTTTGAAACCTGAACAGAAATTTTGAAGAAAAATCATTTTCTGCCATTTCAGGTGACCCAACTTCCGAAGACCATAAGTCATCACCAGTTGACCCGATTGACTATTGTAACCCCATTTCGGAAAGGGCGCGAGGAGCTCTACAACACCTGAATTTAGTAAGCTTCATTCAGCCCAAAATTTGACCTCATCCGGGGCCTCTAAAGCCTTCAAAACTGAGTTCAAAGTTTCTGTACCCTGCTGCCAATACCGAAAATCTTCAATATCTTCCAATATACACTTGATCTGGCAATGAAACTTTACTGGCAGACTTATATGACCAAAATGAACCTCCAAGAAAGAAATCAGATCATTCTGAGCACATACAAAATTTACCAAAAATAGTAACTTTCCATAAATAGCAGCTCTGCACAAAATAGCCCTTATTGAATACAAAAATAGAAATATTTTTGGGTGATGCAAGATTGCTCTTAAACCCAGGATGCTCCTGCATCAGACACCCGGGGTAATTTGAGAAGTGACCCTGTCACGACTCAGGTGTGCAGAGGAAAACCAAGACGGCTAATCTCCTCCTTTGTCAGCCATGATGAATCTTCAACAGGTCGTCCTTTCCACTTGACCAGATATTCTTCATATATCCTGTTCCTTGTGCTTCTGCCAACACGACTATACAGTATATCTTCAATCTCCTTAGTGTCTGAACTAGTTGCTGGAATACTCCACTGTGCTGTTGTGATCTCATCTTCAACACCTCCTTCATGATACTCTGTCAGATCTGAAATGTTAAACATTGGTGAAATATTTAGCTCAGTAGGCAATTCTACCTCATATGCGTTTCCTGAATCATGTTTCTTCAGTATCCTACATGGTCCAAACTTCTTCATTTTCAGCTTGTTATATGTACCAACTGGAAACCGCTCCTTCCGCAAATGAACCATGACTTCATCACCAACTTGAAATTCCTTATACCTCCTTTTCTCATCTGCCTTAGCCTTATACTGTGCGTTCATCTTGGTAATATGCTTCCTCACCTCCCCATGGATGTTCTTCAAGTGTTCTGCAAAATCCTCAGCTTTAGCACTACTTATTTCTCCTTTATCTATCTTCCTCAATTCAGATGCATTTCTTGGACTACTTCCATATACAATCTGGAATGGTGATTTACCAGTGCTCCTGTTGACAGAATTATTGTATGCAAATTCTGCCTGTGGTAAAATCAAATCCCATCCTGTTGGCTTATCTCCAACCAAACATCTCAGCAAATTTCTCAAACTCCTATTCACCACCTCTGTTTGTCCATCAGTCTGTGGATGATGTGATGAACTGAACTTTAAATCTGTCTTTAACTTTTTTCACAATGTACGCCAGAAATATCCAACAAACTTAGTGTCCCGATCTGAAACTATGGTCTTTGGCAAACCATGAAGTCTCACTACTTCTCTGAAAAACAATTCTGCTACGTGAACAGCATCATTAGTCTTCTTGGAGGGAATGAAATGTGTCATCTTTGAAAATCTGTCAACCACCACAAAAATTGAATCGTGTCCCCGCTGTGTCCTCGGTAAACCAAGAACAAAGTCCATGCTGATATCCTCCCAAGGCTTCTCTGGTATAGGTAATGGCTGATACAACCCTGTATTCTGCTTCACTCCTTTCGCCATCTGACATACTCTGCAACTCTGTACAAAGTTCTTCACATCTTGCTGCAATTGTGGCCAATAATAATTCTCACCAACCAAAACAAGGGTTTTATCACGACCAAAGTGTCCAGCCAATCCTCCACTATGCTTCTCCTTGATGAGATTCTCCCTCATAGCATAAAATTCCTGATCATAAACAGAATATTTTCTCTTGGCATCATTCAACTTCTCACTGAAATAAGCAATAGGTTTACCTTCTTGGCTCATAACAGCTCCTATTGCAGTACCACTAGCATCACAATCTACTTGAAACACCTTATTAAAATCTGGAAGTGCTAAAACAGGTTGTTCTGTAACTTTTTGTTTCAATAATTGAAAACTCTTTTCTGCCCCATTAGTCCACTTAAACTCTTTTCGATCCCCTCTCATTGTTTCAGTCAAGGGTCCACAAATACTGCTAAAATTTTTGATAAACTTTCTGTAAAAGCTAGCTAGACCATGAAAAGATCTTACCTCAGTAGCATTCCTTGGAGTAGGCCATTCAAGGATAGCCTGTACCTTCTCTGGGTCCATCTTTAGACCTTCTCCTGAAACTACAAACCCCAAATACACCAACTCTTTCTTCACAAAACTGCACTTCTTCAAATTAATCAACAATTTCTCTTCTCTCAGCTTCTCAAATACCATACGAATATGCATCATATGCTCCTCCAATGTCTTACTAAAGATCAGAATATCATCTAGGTAAATAATGACAAACTTACTTAGAAATTCTTTCAGAACCTCGTTCATGAGCCGCATGAAAGTGCTCGGTGCATTGGTTAGCCCTAAAGGCATGACTAACCACTCATACAATCCTTCCTTTGTCTTGAAGGCAGTCTTCCATTCATCTCCTTCTCTGATCCGAATCTGATGATATCCACTTTTTAGATCTATCTTTGAAAAATACACAGCTCCACTCAAACAGTCCATAATATCATCCATTCGTGGCAATGGAAACCTGTACTTGATTGTGATCTTGTTTATTGCCCTAGAATCTGTACACATCCTCCACTCTCCATTCTTCTTTGGTGCTAATACCGTTGGTACAGCACAGGGACTCAGACTCTCACGGATCAATCCTTTCTGTAGCAGTTCATGTACTTGTCTGTTCAACTCCTCACTTTCTGCAGGTGTCATTCTGTGTGCTGCCTTATTCGGCAAACTCGCTCCTGGGATCAAATCCATTTGATGACTGATCTTCCTAACTGATGGTAATCCATCAGGCACGTTATCGGATATAATATCCTGAAACTCATTCAACAAATCTGCAACTTCTACAGGAACATCTTCTACTTCCTCTTTACCAGCTTTTGGAATTAAAGCAAAACATACATGCTCATGCCTCATACCATCTAGGAAATTTCTTCCATCAACAAAAGTTATCCTTGCATTACCACATACCTTTTCTTCAGTCTCCTTCAATGGTTTTAGCTTATGTCGCACTCCATCCTTTGTCAGGGAATAGGTATTCGCACGGCTATCATGTACAGCACATCTGTCAAACTGCCATGGTCTACCCAACAACATATGACATGCATCCATAGATATGATATCACACAATACTTCATCTTGGTATCCGCCAATCTTGAACTTCACCAAGCATTGTTCATTGACCATGACCTTGTGGTCATCCTGTACCCAGGCAATCCGATATGGATGTGGATGTTTCTGTCTCTTGAGCTTCAACTTTGTCACCATCTCTTCTGACACCAAATTGTCAGTGCTTCCACTATCGATAATCACATCACAACATTTACCTTCACACTTGCACCTGGTGCGAAACAAGCTCCTCCTTTGCTCAGGTTCATTCTCACCACTCAACAGGACTCTTCTGTTAATCAACGTTTCTCCTCTTTCAGCATCTTCAAAATTTGATGATCTGGCATCTTCATCTACATGTGCAATTCTGGCCTGGCCTTCATTTCTCCTGTCTGTTCTGCCTTGGCGCTGAGGACATTCAAATGCCCTATGACCTTCTTCTCCACAGTGAAAACATGTTCCACGGAAGCCACCTCTTCCAGATCCTTGTCCTCTTCCTCTTCCTCTTCCTCTTTGATCTCTATTATTCTGATCCTGGAAGTGATTGGAATTATTTCCTCGCTGATTCTGACTGCTACTAGCCTCATCCTTCTTTTTTGGATCTTCATTTCGGCCACCATATGACCATCCACCAGATCGTCCACCGCGACCTCTTCTGTTTTGTCTGCTCTCAAACTTCTTGTTCAGCTTTTCCTCTACTTTTAGGGCAAACTGGTATGCCTCCTCAATACTGTTCATTCGAACCAGATTCAGCTCCTCCTGAATGCTTGGCCTTAACCCATTAAGGTATCGGGCAACTTTCTCCTTATCAGCTTCTGCATGGCCTGTTCTGATGAGAAGTCGATAGAACTCCTCTGTATACTCCTGAACAGATCTTCCTGCTTGCTTCAAACTTTGCATTTTCTTTAGTAGATCAAGCTCATAATCAACAGGAATGAACTGTCGCTTCAATTTATCCACCATCCGATCCCATCTTGTGATTTTATCTTTCCCTCTTCTATTTCACTCCAATTGAATTTCTTGCCACCAGATCTTCGCATGACCTTTCAGTCTGGCCTTCGCAAATTTGACCCTATCAGGATCCTCAACATCTTCATACTCAAAATATTCCTCACATTCATTGATCCAGTCGATCAATTCCTCTGGGTTAAGATTTCCAGAAAATGTAGGAACCTCAATCTTAGGTCTTTTCCCAATCTTAGAAATCACCTGAAAAAGTCTTTCTTCCTCATGGTTCACAATTTCAACTTCTCCTTCTTGATATTCTTCTTCGGCTTCATCCTCGCTTTCATCTCTGACATTAAGATTCATTCCTCTGCGAATCTCTTCTTCCAATGCTCGCACTTGTCTCTGCAGCTCTCTAACCTCAGGTGTTACAACACCAGCTCTTCCGCCACGTTCCCTTCGTGGAGGCATTTTCGCGATGCGCGCTGAAACCCTAGCCACGGTCCTGGTGCAAACTGCCTCACAGTCGGCGATCTGTTTACACACTCAAGAAATCCTGCTCTGATACCACTTGATGAAGGGTACTCCCCTTAATACCACAAACACATAACAGAAATAGAGAAACAACAACAATATGCAAGAACAAAAAATTGGCTTCTTGTTATCTCCACAAATGTGGAATTACAAACTTTCAGAATTACAATATGCAAAGCCACATGGGTATTCCCTTACAATATTCTGTAGGACAAAGCCTCGAATCAATACCCAGAACTATTCTGAACTGCCTAAGACAATAATACAGTCTTCCTTATATAGGCAATTTTCCACCGCCTGGGAAGGTTCCAGAATTTTAGCCAATAAGGCTGACCAAACTTAGAATTATTTTTATTTTACATTTCATTACATCATAGTCGGCTCAAAATAAATTTTGAAACCTGAACAGAAATTTTGAAGAAAAATCATTTTCTGCCATTTCAGGTGACCCAACTTCCGAAGACCATAAGTCATCACCAGTTGACCCGATTGACTATTGTAACCCCATTTCGGAAAGGGCGCGAGGAGCTCTACAACTTTTAAATTAAGCAAGCTTCATTCAGCCCAAAATTTGACCTCATCCGGGGCCTCTAAAGCCTTCAAAACTGAGTTCGAAGTTTCTGTACCCTACTGCCAATATCGAAAATCTTCAATATCTTCCAATATACACTTGATCTGGCAATGAAACTTTACTGGCAGACTTATATGACCAAAATGAACCTCCAAGAAAGAAATCAGATCATTCTGAGCACATACAAAAATTACCAAAAATAGTAACTTTCCATAAATAGTAGCTCTGCACAAAATAGCCCTTATTGAATACAAAAATAGAAATATTTTTGGGTGATGCAAATTGCTCTTACACCCAGGATGCTCCTGCATCAGCGTTTAAGGATCCTTTCCCTCCTCATGAGAAAGGTGAGTCTTCCAAAGCTAAGAATACTAATGCCAAGGTTAATTATACATACACCTCTAATGATAATGTCATCAACATGATCGAACCTGTTGAGTTTGAATACTGCGATGTGATCACTTTCAGGGGGAGTGGCGATGCTCCCAAACCTAAGACTCCTTTCATCTTGCGAAGCTCCCCATCTCACTCATCTGAATTTAAACAACCTCAAGACTATGCCAATGTTGTTACTCGATTATGTGGAAGAGTTGTTTTAAAAGATCCTGACCCTCCTACGTCTGCTCCTAAACAAATAGTGGATAAGACTGTTGTTGGTCCTACCAACAAAGCCTTGAAATCAGCCCTTGCACCTAACACTGCTAGCTATAGCATCTTAGATCAACTCCAAAGGACCAATGCTTAGATAACCATTTTTGAGTTGTTGAAGATCTCACCTACCCATAGGGAGATTCTAGATAAGGCCCTCACTGAGGCAAACATCCCAAAAGATCTTGATCTCGACCGGTTCCAATCTATGGTGGGTCATTTAACCTCACTACATTATTTATCCTTCTCTAAAGAAGATGATCACTCTCTGAGTCACCGGCATAATGCTCCTTTGCACATAGAGGTCACGATAGGTCCCAAACACATTCACCGTGTCCTTATAGACAATGGTACTAGTCTCAATATTTGTTCTGCTAAATTTCTTACTCAGCTAGGTTATGATGAGGATTACATAGACTCCCACAAGAAGATCACTATCAAAGCTTATGATGAAGAAGAGTGCAAATCCCAAGGCTTAGTTGTGCCACCTATCGACATTGGCCGTATTGAGAGAGATGTTACTTTTCAAGTCCTAGATATTCCTCTCACATACAATATCTTGTTGGGTAGACCATGGATCCATGAGATGAGGGTTGTTTCATCTACATACCATTAGTGTATCAAGTTTCCATTCCATGGAGCGGAAGTCACTGTGCCTGCTAATACCAATTATTCCTGCAACACACTTACGCAGTCTACCGACAGTCTTGTGCCTGCTAATAGAAAATCTATAGAGTTTTATGATGCTAAACTAAAAGAGATGGAACAGACTCTCAAGCTTAAGGATACCAGCATGGGAGGATATCGAATTGAACTTGTGCTATCACTGGCAGCTCTTCCCCCATCTCCTTGCTCTTATGGGAGACCTTCTGATAATAACAAATCTTCTAATGACACTCCTCAAATGGTTTATGATGGTGCCTTTGTGTAGGCCTCTACACCTTTAGAAGATGAGGATGAAGAAAGAGCTATCAAGGCTTGGATCTATAAAGGAAAAGAAACATCTGAAGCAACTACTCCACCTCCAAATTTAGAGCAAGAGCCCTACAATGAAGCCTTCAAGATCATGAAGCACTTCGGCTATAAAGGAAGTGGTCCCATAGGAATGAATAAAAATGGTTTGTTGAGACCCATTGAAGCTACAAGTCATTGCACAAAAGACACTTCTGACTTAGGCTTCAAAAAGGTCCCCTTTCATCTAGGGATAAACAAGTTTGTGCCAGAACTTGAACCTAAACTAGAATCTAAACTAGAACTTGAAGATACTACTCCAGAGGTAAATCCAAAGACCAGCTCTGATGAAGATGCTTTCCCATATCCTATTCCTTCAAAATTTGCTGCACTATTTGCAGAACTAGATGAGCTTGTCATACCTGTCCATCTGATAGAAACTGAAAGTGATTCTGATGAGACTTCTTCAATGCACCCATTCACATATGATTAATGGAAAGCAACTCTAACTAACAATCCCAACTTTCAAGGTGAACAATATAAGCCACCACACTTTCAAAAATAGTTTGAACAAGAACAAGTTCAGCAAGCTGTTAATGCTACAAGAGATGAAGATGAGTTTGAGGATACAACTAGTGCTAATGGAATTCCCACATCAAGTACTAATTCCCATGAGTATGAATTTGACTCTTTGTCTGACGCTACTTGTGATAAAGATATAGACATGGTGCATACATTTGAAAACCCTCTTGAAGTAGGTGAAGGGTCTAGCGTTAGGACTCATGAATCAGATGCCATTGGTGTTAACTTGTCCTCTACTTCTAACGTAGGGTCTCATAGGGATTCGAATGCTCCTTTGGATAAAATTACTCTAGGACTTGACTTACTTGTCCGCGCCTTCGATGATTATACCATGAACGTAATTGAACCAGCCACTACTTCTCTCTCACTCAAAAATCCTAAGCTGATAAATTGGAACTCCCCTTCCTCATCCAATGAAGTCCTAATGTTCCAGAATGATTACGCTCTAGCCTAGTACCTCCATGCTATTGAACCTATAATGTCCTCCACCAGTGAAGGCAGTGTCAACATGACAGAGGTAGATATCAAATATCTTAGTTGAAAAATTAAAAGAAGAAAAAATAGATACTCTAATGGTGAAAACCACATTGTGGCAGTATCAGAGCCAAAAATAGTAAAAATAAAAGACATATTCGAGGGTGAAAACCTCTCTAAGGAACCCAAGGATGAGATACTTGATACACTCCAGAGCCATTTTTAGGAGAGATCATCAGTGTTAATTGAACCTACACAACCAGTGAATTTGGATACAGAGGCTGCTCCACAAATCATTCATCTAGCACAGTCATTATCTGCAAAAGAAAAGGAAGAGTTCACTAACTTCTTTCAAAGCAAGAAAATAAACTTTGCATTAACCTATTCTGATATGCCTGGATTGGATCCCAATATAATCATGCATCATCTATCCATTGCACCAGGTATCAAACTTGTCAAACAGAAGCTTCGAAAGATGCATCCACACGTGGCACTTTTGGTCAAAGCATAGCCAGAAAAGCTTCTTAAAGCTGGTTTCATAAGGACTAGATTATACAAAATGGATTTCAAATATCATTCCAGTCACCAAACATGATAAATCTATTCATGTGTGCATAGACTTCTGGGATTTAAATACGACATGTCCAAAAGATGACTTCCCACTACCCAATATTGATATGATAGTGGATATGACAGCGGGTTATGAGATGTATTCCCTAATGGATGGCTTCTCTGGCTATAATCAAATAAAAATTGCACCAGAGGATCAAGAAAAGACCACTTTCACATGTGCCTGGGGCACTTTCTGCTGGAATGTCATGCCTTTTGGGCTTAAGAACATTGGAGTGACATATCAGAGAGCTGTCACTACTATTTTCCATGATATGATGCATAAAACAATGGAGGATTATGTGGATGATACTTTGGCCAAAAGCATGCAGTGAAAAACTCATCTTATAGATTTGGGTCCCATCCTTGATCGCATGGAACAATTTAGTCTCAAACTTAATCCAAAAAAATATGCATTCGGCATCACTTTCGGAAAACTCTTGGGCTACATTATTTCAGCTAAGGGCATAGAAGTTGATCCAGAAAAGGTTCAAGCTATTATGGACATGCCTCCACCTAAGAATATCAGTCAAATGAGGGGACTTCAGGGAAGGCTACAATCTATCCGGTGCTTCTTTTCACATTTGGCTGATAAGTCACAACTGTTCACTAAAACTTTGCATAAGGGTGTGACGTATGAATGGAATGAGGAATGTGACAGAGGGCTCACTCAAATTAAATAGTATCTTTCCAATTCACCTATATTGATGCCTCCTATCCATGGGAAGCTACTTATACTCTATATTTCAGCCATGAACACATCTTTGGGTGCTTTCCTAGCTCAAGAGGATCAGAACAATAAAGAGAGAGCTATTTATTATATCAGCAAGACATTGGTCTCTTATGAAATGAATTACTCTGTCATTGAAAAGGCTTGTTTAGCAGTAGTGTTTGCTTCATAGAAATTGTGACATTATATGCTTTCCCACACTATGAAGGTCATTTCAAAAATTGATCCACTAAAGTATTTACTAAGCAAGGCTACCCTCACGGGTAGATTAGCTAAATGGGCTATAATACTTAGTGAATTTGACATTGAATATGTGGAAAGAAAAGCTATCAAAGGGAAAGAGATTGCTAATCAGTTGGCGGAAGCTCCTTTAAAATATCACCAGCCTTTAAACACTGAATTCCCAGATGAATCCATCATGCTTCTCATGCATCAGGCTTGAAGCATGTTCTTTGATGGATCATTCACTCAGTAAGGATCAAGAGCAGGAATTCTATTTATAAGACCTCAAAGATACTCATTGCCCAAAGCTTATAAAATGTTGTTTCCCTACACAAACAACATTGTTGAATATGAAGCTCTCCTTAATGGTATGAAGATAGCCATTGAATGGTGTGTAGATGAGCTCAATGTCTTTGGAGACTCTCAGTTAGTCATCAACTAGGTCAATGATATCTATCAAGCGAAGGATGACAAGTTAGTGCCCTACAAACGAATGGTAGATGATCTCAAATAGTATTTTGCACACATTTCTTTCCACAAAATTCCAAGGGCAGAAAATAAAGCAGCCGATGCTATGGCCACTCTTGCCTCAATGTTGCAGATGCCAGAAAATGATTTTAGACACGAGCTCTTGGTGGAGACATTATGCTACCTAACCTATGACATTCCTGAATCTAGGATGATCTGTTTAGTCATTGGACATGATTCATCCCGCTACCACCACATCTATTCCTACCTTAGTGACCAAATCATTCCTGACACCTATACCCAGAATGAAAAGCGTCACCTCATTCGTAATGCTTCATGGTATGTCATCATAGCAAATGACTTGTATAGATGGGGACTAGATGGTACCCTCCTTAGGTGTCTAGAACCCGATGAGTCCAAGTGTGTGTTAGTCGAGGTACATGAAGGTATCTGTGGGTCTCATTCGAGTGGCCTGACGTTAGCCTATAAACTTATTAGAGCTGGTTACTACTAGCCAGATATGGAGAAAGAAGCTGTTCAATATGCCAAGGCTTGTAACTAGTGTCAATTTCATGGAAATCTGATCCATGCTCTTGCTAAAGAACTTATTCCTTTCATTAATTTTTGGCCATTTCAGCAATGGGCCTTTGACTTGGTAGGATAGATCCATCTGTCTTCTTCCAAAGGACACAAGTTTATCATCACTGCTACAACCTGCTTTACTAAATGGGTTGAGGCGGTCCCTCTGACTATAGCTGATGGAAAATCTATGGCTATGTTTATACTAAACTATATCATCTGTAGATATGGTGTACCCTCATCAATTATCACTAACAATGGAGGATAATTCAAGAACAAGGACTTGAAAGAGTTATGCACCAAATTCAGGATTATTCAACATTGGTCATCTATCTATTATCCCCAGGGTAGTGGACAAGTAGAAGCTTCTAATAAGACAATTCTCAAAATCTTGCATTGAACAGTTCATAAATCTGGTAGGGACTGGCACCTCTAGATTAATTTGGCTTTATGGGCCTATAGAACTAGCATTCGAACACCAACGGGGGCAACTCCCTCTGCCTTGGTCTATGGAGTAGATGTAGTATTGCCTATTGAGGTCGAGATTCCTACATTGTGAGTCTCTCTGAGGGGCCTCATCACTGATGAAGAAAATAGAATATCCTGGCTACAAGAGCTGAAGCTACTAGATGAACGTCGGAAGGTGGTGTTTGATCATCTTCAAGCATACCAAAAGAGAATGTCTAAAGCCTACAATAAGAAAGTCAGACAAAGGGAATTCCAAGTGGGTGATCTTGTCCTAAGAGAAAACCCCAAAAATCAGCAGCAGTGGGTCCAGAAAGGAAAGTTTGAACCCAACTGGCTTGGTCCATACATTGTTACTGCAACATTTGGGTCTGGTGCATATCAACTCTCCACCACTGAAGGAGAGAAACTCAAAGAGCTGATCAATGCTCTTCATCTGAAGACATTCTACAGCTGAGACATTCTCTATATGCTCATGTACATACTTATTGATCCTGAAAAATCCTAAAAATGATATATTCTCAAAAATCCTAAAAATTACAAAATGTCCTGAAAAAAATGATCATCTTAGTGAAAACCTGGTAAACAGGCGCTTTGATGTATCTATTATCTTGGTGAAAACCTGGTAAACAGGTGCCTTGATAATACTAAAAAAAAAAATAGAAAATTTGAAAGATTACAAAAAAAATAAAAAAATACAAACTACAAAAAAATGAGATATTAAAAAAAAAGAAAAAAAGAGAAAAAGAGAAAAGTACAAAAAAATTGAAAAAGAAAAATAAATGTGCCATTGATGAAAACCTGGTAAATAGGTGTCATGGTAGAAAAAATAGAATCTCTACCAAGATGGTGAAAACCTGGTAAATAGGCACCTCTTGTTTCCTAAAGCTATATCTCATCTCAGCATTACTTGGCTCTTAGTTTCCTGCTTTAGTTTGCTTTCCCGCTCTCCTGCTTTCTTTTGTTTCCTGATTTCTGTTGTTTCTTGCTTTAGTCTATTTCCTACTTTGGTTTGCTAGCTCATGTGTTTGCTTTCAGTCATTCCTTAAGATTTTGTTTGACTCTTCATGGATTGGAACTGGTCACACTTGGGGGCATCTTCCTGGTCTAGGGGGCATTGTCCTATCACTTTCAGAAGTTTTGATCGTGCATCAGTCACCAATGGTCCTCACTGCATCTGCCTACTGATGCCTAGCTACTTTTGAGATTTCTCTCCTTGAGAATCTCTAGGGTATCAGTCACCAGTGGTTTCCACTATGTCTTCCTATTGATACCTAGCTCTCATTTGACCCTTCTCTTTTGGGATCTCTTCCTTACATTAGTCAACAGTGGCTCTCACTGTGTTTGTTTGCTGATGTTTTGTTGGTGCTTAGTTCTCTCTTTCAAAAATCTTCCTTGTATCGGTCACCAGTGGTTCTCACTATGTCTACCTACTGATACTTAGTTTTCACTCTGATACCTTCTTGAGACTTCATCTCTCGCGATGGTCACCAGTGGTTCTCACTATGTCTACCTACTGTCGCTATCTCGTTGAGACTTCAAACATTGTACACTTTCTGAGTCAACTTCAATCCGCTTGATCACAATCATAAAATGAAACTAAAACTAAATTTGTGATTCTTTGAAGCATGCTAAGCTTTTCTCTTTTGTGTGTTTGTTCTTTTGCTTTATCATTTCCCCTCGAGTGAATCTAAGACGTCTTTCTTGACTAAGAAACATGAAGACTGGGGGCATGATCTTTTTCATTGCTTTATGTCTACTGGTTTAGTTCCAATGAGCTAAAGAATCTATTTAAGAGGGGTGTCCACTATGAGAGCCTTCATCTCATGTTGGATGGCCATGTGTACCTCAACTCCTTTTATATGGACACTTTGGTGAGGTTGGATCTTCTCCTTGTTTGTTTGAGCGACTTCTTTCTGCTACAAGTGAAATTGCAAATGCTCATCCTACTAAGTGAACGTAAGGTTCATT
Organism: Chamaecyparis obtusa; assembly: GCA_027943335.1. NCBI lineage: Eukaryota > Viridiplantae > Streptophyta > Pinopsida > Cupressales > Cupressaceae > Chamaecyparis > Chamaecyparis obtusa. The sequence continues at coordinate 340,669 of BSBK01009493.1, forward strand.
GCAAGCGATCTTTGAAAAAAGATGGAACTCTCATGTGTCTAGTGTGTTTGTTCGCAAGGAACATTCAAGTCATTCTAGCAACTATGCTTTGATGCTTATGTTAACTTGCTAAATTAAAAGGAATAGGTGTTCAGGTCATTCTGACTTCTGGCACTTTAATGCTTACACCTCATTCTAACAAATCTAAGACTTATGTCATATTCATATTCTCGTGATAGTAATGTCAGTGATAGTTGTATGACATCTTGCGATTGTCCGTACCTAAAAGGCTTGATGATGATAATACGATGAGTCCAACAACCAAGTCCTAGGCTTGCATTGAGACAGTGTTTGGTGCTCTCTTGATCATCTTCTGGATCTCTTCATCGAAGGTTCTCATCTTTTGTCCTAGGTTCCTCTTGGCTGCGCAAGTGTCCGGTCCTCATTCTTGATCAGCGAAAATCCTTTTGATTAGTATCTGTCATATATTGCTACATCCTGCATGAGATGATTAGTACCACATACATTGCATATTCATTATCATAAATCCATATGCATACATTTTACATCTACATATACATGTGCATCCATTATAAGCATAACTCAAGTCATACATTACATTTTTCATTTCATTCATTATATGCATACATCCTACGTCTATATATCCATCTACCATCTATCATCACATTTTCACATTGCATATTCGTATCATAAAAGAAAACATGTGCATCTCATACATATCTAATTTATAAATCTAAATCATCTAAGAAACATCTCATAAAACATCAACATTAAAAACAATATGTAAATAAGTACAATGATATCAAAATGTCGATCTCATATATATATCGGTCAAATAAATGTCATGTACAAAAGAAGGGTGCTACTCGAGCACAATATCAAAAATGGGCTACAATAATATATATGTACATCATGACCCACCACCACCTGGAGGAGGTGGAGGTGGAGGAGCCTGCAGTGGTGGTCCCTGTGCTAGTGCCTATGGGGGTGGTATCGATCTTTGAGGAGGAGGCATCGGTCGCTACGGAGGTGCTTGTGGTGGTGCCCATGGAGGTGCCTGCTATGGTGGTGCCTATAGTGCTCTGGCGTACTCAAAAAATAGAGGCACCTACTCTGACAGATTTGGAACAACCCCAACATACACTGCATAGTAATATGCTGCCTGAACAGACTCGTATCTAGTCTCCAGTCGTGACCTTGCTAGCTCATCTCAGAGCTCTCTAATCTCTCACTCCCGCTCAGCCACCCGTGTCTCCTAGATGATCACCTGTGTATGGTAATCATCTCTCTCACACTGTACCTACCTCACTCTCTCTCATCTCTTCCTGAGAGCCTCTTGAACCTATGCTAGCTATGGTGGCCCCTGTGTGGCTTGATCTATCATATCCACACCATCCTATACCTGTACCTCCTTGTCAAGAGGCATTTGCTATGTGGTATGCCCTGTCCTCTACCTCATGGACCTCTACTGAGATCCACTACTCCCAACACCTGTGTCTAACCCCATAGTCCTGGTAGGAATATCCACCTGCCCTGTCCTTGGCCTTAGCACCCTCTATCTCTACTTCTATTATGGTCCCTGCTGCGATATCTGTTGCTAGGTAGGTACCTGCTACTGCTATTGTGTGGGCTCCTCCTATGCGGGCTGCTACTGTGCTCCCTGCCCCATGCTGATAGGATCTGTGAACCTAGGGAAGAGATGGGCCAAGAAGCGATCTCAGTATGCAAGCGTCATCCCTGCATTGGGGACATCCACCATATAGTCCCATTGTGTTGTAAGTACTCTAGCCTCAATAGCACACCTACCTAGATCTAATCTAGGGTGCCACCCCTTCTTCACCTCATTGACGAAGCGGGCATAGGGGTAGTACTCCTGGGAGATGTCCTGCTATCTTCCAAACTGTCTCATCACACGTGTAAGAACAAAGTGCTCAATGACAGAAATGCTATGCCCAATCACTGGATACGAGATGAACATATGAGAAAGCTCATGCCGAGCATCATCCCATGGTTTTGTAGAAACCCAAGGTCTATAGACAATAGCTGCCATGTCATCAAGCTATCTACACCGCTGCTTTGTCTTACCTAGAAATGTATGAGTCATCAGACCTGCGTACCTATATATATAAGGCTCAAGTTGCTGCCATGTATCATGGAATATCGGCCTACAAACAGGGAGATGCTCCTAGGCCCAGATCTATAGAACAAATACTCCTGCCACCATGGTCCTCACATTCTGATATGTGATCTTGTGTAGCTCATGGTACATCCGGGCAAGCATGCACTCACCCCATCTGAATTTGACTACTATTCTAGCTAGCATCCTCTGCAACATCAACCCCCATCCACACTCAAGATCGTGCTACCCTCGATCAGGTACCAAGTAGCAGCTCAAGAAGTAGGCCAAGATGACTGCTAATCCATGACCAGCTCCATATCTACAGATCAAGTCCTCCCAAGAGATGGCCTGGCCCATCACTAACTCATTGCAGAATATGGCCCTCAACACCAGTGTACTTGCCCATGGCTGAACATCGTACTCTACTTGAGCATCCTGGAATGGTATCCTAAGGATCCTGTAGATGTCCTCAGGAGTGGTCGCCATCTCTCCCATCGGCAAATGAAAGGTGTTCATCTCCGAATAGAAACGCTTGACAAGTGCACCCAGAAGTCCGTGATTTACCTGACTGTCAGGTATATCACACAATTAACTTAGTCCTAGCCCATCAATATGGGCACCCTCAATGTCTATTAACCTATGGACTAATGTGGTGATAGCGGGATGGTAGGACCTGAATACGACCCATGTGAGGAAACCATTTCCTCATGTGAGGGGTGACCTAGGCTAGCATGAGGAAACTTTTTCCTCGCACGAGACTTGGAGAACTTGACCTAAAAGTTGCTGAATCTAAGCCTAATCGACCTACGAAAGCGGTAAAAAATCAAAATGCATGATGGTTTATCGACTACTCACAAGTGGGTCATACTCTGGTGGCCGAGTGTGTCATTGGGAGTGCTCGAAATGGTGTGTGTGCATAGAAACTCCCTCCATCTCACTCAGAGCTCTCAAATTGCAAGAAGACAAAGTGAATAATGAATTGAAAATGACCCCTCTAGGCCTTATATAGCTTTTGACCTAATTTTCAAAAGTGCTCCATTTTGCACGAAAATTGCACCCTTGGCTAAATCAACTGTTCTAAATTCATTTTCAAGATTGAAATCGATATTTGACCTCTCTAAATGGCTTAAAATTGTGTTTTAAATTTTGGGATCAGATGCTTGTGCAGTCAGCCTTCTGGAGTAATTTTCCTACTAGATCCTCATCTTTTCATCATTTTCTTGAGATCCTCAATCTTTTCATCAAAGTCAACTCTAGTCAAATTTGGTCAACAGGACCTCCTAATCACTCCAAATCAATTCTACATCTTCTCGATGCTTCCTTAATCTGCTCTGAATTCTGTTGGATCTTCAATCTTATCTTTCTCTGCAACCTCTTACTGTCAATCATCTTTCTAATGTGTCATCTTTCAATTTCACTCCCGAGGGGGTAGGATGATTGCATCATTGAATCTTGTCAAATTAATTCTTGAATCAGTCTGATCTGAATCACTAGTTCTCATCATTAGGGGCATCTTTGTGCCTCACAACTAAATATCTTTTCATCTATCTTTTAAGTATCTGAGCAATCTAACTCGGATCCTCAAGGATCAAGCTTCATTTTGGAGATGGTTCTTGAAATCTCATTAGGTATTGGGGCAATCTAATGCTAATTGCTCGGAGTCAAGCTTCATTCTGGGGATGGATCTTGAAATCTCTTTTGGACCGTTATCTGGGCAATCTAACCCAGGTCTTGGAGGGCTAACCTTCGTATTGGGGAAATCTAACCCTAATTCTGGAGATTAGTCCTAAATTTGCATCAGTGATCTTTCAATCAATCGTTATTGGGGCAATCTAACACCAATTCCAGTCTTCTCTCAAGTTGGCATTAGACCGTTGTATTTGCAATCTAACTTAGACTTCAGAAAATCATGTCTCATTCTGGAGGTGTTTCTGCTTCTCTCTGATCGGTGTCTTGGCAATCTAACCTAGACTTCTAAAATTTTCACTCATCTGTCACATCAGACTATTCTTTGAATCAACGCACTATCTGCACATCGATTCAAAGAGGGGAAAATATAATACCCCAAAATTGGCACCTTACAATTTCAATCAATTTTGGTGCATTCCTCAAATTTCTACATCATCAAAGTCCTTTTTTACTAGACAATTTTCTCTCTCCTACCTAACTTTATTTGACTTGATGTCAATTGCAAAAACCCTAATTTGCATGAATCTTACACTATAATTAATTTCTAAGTATTCAACTTTATTAGCTAAATAATCCCTATGATAAATTGATTTAATTCTAAAGTCCTAAGTGCTTTAAATTAAATTAAAATCCACCCCCTTTAGCTAATACACATAAAAGGAATTAATATTACTTAGTTATTTGAATGGACACCTTTATTTGAATTAATAATTCAAATTACTTGAAAGGTCACCCATATGTGGCAATAATTCATTCTTTAATTAAGTAATTCCTCAATATTTATTTCAATTGGGAATGAAGAGTCAATTGTTTCATTTCAAGAACCTCTTCATTCTCTCCTCGGGCTTGTCTATATTATGAACTTTCTTCCCCATTCAAAAAAGGGAAATTGTGAGAGAAACAAAACTATAGCCAATTTTAGTCTCAATTTCCATGCTTTCAAGCTTTATTGCATAATTAGATTACTTTCTCATTTTAGTTTAATAACATTTGCATATTAATTAGTTTTCTTATGTGTTTTTAGAGTAATTCTATATCTCATTTCAAGTTTTTCTTAGCTTAAAACTGCACTTTCATTCTTAGTTTAACTTGCATTCTCATATAGTTTAATTGTTCATTTTGATTATTTCAATCTTTCAAATCCTCCATCTTAGTTTGGTCTAATGGTTGTTGGCTCTCCAATTTGAGAGTAATTTAACATCCCAACTAATTAGGAGGGAACAGGTCGATTTACTATGAATTTGTGAATTGGGTAATTCATACTCATTTTCGCAATTCAATTTGTGAGCAATGACTATGTTGTGTCTATGGCTGGATTAGAGGTCCACATTCAGCTATAAACAATACTTTCACTTTATACATGTGCATGTGTGATGAACTTGTACATACTTTCAATCCACGTGTTTTCAATTTATATATGTGTACACATGTTTGATTCTTCATGAGTTCATGTGATTTTGATATAAGTAAATTCAATTTATGTATTTTTAAATTTATAAATGTAAATTCAATAATTTCAATAGATTACATACATATTTAATTTAAATACATATGTACATGTTGGATTATATATGAATTTTATGTTTTAAATTTATACATGTACATGTTTTTGATTCAACACATGCATGATGTTTGATTACATGTTTATGAAAGTTATGAATGATGTAAATTTGACACATGTGAGCTATATAATTGAGGTCCCTAGATGTTTGATTGAATCTTACTTATATTTAGATGTACATTTGATAATAGTTGTGCACGTACTTTTAATTTAATGTTGGTGTACAAGTCAAGTAGATTTTATATTTAAAACATGCATGTCCTAATGTAACATGGAAATTCAATGTACATACATTAATATTCCAAAGTTAGAGTACTTCATATTTAGGTAGATAATTAATATATCATATCCAAGTAAGAAATTTTTTAGATCTATATTGTAAATTTTTAATTTAATTGCTCCATTGACTATGGACACCAGTAGGAAAGAATGGAGCTAAGAAAACCTCTGGTCTCGCCTATGACAAATTTAGTACAAATCATATTTCATGTGTGATTTAGTCCACATCAAGTGGTTCATCTCTCTCTTGAATAACATTTAATATTCTCTCATGGTCATCAATATCAAGTTTCCACTTACGAATGCCATGTCTTGTCACAAGAAGAAAAGATAGGACAGTGGCAATTACAAGATGGATATACTGATAAACCTTATTGTTAGGTTGATAATCAACAAAATGAATCCTATGTTTAACTATTTTGATTTGCTTCAAATATGTTCCTTGAACAACAACTGAACTTGCATAGACAAGTTCAAAAATGTTAAATATATATCTAGATGTGAAATTAACCATACAAACAAATGTATAAGAAAATCGTAAGTTGGACCTCACTCAAGTTTAATATAGGCTGTGAAACTTAAATACAGTAATAGAACCTGTGAGAAATATAATTCCATCGCTTGTTTCATTCTGTGTTAGCTTCATCCTCTCCTTGCAGCAACATAATAAATAGTAACTAACACTTTCCACATTTCTAGGCTCTGCTACTACTGCAAAAATATGTCCTGCATTTAAAGAAAACTTTTAATTTGAGGTTTGTAAATATAAATTAAACAAACTTTATTTATAAATTGACTTTATGAATCCTTTACACACACACACATGTACATAAACACACATGTAGAAATTTTGATCAAACTTGAAATATTGTCATAATCTATAGAAATCAATAGAATGTCATCAAATCTCTTCCATTCACTAACATATCCACTTTTTTGGTTGATACATTCATCATAGTTTTTAGAAATACAATCATAACAAAATTATGAGTAATCTCTAGTGTACAATGACCACACATTACTATCCGTACTCATAACTGAATGCAGGGATCTTGTTTAAATAGGTCTTAATTGGTCTAGAATTAAGTTTAATTAGGTCCTAATTGGTCTAATTGAGTATAAATAGGTCCTAATTGGTCTAATTGAGTCTAATTGGGTGTAATTGGGTCCTAGTGGGTGTAATTAGGTCCTAATTAGTCCTAATAGGTGTAATTGGGTCTGATTGAGTCCTAATTGGGTCCTAGTAGGTCTAATTGGGTCCTAATTGGTCCTAATAGGTCCTAATAGCTCTAATTGGCTCTAATTGGCTCTAATTGGGTCCTAATAGGTCCTAATTGGTCTAGAATTGAGTCTAATTAGGTCATAATTGGTCTAATTAAGTCAAATTAGGTCTTAATTGGTCTAATTAAGTCAAATTAGGTCTTAATTGGTCTAATTAAGTCTAATTAGGTATAAATAGGTCCTAATTGGTCCTAATAGGTTTGATTGGGTCCTAATAGGTCATAATTAGTCATAATTGGTCTAGAATTAAGTCCAATTAGGTCCTAATTGGTCTAATTGAGACTAATTAGGTCCTAATAGGTCTAATTGGGTCTAATTGGGTCCTAATAGGTCCTAATTGGTCTAGAATTAAGTTTAATTAGGTCCTAATTGGTCTAATTGAGTTGAATTAGGTCCTAATTGGTCTAATTGAGTCCAATTAGGTCTAATTAGGTGTAATTGGGTCCTAATTGGGTCCTAGTGGGTCTAATTGGTCCTAATTGGTCCTAATTGGTCTAATTGGGTCTAATTAGGTCTAATTGGGTCCTAATGGGTCTAATTGGGTCATAATTGGTCCTAATAGGTCCTAATAGATCTAATTGGGTCCTAATAGATCCTAATTGGTTTAGAATTGAGTCTAATTAGGTCCTAATTGGTCTAATTAAGTCAAATTAGGTCTTAATTGGTCTAATTAAGTCTAATTAGGTATAAATAGGTCTTAATTGGTCCTCATTGGTCTTAATTGGTCTAATTAAGTCTAATTGGGTCCTAATAGATCATAATAGGTTCATATTATGTCTAATTAGGTCCTAATTGGTCTAATTAAGTCTAATTGGGTCCTAATAGGTCCTAATATGTTTACATTATGTCTAATTAGGTCCTAATTGGTCTAATTAAGTCTAATTAGGTCCTAATAGGTCATAATAGGTTCATATTATGTCTAATTGGTCTTTAGTTAAGTCTTATTGGGTCTAATTGGTTCTAATTAGTTTAATTAGTCTAGAATTAAGTCTAATTAGGTCTTAATTGGTCTAATTGAGTCTAATTAGGCCCTAATTGGTCATATTAGGTCCTAATAGGTTCATATTATGTCTAATTAGGTCCTAATTGGTCCTAATAGGTCCTAATAGGTCTAATTGGGTCCTAATAGGTCCTAATTGGCCTTATTGGGTCCTAATTGGATCCTAATTGGGTCCTAATAGGTCCTAATTGGTCATAATAGGTTCATATTATGTTTAATTAGTGTTTAATTAAGTCTAATTGGGTCTAATTGGTCCTAATTGGTCTAATTAGTCAAAAATTAAGTCTAATTGGGTCTAATTAATCCTAATTAGTCTAATTTGACTACAATTAAGTCTAATTAGGTCTTGATAGGTCATATTAGGTCCTAATAGGTTTATATTATGTCTAATTAGGTCCTAATTGGTCTAATTAAGTCTAATTAGGTCCTAATAGGTTCTAATAGGTTCATATTATGTCTAATTAGGTCCTAATTGGTCAAATTAAGTCTAATTGGGTCCTAATATGTCCTAATAGGCTCATATTATGTCTAATTATGTCTTAATTGGTCTAATTAAGTCTAATTAGGTCCTAATAGGTCCTAATAGGTTCATATTATGTCTAATAGGTCTTTATTTAAGTCTAATTGGGTCTAATTGGTTCTAATTGGTCTAATTAGTCTAGAATTTAAGTCTAATTAGGTCCTAATTGGTCTAATTGAGTCTAATTAGGTCCTAATAGGTTCATATTATGTCTAATAAGGTCCTAATTAGTCTAATTAAGTCTAATGTGGTCCTAATAGGTCCTAATAGGTTCATATTATGTCTAATTAGGTCCTAATTGGTCTAATTAAGTCTAATTGGATCCTAATAGGTCATAATAGGTTCATATTATGTCTAATTGGTCGTAATTGGTCTAATTAGTCTAAAATTAAGTCTAATTAGGTCCTAATTGGTCTAATAGAGTCTAATTAGGTCCTAATAGGTTCATATTATGAGATAATTAGGTCCTAATTGGTCTAATTAAGTCTAATTGGGTCCTAATAGGTTCATATTATGTCTAATTAGGTCCTAATTGGTCTAATTAAGTCTAATTGGGTCCTAATAGGTCATAATAGGTTCATATTATGTCTAATTGGTCTAATTAGTCTATAATTAAGTCTAATTAGGTCCTAATTGGTCTAACTGAGTCTAATTAGGCCCTAATTGGTTTAATTGAGTATAATTAGGTCCTAATTGGTCCCAATTAGTCCTAATAGGTCTAATTGGGTCTAATTGGGTCCTAATAGGTCCTAATAGGTCTAATTGAGTATAATTAGGTCCTAATTGATCTAATTGGTTAGAATTAAGTCTAATTAGGTCCTAATTGGTCTAATTAGTCTAAAGTTAAGTCTAATTAGGTCCTTATTGGTCTAATTAAGTCTAATTGGGCCCTAATTGGTATTAAGTCTAATTAGGTCCAAATTTGTCTAATTAAGTCTAATAGGGTCCTAATAGGTTCATATTATGTGTAATTAGGTCTTAGAATTAGTCTAATTTAGTCTAATTAGGTCCTAATAGGTCATATTAGGTCCTAATAAGTTCATATTATGTCTAATTAGGTCCTAATCGGTCTAATTAAGTCTAATTGGGTTCTAATAGGTCATATTAGGTCCTAATAGGTTCATATCACGTCTAATTTGTCTAACTAGATTCATATTAAGTAAAAATAGGTCTAATTGGGTGTAATTATGTCCTAATTAGGTCTTAGTGGGTCTAATTGGGTCCTAAGTGGTCCTAGAATAGGTCTAATTAGGTCCTAATTAGGTATAATTGAGTCTAATTAGGTCCTAGTTAGGTCTAATTGGTCCTAATAGGTCCTAGTTAGGTGTAGTTAGGTCTAATAGGTCCTAATAGGTCATAGTTAGGTCTAGTTAGGTCTAATAGGTCCTTATACCTGTCTAGTTAGGTCTAATTGGTAGATAATTAGACCTCTAATTGGTCCTAATAGGTCTAATTGGTCCTAATAGGTTCTAATAGGTTAGGTAATTGGTCCTAATTGGTCTAATAGGTCCTAATAGGTCATAGTTAGGTAGATAGTTGGGTCTAATTGGTCCTTATTGATCTAATAGGACCAAATAGGTCTACAGTTAGGTCTAGTTAAGTCTAATAGGTCCTAATTGTTCCTAATTGGTCTAGTTACCTGTCCAATTGGTCCTAATAGGTCTATCTAGGTTTAGTTAGGTCTATTTAGACCTAATAGGTCCTAATACATCTAATTAGTAAGACTAATAAGTCCTAATAGGTTTAATTGGTCCTAATAGGTCCTAGTTAGGTCTACTTGGTCTGAATAGGTCTACTTAGGTCTAATTAGACCTCTAATTGGTCCTAATTGCTAATCATTAGTCTTATTAGGTCTAATTAGCTCTAAAATTAGGTATTACAAAATCACATTTACATGATGAACAATAAGACAAGTCCTGACCATCAACTTAAAATATCTAGATAGAGACAACTTAGACATACCTTGTTTCCTACGATAATATCTTTTTTATGATTCTTCACGTAGTCTTTGTTCAACCTATTCTGAATAATGTCATGTACTCTTGTTTAGCCTTCTCTTTTTATTTCCCATCACAACTTACAAAATCGTTCTGTGCCAAAATGTCTTCCTTCTCCTAAATGTGAATTATTTTACAACTTTCAGGTTAATGAAATGAAAAAAATATACATTTATTTATATGTAATCATTATTAACCCGAAATGACACCAAATAGGCTGACTTGGGTTTCTATCGAAATTCAAAGTTGACTTTCTATTGAAATTAAGTTAGTGATGCTTAAACATGGCATTAAACTTGAAGTTACTTTCGATCGAAACTCAAAAGTTTCGATCGAAAGTACCTAGTTTAGGCAATGTTTGCAAGCTATGAAGAAATTCTAAGAATTTCATGGCTTCGAGCCTCAAGCGCAGTGATCAAATGGAAGAATAAGAAGATGTCCTTTTGCATACAAGTACTCAGAACTAGCTTTCTAAGAATTATATATTCTACTATTTTTGAATTTATTATGTGTATGGTTTTTGATGTTAATCAAATGTAGGTTTTTTATCAAATATAAACCTTTGAGTTTTATGTTCAATGAAAAATACTAAAAAAGGGATTTTAAAAAAAAAAATAACAGTGTTGTCTGTCTTCAAGTCTACTTTCTATCTTTTTTTTTTGAAATTCGATAAATACACAACAAGTTATAAGCTATGTAGTTAAGGTATTTCAAAAATATGGTTTAGTCAACTTCAAACGTTAATAAAATATGCAATAATCATGATAATATCATCAAACCAATTGCATGCCCTCTGTATGGATTTTATGAAACTAAATTTGAAAGAATCACATTTGTATCTATTTTACAAAAAAAGTTATACTCTATGCAAAAAATGTTATTATTTGAAAATGATATTTTTAGCACCATAAAAGTTTTTGTGGGAGAAAGAAAAAAGTATTCAAATAAATTCAAAAAAATAAAAAAAACATATTTAGAATCTAGATAGAAAATCTTAAAAAACTCTAATTTACTTCATCCTCCGGTTTTGAACGGTTCAACAACAATTTGCATCCGAATCTTAATTTTTTTTTCAAAATGTAGAGTTCAGTGTCCATTTAGACAAAAAAGTGTAACCCACTATTGTGGGTTCACCCCAACAATTGTATAACATCGATTTCATATATATATATATATATATATATATATATATATATATATATATATATATATATATATATATATATTCAACGACAATTTGCATTCGAATCTGAATTTTTTTTTCAAAATATAAAGTTCAGTGTCCGTTCAAGAAAAAAAGTGTAACCGACTATTGTGGGTTCACCCCAACAATTGTATAACATCGATTTCATTATCTACATAAGGAATGTCAAAATAGTATATTCATTAATATAAATAAAAAATGTTACCAATATATATATATATATATATATATATATATATATATATATATATATATATATAACTTGAAAATATGTTCATATATAGATATATATAATATTCAATAAATAAATAATTAATTTGTATTTTAAATGACATACCACAATATTGAATTTTCATTCAAAGTCTTTTATTTTTCACTCTCCTTTATATTATCTTTTGGGTATGTGCAGGATCATGGTATGCCAAAAAGTGGCGATGTGAAAAAAACTTATTTTCACTCGTCCAAAAGCGCACAAATAGATTTGTTGAGTTTTTAGTAGGCCTGGGTATCAGTACACTTGACCAAACCAAAAGCCAAACCTGAAGGCATAATCTGATATTTGATATTATCAGATATCTGATATTATCAGATATTCGATATTATCAGATATCCGATAATATCAAATATCTGATATTTGCTAGTAGATATATATCACTGCACCTAGCTGCGTTCAACATTTTTTCATTGTAAAAATGTGAATGCAGCTAGGGTTTTTGGATATCCGCTCCCAAATCCCCTATCTGATTTTTCCTAAATTTTCAGGTAAGTGAAGCTTCTAATTTTTATTGTTTTAATTATTTTTTATTATTTTTAAATAGAAATATATAGTTTTTATATAAAAATTAGGGTAGCAATGAGTTTTTATACTATTTTTAAAAATTCATTGTAATTATCTATTTTTTTCATTGTTATCAAACATGGAATCAGAAAACCCTCCTAATGATCCCGCAAACAATCCAGAACCACCTCCCAACAATCCCCCACCTCCAGAAGATGTACCTGTCACAAACCCTCACCCTTTAGAAGATCTAATAGGAGATAATCTAAATGAACTTAGAGGATTTCAAACCACATATGCCAATATCCCCACATTGCTCCCCATGTTTACGACAGTGAACTCAATTATTGAAAACATGAAGAAACTTACACAGCAACATAATGCTGCACTTCTTTGGCGAGATTCTATGCACACCCAGTTTGATGATGGGCTTGATTATGATCAAGTCATGAACCTAAATATAAAAAAGCATGACATAGCTAATCTTTTTGTGGATCCTAAAACTAGTCTAAAATTAGACCATAAAAAAACCAAGTTGTCAATTAAATGGTGTACAAATAGTGCAATACTTGACAACTTTTGGCACCGTTGGTGGATGGTTTTTGATAGACCACCTCACAATAATTTGGATGTCCCATTTTATTTTATTAGAAAATTATATGCTAAATTTGTTCTTAGTCACAAGGTGAATTATTGGAGTCTGAGACCGAACTAGGGTGTAGGTTTAGGCACTCTGTAAGATAGGGCATGGGCACAATGGGTGAAATCCTGCACATATATCCCCCCTCCTGAGATTTCACCACCTCCCAAAGTGCAACATCCAGACATTATTGTTCAGGCTGATGCACAGACTATTCAAACCATTCACACCCTGACTGATCTACTGGTTACGCAGAACATGAAATTGTTGCCTCCTCATCCTGATGCTTCTGGTGCTTCCACATCCTCCACGAGCTCACATGTTTGTGTGCCCCACACTTGCATTATATGCAAGAATATGTGCTTTGGTCCCCTGACTGATAGTGATGCATATAATTTCAGCTTCGATGGGGAGGATTCTACATAGCACACTATAGGCACTGAAGAAGCTCATGGAGATGTGCATCAGGAGCCTACAGTGCCATGGAGTCCCACTGTTATGGTAAGGGTAAACCGTTCACTTTTTACATTATTTTTAAATTTAATTATTCATATTTTTAGTAGAATTTCTTTATAATAATTTTCCACTTATGTCTTTTTATGTGTTACATTTATGTTCAATTGATGATAGAGGAGGAGATGGCATAGGTGGAGGGGTCCACACTTTCGGCCATATCATTTGGTCTTGACTCTTCCATGGTACATATGTTTTAATGTACTCATTGGTTTCCTTTTAAATTATGATAATAGTATATGTACATTATTTTTTAATTTTTATGATCATCTTTTACATACTGATGCAGGTGTCACCAGTTGCCACCGGGGGGCAATGTGAGGGGGTGTAGGAGTCAGCTATTGATAAAGGTAAGGTAATTAAGTAATTAGTTTGTTTATGCATACATGTATACTTGTCAATTATGCGTACTCATTTTTAATTTACATAGTTTATTTGACAGAGAGTGGCATGTGATGATGCTGTGAGACCCTATCATCATGATAGAGTCACAGGTATATCCATTCGGAGTGATAGCCCCCCACGGTATGTATATTTCTAAAGTTATTTGTGTGTATTTTTCTATCAAGTATATATATAATATGGTCAAGATATGATAATATGAAGTATCTATTTGACTTTTGTAGGTCACTCCTAGTTTGAGGGAGCCAGAATGGCAAGGGTTTGTATCGCTGATGACTTAGCCAAAAATCCCTGAAGAAAGTTCAACATAGGTAAGTTTTAATGTTAATTCAGTTATTTTGTAAACATATATTTGTTACCAAGTTTTTAACATTAGCTAGTATAACTCGTAGATCAATCTCATGTTCGCAAACATATACAAGTGGGAGTCAAAATTGGTGGCACTATTCCTGTGCTACCAAGGACATATATTAGATCTCCTGCCTGTGGGAGGAGACAAAGAGGCGAGGTATATGAGAGCTCAATTTTAGTTTAAATTTTATTTATTATTATTCACTATGATTCTGAATTTTAATCTAAGTTGGGGTTTCACTTTTGTGTTTGAATGTAGGATCCATTAGAGCTAAAGAGTACTTCAAAGAGGCTCCATTTTGATGATCCACCAGTAGAATAGGATGTCCTAGAAATATTTGTAGTTGAACTTCTTATTTTGAGATGTCATATGACATATTTTGAGATGGCGTATGCCACATTGTATCTAGATATGTTGACATATAAATATGTACAAAATTATTGTTCATTTTGATATATATATGAAGTTTGATATTCGATCCAATTTGTTAATTGTGTGTTCATTTATTCATTGTTAGTATGTAAATATGCTTGTGCACGTATGTACTCATGTGTACAATTTATGCCTTAAGTATATTCATGTATATTCAAGTACATTATTCATAACCTAAATTCATGTGTATGGGCTACATGCATGACTTAAGTGAATTCATGTTGTATGCTTTATAATTTATGTTCTACATGTATGCTTCATGACTTAAGAAAATTTATGTGTACGCTTTATGTGCTACATGTGTTCACATGTGTAATTCATCATTTGAGGTATATAAGGATATCTATTAAAGTGGTTTTGTTGTGGTCCCACAACCATGCTCCCCTAATGGCCCTTGTGGCCTCAAGGGTCCCCCTTCCTACTTTTTTCTTGTCTCACTTTTTATTGTTTTTAGGGTTTTTGTCTTTAGTTTTTTCAATTTTCAGCCTTTTCGACCTTGTTGCCATTTTGCACTTTCAGATGTCCGAAAGTGCAAAAAGGCCAGTGGAGCAAGGTGCACCACCATTTTCAGACCTTTCGGATGTCATCAACCTCGAAAGTCTGACCCTCATAGGGGAGTCGGTCTTTTGGGTTCCTTCAGAGGTCTGACACCCCCAAAAAGGCTGAAAGACCAATACGCGGGGTGCTTACATCAGCAACCCCGGTAGCCTATAAAAGGTTTGTGAAGGTTTTTGAACCCTCACTTTGCGCTTGCTCCTCCGCCTCCCGCCTGCTTTTTCTCCACTTGTCATCTTTTCATCGCTTGGGTCTCATCTCCTTGCTGGTCGTCGTTGAGTTCTTCATCTCCTAGGTAGGTGGTTTTTTCTCCCCCATTTTTTGGTCTTAGATTAGGGTCTTTTTTCTTTCAGCCTTCTCGGTTTGTCCTAGGTTTAGAGTTTGCATCTTTTCAACATTTTCAACCTTGTCCTTAGGTCTAGGTTGCTTAGAGTCAGCCTTTTTCAGCCTTGGGGATTGTCAAGGTAGTCACCTTGCATCCCCTCGATGAGTTTATGGTCAAATTCATCATCGGACTCATTTTCAAGTCTGACTAAGAAAACCCTAGTTTCAGACCTTTAGAGTTTGAAACTTTCAGCAACTCGTGCATCATCAGAATCCTCTAAGTGCTCACCTTTTGGTGTTTTGGTGCTCTCACACACCGAAAGAATTCTCACCTCTGAAATGCTGAAGTAGGCGCCCTATGATTCTTTGTTTTCAGTGTTTTTAGAATTTTTGACATTGTCAACATTTTCACACACTGATAATAATAATGTCCTCAGACCACCAAGCCCTGTCAAAAGCCTCTCTTCAGCCTTTCAACCTTTGCGCACATTTCGACCTTTTCAACCTTAGGGGGTTCATTACCTCTGAATCCCTCAAAAGGGTAGAGGGCTGTTCGCATAGCCTTTTATGGCCTTTTCAGCCTTTTTGGCATTTCAAAGGTCTAGTACCTCTGAAAGTCTGAATGGCCGAAATCAGTTCTATGGCCCCTTTTTAGCTCAAATTTACAATAATGTACTTTGCTTTCTGAATTTTTATTCCTCCTGCCAGGTTACTGATCTATGTTTCATACTATCTGTAGGTATGGCCGAGAAGGTAGTAGCATCACTAGCAATGAAGTATCAGTTTAAAGGATACCATCCACCATCCAAGGTGACTGACTTGCATGCAGAGATAACTGATACAAATATTGGGAATGTGAGTTGGAATGAGTACCTAAATAAGTGTGCTCAGCCAGTGGGACACTTAGAGGACTACACTTCATTAGTCCATTGCTCTCTAGTGAATGCAGCAGGGCACCCAGTCTCCATCTAGTTGGTAGAACTAATCAACACACTGGCCAGTAACTATGTGCCAGATGAGCACATGGTCAAGAATAGCATTAGAGAGGTGGTCCTGGACCTGAGGCCTGACAACATTAAAGATGTTTTCCATCTACCTAAAGGGGTAGATAAGTTCTTTAATTTTACTATCAACAAGGGGATGAAGTTTTACAAAAAGGACACACAGAAGGCTCACAACATCGTTAATAATGAGTACCTAATGCAGCCATTGCCAAAGAATAGATTAGATAGAATTGATATGAGGAGAGGCTATATGAAAGAGGATATCCAGGTAGCTATAACAATGATAAGAAGGGTGTATAGGCTGCCCAAGTCCCATCAACTGGAGCCTTGGATGATCTTCCTAATCCAGAAGATAAAAGAAAGACAAGTGAGGTTCGATTGGGCCTCCATTCTAAGTGACCAGCTGGATGAACAACTGATTTGGGTGAAGACAGACCCCCACTTCTACATGACATCCTATGTTGTGTACTTACTAGTTGCCAGGGTAGTATATCCAGGATTGACCAAAGTTGGAAACAGTAGAGAACAAAACACATGGCCATTCACTTTGTACCATCAATTGGTGAGGAAAGACTTCTTCACACACAATAGCCCAGAGTTCAGAATAGTTAATGATGCCTTCATATTTGCAATCATACGCTCCATTGAGGGTGACTATACTAAAAGGTTATCAATAGAAGAAATGGCTAAAGTAAAGGCCATTGGGGCTTTTTATATACAATTTTGAAGATTCACGTACATTCAGGTGGCAAGAAGCACCTTAGTGCCCAAGAAGCTCCCAAGGTACCCTTCTGAGAGGGTAGTTCTACTAGAGATAGCAAGGCAGTTGTTTGATGCCCATAAGCATATCAAGCACAAGAAGAAACATTGCTAGGACTTTCCTATTTCCATCGGTCCCCACTATGTACCAGACATGAAAGTTTGCAAGTTGTTGACTAGAGAATGGGATGAATTCCCATTGGCAACCTACAATCTGGTGAGGCCTCACTTTCACCCCATTGGTACCTATATCCACATAATGGGAAGACACTATGTTCATGAGTTACATATTAAGGACCATTGGGCTAATTGTGTAAATGATTATGAGGTAAGAGTCTGTGATTACTACCAGATGAGTCTAGAGTTGGCATAGGGTGCACTATTGTTGAGGATTCTATAGAAGGCAGTAGATGTTGATTCAAATAAAGTTTTGGATTCCATATACAATATAGACAAGGTGTTCTCAAGGGCCATCCTGAATGTGGAGGTAGATCAAGATGAGAATGACAACATGTATTTCAGAGCCCAGCATGTGATTAAGCTGGTGAAGTCTTGGATTGCTCACCCTTTTCCAATGCAACTGCTCCCCATGAAGAAACTCCCAGAGAAATCCTCTCATGAAAGAAGAAGGGAGAGAAGGTACTAAAACCATAATTTAAAGAGGCTACTCTGCTGAAGCCAAAAATGATGTATCGGCATGAATGTCCTACTACATACGGTCCGGCCACCCATTCTAAGAAAGTGAAAACCAGGATGACTGGAAGTATTGCACCGCTAGAGGTGCCACCATCCAGTGACCTTGATTCACCAGGTTTGGCAAAGAGGAAAAAATTTAAGATCATAGGACCCAAGCCATCTGAGACCACCAAGGGAAATGTGTACAAAAGGAAGAAAGGCTCGACACCTACACAAATGGATACCCTAGTGGAAGATGATGAAGATGAATTGGATGAAGTTCCCCTCAGTAGGAGGACCCAATTTGCAGGATTTTTTAAGAAAAGAAGGATAATGGATGATGACCCTAAGGATACCGAAGGGGCTACACAGGAAGAACCAGTAAATTTGGATGCCCTTAGTGATGATGAATTTAACATCATAGATTTTGCAAGGTTGCATGGTTTTAAGGAGTCAAAGCAACAAGCTCCTATACAATTCACTAGTCTTTTTAGTGCATGGGGGAGGATCTACAATAGGGACCTCAAGGACAAAATGATGTTGATATGACCAAGGACCAAGGAGAAACTACAAAACTAGAAAAGGACTCTTCTGTTGGGGTCACCTCAGAGGAAGGAGTAAGTACATAGGTACCATTGGTTTTAACTGTTCCACCTCTGCCTCCACCTTGTCCTTCCATACCTCCTAACGTTCCACTTCAAGAGCCTCCCACAACTCCACTTTCCACTCCCATACATAATACTCCATTGCCTCAACAGCCTTCTTCATCCCATGTTCCCCTCTCAACTCTGCCTCCACCAGCCCATTCAACCACTCCCCTTGTGTCTCCTACACCTCCCCCACTCAATATTCATCCCCAAGTTCACATTGAGTCATTGCCCCATAGCTTGCAGGAGCTAGAGAAATAAGCAGAAGTCACTAGCAGAGAGAAAATGGAAGAAATTCATATAGGATCCAAGGATCCAGATGACAAGGGAGAGTCACAAGTAGAAGAGGAACCACATACTGAAGAAGATAATCCAAAAACAGATACTAAGGAACAAATGACTGATGAGCAAAAAATTGCTGATGAGGGAGAATATGAATAGGACACTGGGAAGGAGTAGGAAATGGAAGAAGAAGAAACTCAAGAGGAGATAAGGACATAACATTTAGCAACCTCTTCTGCATTGGCTGCTCCCTATGATCCATTGAATGCATTCTCAAAAACCACATGGTTTACCAAAGAAGTGTAGCCAAGGGTCAGAGTATACACTGATGATGAGGCAGATGTAACCACACTAGGGCATGCTTTCCACCAAATGACACTAGTTCCCCAAGCAAGGAGAATGTGATGAAGGGTGCTCCCCTTAATGCCACAAACACATAAGAGAAATAGAGAAACAACAACAATAATATGCAAGAACAGAAAATTGGCTTCTTATTATCTCCACAAAAGTGGAATTACAAACTTTCAGAATTACAATATGCAAAGCCACATGGGCATTCCCTTACAATATTCTGCAGGACAAAGCCTTGAATCAATACCCAGATCTACTACCCAGAACTATTCTGAACTGCCTAAGACAATAATACAGCCTTCCTTATATAGGCAATTATCCACCGCCTGGGAAGGTTCCAGAATTTTAGCCAATAAGGCCGACCAAACTTAGAATTATTTTATTTTACATTTTATTACATCATAGTCGGCTCAAGATAACCTTTGAAACCTGAACAGAAATTTTGAAGAAAATTATTTTTCACCATTTCAGGTGGCCCAACTTTCGAAGATCATAAGTCATCACCAGTTGACCCGATTGGCTATTATAACCCCATTTTAGAAATGCCACGAAGCGCTCTACAAGCTTGACCAACGCAAGCGCCCGCCACCCAAATTTTTGACCTCATCCGGGGCCTCTAAAGCCTTCAAAACTGAGTTCAAAGTTTCTGTACCCCGCTGCCAATACCGAAAATCTTCAATATCTTCCAATATACACTTGATCTGGCAATGAAACTTTACTGGCAGACTTATATGACCAAAATGAACCTCCAAGAAAGAAATCAGATCATTCTGAGCACATGCAAAAATTACCAAAAATAGTAACTTTCCATAAATAGCAGCTCTGCACTAAAATAGCCCTTATTGAATATAAAAATAGAAATATTTTTGGGTGATGCAAGATTGCTCTTACACCCAGGATGCTCCTGCATCAGACACCCAGGGTAATTTGAGAAGTGACCCTGTCACGACTCAGGTGTGCAGAGGAAAACCAAGATGATTAACCTCCTCCTTTGTTAGCCACAATGAATCTTCAACAGGTCATCCTTTCCACTTGACCAGATATTCTTCATATGTCCTGTTCCTTGTGCTTCTGCCAACACGACTGTCTAGTATATCTTCGATCTCCTTAATGTCTGAACTAGTTGCTAGAATATTCCACTGTGCTGCTGTGATCTCATCTTCAACACCTCCTTCATGATACTCTGTCAGATCTGAAATGTTAAACACTGGTGAAATATTTAGCTCAGTAGGCAATTCTACCTCATATGCATTTCCTGAATCATGTTTCTTCAGTATCCTACATGGTCCAAACTTCTTCATTTTCAGCTTGTTATATGTACCAACTGGAAACCGCTCCTTCTGCAAATGAACCATGACTTCGTCACCAACTTGAAATTCTTTATATCTCCTTTTCTCATCTGCCTTAGCCTTATACTATGCATTCATCTTGGTAATATGCTTCCTCACCTCCCCATGGATGTTCTTCAAATGTTCTGCAAAATCCTCAGCCTCAGCACTACTTATTTCTCCTTTATCTATCTTTCTCAACTTAGATGCATTTCTTAGACTATTTCCATATATAATCTGGAATGGTGATTTACCAGTGCTCCTGTTGATAGAATTATTGTATGCGAATTCCGCCTGTGGTAAAATCAAATCCCATCCTGTTGGCTTATCCCCAACCAAACATCTCAGCAGATTTCCCAAACTCCTATTCACCACCTCTGTCTGTCCATTAGTCTGTGGGTGATGTGATGAACTAAACTTCAAATTTGTCTTCAACTTCTTCCACAATGTTCGCCAGAAATATCCAACAAACTTAGTGTCCCGATCTGAAACTATAGTCTTTGGCAAACCATGAAGTCTCACTACTTCTCTGAAAAATAATTCTACTACATGAACAACATCATTAGTCTTCTTGCAGGGAATGAAATGTGCCATCTTTGAAAATCTATCAACTACCACAAAAATTGAATCGTGTCCCTGCTGTGTCCTCGGTAAACCAAGAACAAAGTCCATGCTGATATCCGCCCAAGGCTTCTCTGGTATAGGTAATGGCTGATACAACCCTGTATTCTGCTTCACTCCTTTTTCCATCTGACATACTCTACAACTCTGTACAAACTTCTTTACATCTTGCGCAACTGTGGCTAATAATAATCCTCACTAACCAAACCAAGGGTTTTGTCACAACCAAAATGTCCAGCCAATCCTCCACTATGCTTCTCCTTGATGAGATTCTCCCTCATAGAACTTCATGGAATGCACAACTGACTCCCTCTGAATAGCATATCATCCTGGATGATGAAATCCAACCATTTCATCCTGTCTAGAGTAACAGGTTCTGTACAAGCTTTCCAAGCTTCACCAAAATCAGGATCCTCTGGATACAAATTCTTGAGTTCCTTGAACCCAACCACTTCAATCTGCATTTCTGTCAGCAATAGTTGCCTTCTGCTAAGAGTATCTGCAACCCTATTAGACTTTCCACTCCTGTGTTTCAAAACAAATGTATAACTCTGCAAAAACTCAACCCATTTCAAATGCCTTTGATTCAATTTTCCTTGACTATTCAAATATTGCAAAGCTTGATGATCAGTATACAAAATAAACTCCTTAGGAAGTAGATAATGTCTCCACTTCTTTAATGCCTGAACTATAGCATAAAATTCTTGGTCATAAATAGAATATTTCCTCTTGGCATCATTTAACTTCTCACTGAAATAAGCAACAGGTTTACCTTCTTGGCTCATAACAGCTCCTATTGCAGTACCACTAGCATCACAATCTACTTGAAACACCTTATTGAAATTTGGAAGTGCTAAAACAGGTTGTTCTGTAACTTTTTATTTGAAAAATTGAAAACTCTTTTCTGCTCCCTTAGTCCACTTAAACTCTTTTCTGTCCCCTCTCATTGTTTCAGTCAAGGGTCCACAAATACTGCTAAAATTTTTGATAAACTTTCTGTGAAAGCTAGCTACACCATGAAAAGATCTTACCTCAGTAGCACTCCTTGGAGTAGGCCATTCAAGGATAGCCTGTACCTTCTTTGGATCCATTTTTAGACCTTCTGCTGAAACAAAAAATCCCAAATACACTAACTCTTTCTTCACAAAACTGCACTTCTTCAAATTAATCAACAATTTCTCTTCTCTCAACTTCTCAAATACCATACGAATATGCATCATATGCTCATCCAATGTCTTACTAAAGATCAAAATATCATCTAGGTAAACAATGACAAACTTACCCAGAAATTCTTTCAGAACCTCGTTCATGAGTCGCATGAAAGTGCTCGGTGCATTGGTTAGCCCAAAAGGCATGACTAACCACTCATATAGTTCTTCCTTTGTCTTGAAGGCAGTCTTCCATTCATCTCCTTCTCTGATCCAAATCTAGTGATATCCACTCTTCAGATCTATCTTTGAGAAATACACGGCTCCACTCAAACAGTCCATAATATCATCCATTCGTGGCAATAGAAACCTATACTTGATTGTGATCTTGTTTATTGCTCTAGAATCTGTACACATCCTCCATTCTCCATTCTTCTTTGGTGCTAATACCGCTGATACAGCACAAGGACTCAGACTCTCATGGATCAATCCTTTTCATAATAGTTCATGTACTTGTCTGTTCAACTCCTCACTTTCTGCAGGTGTCATTCTGTGTGCTGCCTTATTCGGCAAACTCACTCCTAGGATCAAGTCCATCTGATTACTGATCTTCCTGACCGATGGTAATCCATCAGGCACATTATCAGATACAATATCTTGGAACTCATTCAACAAATCTGCAACTTCTATAGGAACATCTTCTACTTTCTCTTTACCAGCTTTTGGAATTAAAGCAAAACATACATGCTCATGCCTCATACCATCTAGGAAATTTATTCCATCAACAAAAGTTATCCTTGCATTACCACATACCTTTTCTTCAGTCTCCTTCAATGGTTTTAGCTTATGCCACATTCCATCCTTTGTCAGGGAATAGGTATTCACATGACCATCATGTACAACACATCTGTCAAACTGCCATGGTCTACCCAACAAAATATGACATGCATCCATAGATATGATATCACACAATACCTCATCTTGGTATCCGCCAATCTTGAACTTTACTAGGCATTGTTCATTGACCATGACCTTGTGGTCATCCTGTACCCAGGCAATCTAATATGGATGTGGGTGTTTCTATCTCTTGAGCTTCAACTTTGTCACCATCTTTTCTGACACCAAATTGTTAGTGCTTCCACTATCAATGATCACATCACAACATTTACCTTCACACTTGCACCTGGTGCGAAACATGCTCCTCCTTTGCTCAGGTTCATTCTCACCACTCAACAGGACTCTTCTGTTAATCAACGTTTCTCATCTTTCAGCATCTTCAGAATTTGATGATCTGGCATCTTCATCTACATGTGCAACTCTGGCCATGCCTTCATTTCTTCTGTCTGTTCTGCCTTGACCCTGAGGACATTCAAATGCCCTATGACCTTCTTCTCCACAGTGAAAACATGTTCCACGGAAGCCACCTCTTCCAGATCCTTGTCCTCTTCCTCTTCCTCTCTGATCTCTATTATTCTGATCCTGGAAGTGATTGGAATTATTTCCTCACTGATTTTGGCTGCTACTGGCCTCATCCTTCTTTTTTAGATCTTCATTTCGGCCACCATATGACCATCCACCAGATCGTCCACCGCGACCTCTTCCATTTTGTCTGCTCTCGAACTTCTTGTTTAGCTTTTCCTCTACTTTTAGGGCAAATTGGTATGCCTCCTCAATACTATTCATTCGAACCAGATTCAACTCCTCCTGAATGCTTGGCCTTAACCCATTAAGGTATCGGGCAATTTTCTCCTTATCAACTTCTGCATGGCCTGTTCTGATGACGAGTCGATAGAACTCCTCTGTATACTCCTGAGTAGATCTTCCTGCTTGCTTCAAACTTTGCATTTTCTTTAGTAGATCAAGCTCATAATCAACAGGAATGAACTGTCGCTTCAATTTATCCACCATCCAATCCCATCTTGTGATTTTATCTTTCCCTCTTCTATTTCGCTCCAATTGAATTTCTTGCCACCAGATCTTCGCATGACCTTTCAGTCTGGCCTTCGCAAATTTGACCCTATCAGGGTCCTCAACATCTTCATACTCAAAATATTCCTCACATTCATTGATCCAGTCGATCAATTCCTCCGGGTTAAGATTTCCAGAAAATGTAGGAACCTCAATCTTAGGTCTTTTCCCAATCTTGGAAATCGCCCGAAAAAGTCTTTCTTCCTCCCGGTTCACAATTTCAGCTTCTCCTTCTTGATATTCTTCTTTGGCTTCATCCTCGCTTTCGTCTCTGACATTAAGATTCATTCCTCTACGAATCTCTTCTTGTAATGCTCACACTTGTCTCTGCAGCTCTCTAACCTCAGGTGTTACAACACCAGCTCTTTCACCACATTCCCTTCGTGGAGGCATTTTCGTGATGCATGCTGAAACCCTAGCCACGGTCCTGGTGCAAACTGCCTCACAGTCAGTGATTTGTTTACACACTCAAGAACTCCTGCTCTGATACCACCTGATGAAGGGTGCTCCCCTTAATGCCACAAACACATAAGAGAAATAGAGAAACAACAACAATAATATGCAAGAACAGAAAATTGGCTTCTTATTATCTCCACAAAAGTGGAATTACAAACTTTCAGAATTACAATATGCAAAGCCACATGGGCATTCCCTTACAATATTCTGCAGGACAAAGCCTCGAATCAATACCCAGATCTACTACCCAGAACTATTCTGAACTGCCTAAGACAATAATACAGCCTTCCTTATATAGGCAATTATCCACCGCCTGGGAAGGTTCCAGAATTTTAGCCAATAAGGCCGACCAAACTTAGAATTATTTTATTTTACATTTTATTACATCATAGTCGGCTCAAGATAACCTTTGAAACCTGAACAGAAATTTTGAAGAAAATTATTTTTCACCATTTCAGGTGGCCCAACTTTCGAAGATCATAAGTCATCACCAGTTGACCCGATCGGCTATTATAACCCCATTTTAGAAATGCCACGAAGCGCTCTACAAGCTTGACCAACGCAAGCGCCCGCCACCCAAATTTTTGACCTCATCCGGGGCCTCTAAAGCCTTCAAAACTGAGTTCAAAGTTTCTGTACCCCGCTGCCAATACCGAAAATCTTCAATATCTTCCAATATACACTTGATCTGGCAATGAAACTTTACTGGCAGACTTATATGACCAAAATGAACCTCCAAGAAAGAAATCAGATCATTTTGAGCACATGCAAAAATTACCAAAAATAGTAACTTTCCATAAATAGCAGCTCTGCACTAAAATAGCCCTTATTGAATATAAAAACAAAAATATTTTTGGGTGATGCAAGATTGCTCTTACACCCAGGATGCTCCTGCATCAGAATGTCTTATGTAACACAAGACCAAACGGGGAGGTGGAAAGCATAGGTGGTTGTTCCTATAATGGATGTTGGTATAAATGAGATCACTCTGGATGATTATGTTTTGGAGGAGGTAGACTTGGGGGAACCCACTAGGAAAGATAGCAAAACCTTGGCTACTCTGGGCTTGAAGCATACACTAGGCTTCATGAATAAAGATGAAGAAAGGATAAAAGCTCTGGAAGAGAAAAACAAAGCTATGAAGAAATTCATTCTGAAGATAGTAGGTCCAATTGACCCTAATAATCCCAAAGCCTCATTACAGGCAATTTTGGAGAAGAATTGGCTAAGTAGAAGCTTGATTTTGAGCAGTTCACTAGCTTATCTCTCAGGAGGATCCTAAGGCCCTTCTGGAACATTTTAGCGGGAATAAATTCTCTTTTGGAGATCATGAGTGAAGAAAATAGTGTAGAAGAGGCCATCCTTAACTGACAAAAGGTTTTTGATGAGCTAACAATGATAAGGAAGTAGCGCTTCCAGGTTTTGATGAAAATCTATGAAGGAGAGGAATTGGATAATTTTGAAGAATGGATCCAAGAGATAGCCGCACATTGGCCATATTTGAAAAGGTTTTCAAGAGATTGAACAAGAGCAGAGATGACAACATGTTTTTTGCAAAGGAGCTGCAGGAGTTCTTTGAAGGCTTGGATTTAGATTTGTTTGATGAAGATGTTGATAAGACTATGCATTTAGTAAATGACATCATCGATCAGTACCTAGGCATATTTCAAGGGGTGCAATCCAAAGAAGACCTCCAGTAGATGTTCTATCAAAAGGAAGAAATTTAGAAAATGCTATCTCAAGAGGAAGAAATAAAGGCCTTCGCAAAAGAATTGATGGACTTCAGAGATAGGCAGAAGGAGATCCTTCAAGGGATCAAGATGTCAGACTTTGAAGAGGTACTGGAGATAGTGGATAGGTTAAAAAAGGCACATCCAGAAGTGCCTCCCAGCCAGTGAGCCTTCGCTCCAAGTTCTGCCAAATTTTGTGTACAAAAAATTTAGTTTTGACACTTAGCCAATTTTGCAGTGCCTGATTTTCAGCATTTCGGCCATAAGGAGTTTTTCGACCACCTACAAGTCTGACAAGTCTGACAAGTTTGAAATTTTGGGGATTAAGGACTTGGTACTTAGTAAATTTTGGGTCATGAGTTTTTCAGACCAACTGTTGGGATTTGGGCATTTTTTGGCACGTCCTTGTTTGGTCTACATGGATAAGCCAGAGCCAAAGATCAAGGGTAGAAACAACAGATTATCAAGAGCATGCACAAGTTCCATATACCTTTTTGAGTTGTTTAATGCCTGATTTATTCAAATCTTTGTAATGCACGAGGATTAATTCTGTGCTAGGATAGTTTAGCTAAGCTTTAGAAGTAGTTTCTTTAATGCAAGCTTTAGTTTAGATTTACTTTCACATTTTAGTTGTAGCTGAACCCTAGTTGTGAAAATAAGAGCCTAGCTCTATAAATTGTAATAAAATGATGTAATGAGGGTCAACTTGATGATTAATACAACAAACACAATTGGTGCTTCAGTCATGGT
This sequence comes from Chamaecyparis obtusa, assembly GCA_027943335.1. Lineage (NCBI taxonomy): Eukaryota > Viridiplantae > Streptophyta > Pinopsida > Cupressales > Cupressaceae > Chamaecyparis > Chamaecyparis obtusa. Next base: position 368,034 of record BSBK01009493.1, read on the forward strand.
GTGATATATCTGCTATCTATGTGAAATTTGTGAATGTGTGATTTGCTCATTCTTTATTTCAAAGAGCCAATTGGTTGTTTAATGATTTTAAGTCTGCGATCTTTTAGTTCGGTGTTTGCTGGTATTACACTGCTATGTTGTGATGAATCTCTAAGAAGATCATTCTTTGGCACTTGAAGATTAACTTGTCTCACATGTGTGCACATATGGGGTGGCTTCGTGATCTGATGAGTTTTGACTTATCATACATCTACATTTATTTGATTCCATTGATGATTGCATCCATTTAGCTGAAGATTGTGACATGATCTGATCTCTATTGTGAGGGTTTCTTCATCTTCTTGGTTATTTAATTCGCATGGTGGTGTGATTGCTAGCATATGTCCATTAGGTTTCTTTTAGCAATTTCATTAAAATCTCTTGTTACCTTACATTTCCTAACCCTCTTTGCAAGTTACTTTCAGTAAATTAATTAAATTAGCATTGCTTTCATTCTTAAATCTGAAAATCATGGCAAAAAAAAGAGGTATCTTGGTTTCCTAAAGTTTGTTTTGCAGTTTCCCTTGAGAAAAGAACCAACAAAGGCCTCCTTGTTAACAAATTCACATTTGTCTTCTGTTGAGCTATCCAAGTGGTTGAGACCCAACTAGAAGGAACCTTGAGATTGATTCCATCAATCTTCCAAGAGGGGAAGTTGCTCATGCAAATTCTTAGCCGTTGTCTTCGTGTAAAAATGATGCTCAACAAGTTTCAAGGTTTTTAGACTTACCCTTTACTCCCAATGGTAAAAAAAATTCAAACTAGCCTAATTACATAATCAAACACCCTTTTGGCCATATCAAAATATATTGGTCTTTCGGACAAAATATTAATACTCTACCTATACCCTTGCAAATACACTAGAAATGCCTAAGAAAAATAGTCTTGTAGCATCTTAAGGATTGCCGATACCTCTCATGGGGTCCAAGTTACGAGCCTTAATAGTTTACTGACCAATCGTACTTAGTGCACCTTGGGGACACTTTGGTTCAGCGTGGGCCAAAACATTCTACTGACTCAATGGTCAAAATGGGGTTGTCCCTAGCATTTACCCACCCAACCAGAGCTAATGGCATAGTCCATTCGGTGTCAAAACAAATAGTTTGGAAGTAATCCATTGGCGCAACTTTCAATTGACCCTCACTGCAAGTTTTGGCATTGAGCGAGACTGGTGTGCCAAATTTAAATAAATTTAAATCTTCTAGAATGGAGAGAGGTTATTGTAGGCCTCAAAAATTCCATCTTGTAGCATCTCACAGGTCCCTAATACCTCTCACGGGGTCTGAGTTACGAGCCTAAAAAGTTCATTGCCCAATCATGCTTAGTGCACCTTGGGGACAATTTGGTCTAGCATGGTCTGAAACGTTCTACTGACTCATTGGTCAAAATAGGGTTGTCCCTAGAATTGACCCATCTAATCAAAGCTAATGGCACAGTCCATTCAGTGCCCAAATGAATGTTTTGGAAGTAATTCATTGGCGCAACTTTAAATTGATCCTCATTGCAAATTTTGGCATCAAGCGAGGCTGGCATGCCAAATTCAAACAAATTTGAATCTCCCAAAATGGAGAGAGGTTATTTTAGGCCTCATAAACATTATTTTGTAGCATCTCACGGATCTCTGATACCTCTCATGGGGTCTAAGTTACGAGCTTGAAAGTTCACTGCCCAATCGTGCTTAGTGCACCTTGGAGACACTTTGGTCTAGCATGGTATAGAATGTTCTACTGACTCAGTGGTCAAAACAAGGTTGTCCCTAGCATTTACTTGCCCAACTAGAGCTAATGGCATAGTCCATTCGGTGCCGGGACAAATAGTTTGGAAGTAATCCATTGGCACAACTTTCAACTGACCCTCACTACAAGTTTTGGCATCGAGCAAGACTGGCATGCCAAATTCAAACAAATTTGAATCTCCCAGAATAGAGAGAGGTTATTCTAGGCCTTGGAAACACTGTCCTATAGCATCTCATGGATTTCTAATACCTCTCATGGGGTCCACGTTACGAGCCTAGAAAGTTCGCTGCCCAATTGTGCTTAGTGCACCTTGGGGACACTTTGGTCTGGCATGGTTTGGAATGTTCTACTAACTCAGTGGTCGAAATGGGGTTGTCCCTAGAATTTACCTACTTAACCAGAGCTAATGGAATAGTCCATTCAGTGGATGAACATTTTGGAAGTAATCCATTGATGCAACTTTCAACTAACCCTCACTTCAAGTTTTGGCATCGAGCGAGACTGGCGTGCCAAATTCAAAAAAATTTGAATCTCCCAAAATGGAGAGAGGTTATTGTAGGCCTTAGAAATTCCTTCCTATAGCATCTCATAGATCTCTAATACCTCTCACAGGGTCTGAGTTACAAGCCTCGAAAGTTTGCTACCCAATCATGCTTAGTGCACCTTGGGGACACTTTGGTCCAGTGTGGTCCAGAATGTTCTATTGACTCAGTGGTAAAAATAGGGTTGTCCCTAGAATTTACCCATCCAATTGGAGCTAATTTCATAGTCTATTTGATGCCGAAATGAACGGTTTAGAAGTAATCCATTAACGCAACTTTCAACTAACCCTCACTACAAGTTTTAGCATCGAGCGAGACTGGCATGCTAAATTTAAACAAATTTGAATATTCTAGAATGGAGAGAGGTTATTCTAGGCCTTGGAAACACCATCTTGTAGCACCTTACAGATCTCTCATACCTCTCATGGGGTCTGAGTTACGAGCCTCAAAAGTTCACTACCCAATCGTGCTTAGTGTAGCTTGGGGACACTTTGGTCCGGCGTGGTCCAGAATGTTCTACTGACTCAGTGGTCAAAATGGGGTTGTCCCTAGTATTTACCTAGCCAACTAGAGCTAATGGAATTTTCCATCCAGTGCTGGGACAAATGGTTTGGAAGTAATTAATTGGCGCAACTTTCAACTGACCCTCACTGCAAGTTTTGGCATCGAGCGAGACTGGCGTGCCAAATTCAAATAGATTTGAATCTCCTAGAATGGAGAGAGGTTATTGTAGGCCTCAAAAATTCCATCTTGTAGCATCTCATAGATCTCTAATACCTCTCACAGGGTTCAAGTTATGAGCCTCAAAAGTTCACTGCCTAATCGTGCTTAGTGCACCTTGGGGACGTTTTGGTCCGGTGTGGTCCGAAATGTTCTACTGACTTAGTATTCAAAATGGGGTTGTCCCTATCATTTAACCACCCAACTAAAGCTAATGGCATAGTCCATTTGGTGCCGGGATGAACATTTTGGAAGTAATCCATTGGCGTAACTTTCAACTAACCCTCACTGCAAGTTTTGGCATCGAGCGAGATTGGCATGCCAAATTCAAACAAATTTGAATCTCCTAGAATAGAGAGAGCTTATTGTAGGCATTGGAAATTCCATCTTGTAGCATCTCACAGATCTTTGATACCTCTCACGAGGTCTTAGTTATGAGCCTCGAAAGTTCGTTGCCCAATCGTGCTTAGTGCACCTTGGGGACACTTTGGTTCGGCATGGTCTAGAACATTGTATTGACACAATGGTCAAAATGAGGTTGTCCCTAGCATTTACCCACCCAATCAGAGCTAATGGCATAGTCCATTTAGTGCTGGTACAAATGGTTTGGACATAATCCATTGGCGCAACTTTCAATTGACCCTCACTATAAGTTTTGGCATCAAGTGAGACTGGTGTACCAAATTCAAACAAATTTGAATCTCCTAGAATGGAGAGAGGTTATTCTAGTCCTCAGAAACATTGTCTTGTAGCATCTCATGGATCTTTGACACCTCTCACGGGGTCTGAGTTATGAGCTTTGAAAGTTCACTGCCCAATCGTGCTTAGTGCACCATGGGGACACTTTGGTCCGGCGTGGTCCGGAATGTTCTATTGACTTAGTGGTCAAAAAGGGGTTGTTCCTAGCATTTAACTGCCCAACTAGAGGTAATGGCACAATCCATTTGGTGCTAGGATGCTATCCTTGAACACTATCCCTTCACCTAGGGAATCATCATTATACTTTGGACACATTTGACCAATTTTGACTCAATGACTCCAACTATTACATCATTTGACGATACAAATGTAATGAAATTAAGACAATAGAAATGTAAGGATACAAAATTAAGAGGATACAAATTATATAAGGATACAACATTCATAGTAAGGAAACATGTTTTTTCCACTTTACATGGCATTAAGACAATACAAATGTGGGCTTTTAATATTTGCAAATCAACCCCATGGGCTCTTTTATATTTCCAATTTTGCATCAAAGTTTTTATATACAAAATTTGGCATCTAAGTATGCACATTACATTCGATTGTTGTTTTTATATACAAAATTTGGCATCTAAATATGCACATTACATTTGATTATTATTTTTATATATAAAATTTGGCATCTAACTATGCACATTACATTTGATTGTTGGTTTTATATACAAAATTTGACATCTAAATATGAAAATCACACAACTATATATAAAAAATAAGTGTCCTTTTTGCTCCAATCCCTGCATTTAGAATGCAAAAGAAAAGTTAATAGAGAATATAAGAAGTGCCCTTTTGGCATCTAAATATGCAAATTACAAAACTATATTTTAACTTGAGTTGAACTTACCTATTGAAATGTGCCTGAAGGGTCATCTCTATGCTTGAGAGTATTCAGTATTGCTTCATGATCAGTAGTACTAATAGTCCAAAGTTCCTTTGTCTTTGGTTTTCCTTGATGTTTCAACAACTTAACATTAGCTACTATAACAAGGTGTGAATACATGAGAATGGTTTTGTGCTTCTCATAGTCTTCAAACGTGGGAATGCCATTATTTCTAATCATATATGTGTGCAACCATGTTCCCACAACAACATGTGATCTTGTTGGATATGTGAACATATCATCATCTATTGTCAGTTGTGCAAGTTTATGCTTTCCTCGTAAACAACATGCTAACCAGTAATCTGATCTCTCATCATTCCCTTCTGGTGCAACCAATGAAAAAACATGTCTAGGCTGTAGAAGATTTGAAAGATGATTGTAGTCAAGTGAACAATCTATTTCATCATTTATTACAGAGACTGTGAGAGATAAAAGAGTAAGATAATGTGGAACCCATGTATTAACCCACTCACTTGACTCACACTGATCCCAATCACACTGAAGACAACTCAGACAATAACAAGCCAACTCTTGTGTCCAAATGGTCCCTGTACTAGCATTTGAGCTTCAAAATGAATGCATTTTTGAAGAATCTTTCACAGTTTAACAATTCAACCTATCTCCTATTGTGCCCAACTCAACCAACCAAAAGAATTTGTGCACCGCTGAATCAAGAGTCTGCCCTTGTGACAATGTTGAAGTACACCAATCAACAATAGAATGGGCATCAATGAGTTCTACACTTGAAATCCCTAGTTGCTCCTTAACTAGAGCTCTCTTTACGCATGCACCTACTCCATCATGCTCCCCTTTTCCATGACCGGCCTCAAAAAAACTCCAAATATGAGGTACACCTCTCTCTACATGTATTCTACATAACCAATAAAACATATGAGCATTTTTGAATTGACCTGTGTAATTTTATGACCAAATGAGATGTCTATCCATAGCAATATTATTTTCCCGCACCCGCTCAAAATAGTTCTCAAAGAAATGTTGGACAAAATCAGATGAGTGTGATCTATCATCACTCATATAAAAATGGTACTCTCTGATTATCTTCCAGTCATCTTTTGTACTATCAAGGGAATGTCTATATGTTATGTGCACAAAAATATAAACCTGAATAGAATTGTAATATTGAACTTGCAACTCATTTTGGGGTTGCAATGTATAGTTCTCTGCAAAGTCAACAACTGATATAATAGTGCCAATTGAGAAAGTGTCCTTACACATCCTAAATTGTTGATCCAACCACTAAGACCTGTGACTATGCCTTGCATACTTGTAAAAAATATTCTTCCTGAAATTTGGAATAAAATCAGCTACATTGCATTCTTTAGTAACCGACTCACATCTAGAGCCTTCACCTCCACTTTTTAATGTATATTTAATGATTTCATATACCTTTTGTGGACAATTACCTTTCCAAAATCATGTTCGCAACCCTCATGAAAACATTCAACAAAATTCAGTAGCCCACCACACTCTGAGCACTTGTCATTTAAGCAATCTTTTCTATAAAAGAAACATCCATCATCTCTAGGACATAAAAAATGATCTAGCAAGTCTCTTGATGATTTTGGAAGAGCACTTGCACCACACTCCTCCAAAATTTTACTACTATGCAAAGTAGAATGAATGGATTGTAACAATTCATGGTGCATTGAAAACTCCACATGATATTTGCAACAACAAGTATTTTGAATCTTATGAGGCACACAAAAAAAAGGCTTCAGGACTTCAAAAGATCTTTGTGATATTTGCAATGTTGGATGTGTCTCACAAATTTTTTTGAACAACATTGTTTGACTCACCTCCAAATAATGTTTGGGATGTGGGGTGCGGTCTCGAATGTCAATTCTCAACTTCAAGACATCCTTCACATTTGGTGACACTCTTGAGTTAGATTGCCAAAATAGTTGAATTTGATCCTTCACAGCATCGGTAAGCTTCTTATCACAACATGGAAGTCTCCCACCATAAGCCCATGTATCATTTTGAAGAGGATAATCAAGTCTTTCTCTTCTTGCAAGTGCTCTATCCAAAGTTTTACAATTTAGATTCAAGTCAACACAAGTTTGTCTCATCAAACAAGCCTTTCTCAAATGATGACTTACTAAGGAGGTTGTAATAACCCTCCTAGAAGCTCTCTTATCTTTTTCCTTGGTAGTCTTCCCAATGGAATTGAGAGCACTAAAAATATTTCTCACAATAATAGCATTCCGCTCCTTTTTCTTGTTCACACTAATCTTCAATTTGACTAGTATACGTCTCATCTTCTACATCTTTAACAATTGCACAAACATTTGACATTGCTCAACCAACGTCTTGTGCCTAAAAAATTGATCAAAAATTTTTGAAACCCACAACCAAACAGTTCTTTCTGATCTCTTTCCATCGAAATTGCTCATTATGTTCTCATCAATTTCAAGTAACCATTTACTTCTTCTTGAAGGTCTCAATTTTGAAGTTTGTCTTTCTTCCTCTGAAGGGACTTTATTTCTCATATAATTTGGAGATGTGTAATGTTGATTTGGTTCTTTTGTACCATTATCATTGGCAATTACTTCATATTCAATCTGTGGATTTTCATTGACAATGTCCACACTTCTATTGGCCACATCTACATGTTCATTTTCAAAACCTACATTTTCATCTTCAAAACCTAAATTCTCATTTTCAAAACCTACATTTTTATCTTCAAATTCATGTTCTTCACTTGAAACCACATTCAAAGGTGGGTCTATGCTGACATCTTCAATCATATTTAAAAAACCTTGTCTCTTGTTCCGATAGGCAACCCTATCCATTTCTCTATAAACTTCAACATCTTCATTTGTGAGTCTCCTCTTTCATTTATGCTTTTGACGACTACTACTCCCCATAGTTAGACCAAAAATAAGATGCAAATACCTTTGGTAATAGAGAAAATCACCCCAAAAAGTGGTTTTTTATCTTCTCACAGCAACTCGAATCTCATAACTCAGGAAAAACATGCGACCCTCTGGAGGGACCCAGAGAATCTTGTTTCTTTTAACACCAATAAACAAAATTGGATATCCAAAACTATCAGATATCCAAAACTATCAGATATCCGATATTATCGGAAATCTAATATTATCAAATATCCGATATCTCCTACCAAAATATTGGAAAAATCTATCTCACTCTCTCTCTCTCACCTTTCTCTCTCCTCTCTCTCTCTCACCTAGAGAGAGAGAGGAAAGAGGAGGGAAAGACAAAGAGAGAGGAGAGAGAGAGAGAGGAGAGAAAGGGATCATGAGGACTATTAGCTATTTTTCTTGCTGAATCCCCTTACAAGCCTTAAATGCTTCAATTGAACTCTGTGATTCCTAAACTCCTGATTCCAAGAAAGAAAAGACTAATTGACATGGAGAAACTCCTTCTACACTTTGGGCTCCACAGACCCAGGTGGGTGTACCTAATACATATTAAATCTACATACACAAAACCCTCTCACTAAAACCCTTTATGTAGACATGAAAATCAATGGATTGTGACAAGGATATTCACCCTTCTTCTCTTTGAACCTGGAGGCTCAGGTAGGCTAACCTATCTGATTCATTTCTACAAGGAATCACCAAAAGTACTTGTACTATTCAATGCAATCTATAAACATTTATGCTCTTAAACTGGAAATGTAAAATGATTTCAATTAATGCTTGATGAAGAAAATTGCTATTCAAGCCAAGGCCAGTGTCGTATCTATTGGGCAATAGAGTCGAACAAATATGCAATCCTAGAAAATCCTAACTCCAATTCAAGAACCCGAATGAAATGCCTTGCAAACCATTCATCTCATTTCAATACCTGGACATCAAATTCATATGCAAACCTAGAATTCTTAGAATCTGAAATCAAGACTTACTCTCTCCTTGAAAGAAACTTAAATTCAAACCCAAAGATACCATATAACTAGTATATCAACATGCCTTACAAGTTAATACACAAGAACTAAGACAATGCGCATAAAGACATCAACAAGAACTAAATAGTGATTCCATTGTTTTCATTAAAATTCACCTGAAAATGTACATTGTAAGACCATGAACACAAACAATAAAAATCAAAACCCTGAAGTTGTCCTAGCAGCATAAATTTTCAACATCCTTTACAAAATGAGAGAAAATCAAAGATATAGGAGAATGTGGTCAGTTGAAAACCAACTGACAACTATCCATCTTAGGAAAGAAAATATCTCCAGGTCTTCCCACACTTTGCTCTGCAACTAATTCTCCAAACTAAACCACATTCTGCAATCATTTCCAAACTGATCTGATTTTGATTCTTGTCCTCAGAATTTGAACCCAAACTACTCTCATCCACTTCACTAAAACTAAAAATAAGACTCACCATTGGATTCTTCATTGCTTGCCATTTCTGGAAACATATAACGCTTGCATGTTCTGATAAAAAATGAGTTCCCAGGACATTAATTTGTGAGTAGGCTTGACCATTTAAATTTTTGAATATTCTCTATAGTCCAGACTATGTCATTTATTTAAATCTTTTAAAGTCTACAATATTATATCATTTTCATATTATTCTACAATTTTAGCCACAGAAGCACCATAATCCACCAAGTGTCATCATGCTATTTGATGCTCAGATTAACCCAAGGTTTGACCACCCTCACTTAGAGAACTGGAAAATGACCTTGATCTCTAAATCTCCAAGTGAATTCCTTAACCATAGTTAAGCTTTGAGATCATGCGAAAGAGACATTCTCCAATTCTCTCAATCTTGCCTTGACCATGGTTAACATTTGGAGTTCTCCAATTCTTTAAATGCATTTTCACTAACTGTCAACCATTTAGTTACCTCGTGACTGCTTGTATCTCCAATTCTCTGGATGCCTAGACTAACTACCACCTTATTTGGAGAATCCGCGACTAGCTATCTAAAAATCTCTGAATCACTTGGCCTTAACCGTCACTATTTGGTGATCTGGCGATCGTGGTTAGCAGACTGCCACCTCTGCATCCCTGAATGGCTTGTTAACCACTGGCTTTATTTCATGAATATGTGACAACTTGCCACATGTCACTTTGTCTAGTCATTGTCATGTGTCCATTCTTGCAAAATTACCTTATTAGCAAGCTTGGGCATAGAAATCGAGGTAGGTGGCTCCAAGTAGTCATGCGGGCAGAGCCTCCACTACTTCTTTCTATTTCACTATGGGAGTGGATTTGTATTTATTCACCTCAAAGTTCTATTTCAACATCAATGTGGGATCATTGTTTTCATAGTTTTAAAGCCTTCTTATGCATTTATGTTCAAAATTGGTGGGCCCCAGTGCACATAGAGAACACCAACCAAGCGGGACTGCCAAGAGCCTCTTGGCTCTTACTTACAATGCATAGTAAGTATTGGCATATAAAAACACTATAAAAGACACGTACCTGAAGCATGTGGGATAATGTTTTTATGCTTCTTAAGAGCCCCTTTTGTATACTATGCGGCCTCTTGCAACAATGACAACATCTCTTGACCAGAAGAAGACTTTGCATTCAAAGATGTTGCTAGCCACTTAATATGGGAGATACCGTTCTGCTCCTCAAAAACACACCAGCACTCTGAACTACAAAGATGAAATGGTTCTTCAATGGATTCTGGCTTCAAATTGTTCAAAAGATCTGCTACAAGATTCTCAGCCGCACCACAAACAATCCTCCATTATTTCAGTGAGCCTCTTATTTATTGTTTGGAGTGGATCATCTGTTGTTGGCTACTCTCATGCCTCAATGTCATGAGCTTCAACTTGCAGCACGTGAGGCTTTTGTTTGCTATGTGCTGGTGCCTTTATTCACTATGCGGGCCACCTCATTGCTTGGTATAAGTTCCTTACTTAGCATCCTCTTTCATGTCATTAGCCGGTTGTTCCATTTCCTAGGCTCTCTCATCTACCTTTTCTCTTGTGCTAGCAGGCCTCCATGTGCTAGCAACTTATTGTTAGAAATAGGGAATACCGAGAGGTGGGGGGGGTGGGTGAATCAGTATTCTACAAACTTTATCTTTTATCCAATTATGGATATAATAGATTATCTTTACACATGCATAACATAAGAAGCTAAACAACATGCATAGCAATAAAACTAAAGAACTCATAACACATGTTTTGTTCTCGAGGAAACCCTGGCCAAGGGAAAACCCCAGTGGGGATGGTACCCACAAAGATCCACTAATCAAAAGTATCCTGTTAAGGATGTTGACCCTATTAGGAGTCTATTACAAGCATATAGTGTATTAGTCCTTATTAAGGGACTATAGGCCTTGTTAGAAGCCTCAACCCTATTAGGAGTTGGTAGTACAAAATGTGATTACCAGCTGAGCCCACTACCCAAACAAGTAATGTACAATATACACTGATTAAAAAAGAGGTCAAGGTACATAACCTTATACTACTTGCATCAATATCTCTTCACTACTCTTTCACTATCGCTATTACATACACATCATATATCTCGCATAGTACATTCATACTACTTTTCTTACATTATACAATTACATTTATACAAGTTATTAAGGCTAATAACTTTACTTGGTCAGCTGCCATATTAAAAAATAAATTTATCCAAGGGTAAACATCTAGGATGTCATCCCTTTATATTGTTAAGTCATTATTTTGATAAACAAAATAATCCCTTAACTCTTTACCAATTTTGTCTTCAAAATCTGTCCTATCGGCTTCACACTATCTTCAGTAAAACTATCATAACTCCTTCCGTACATGCCGTACTAACTTGCCCTCTGAGATGGATCATCATTAGTCACCATAGAGTCTATGGTCAAGTGAAAAAGCATTGAACTTACTCCAGTCAATGTCGCAAACAAAAAATGTGTCCAGGTGCACTAGTGAAAATACTGTCTCACACTTAGACAAATTTGCAATGCGCTCTGTCATACTTCCTCTCTGACCTATGTGATCTTCATGTGGATCATATGTTGCCATAATGACAACATCTATGCAATCAACTCAGCCAAATTTCCAACACTTATATTATTACGTGGGTCTCCTCTCTTCAATATGCATGGAAGCTCCAATGACTAAGGTAGTAATTTTCAAATTCAGACATTAAAGACTTCTCTAATGCATCTCTTGACAGATAGATGATGACTTGAAGAAATTTCTCTACTTCAGCTTTCTGAATGAGAAACCATTCTGCATTATAAAAAATTCTTATAGGCTTTTCAACTAACCATTTAACCCCAACATACTCATCTATCCTATTCTTTCCATCATCTGTGGACCTTGTAGGTAAAACTGCCTTCTCCATATAGATAAGGTGGACAAATTCCTTCACAGCTCGCTCACAACATATCTCAATAGCCACCATGTGCCTGGCACCTTTCAGGACTGACTGGGGGTCTTTGAACTCTCCACTGATTAACTTGCCTGCAACATCATCTGGCATACTACTAGTGTCTTCAATTTCATGCCACTTATACTTAAGCGACAGATTTTTGCCAAGTTTCTTAGCAGTTAGGCCGAGCTCTTTTGTTGCAGCAACCAAACCAGACTTACAACAAATGTTGTACATGGATTTCTAGCTTGGCCTTTTAAACTGGCCTTTTTCTACCTCAGCCTCATCAGGAAGAAAATGCAAGTTAAATTTTGCATCTATATCATCAACAATTCATTCAGACTTTGCATTATCAAGTGACTGCAAAATTAAATCTAACAGCCTCAATTTGATAGGATCTCTACTTGCTTCTTCTTGAGCACGCTTCTCATAAGCTACTTTAATAGCATTTTTCCTTCTTTTAAGTAAAATCCACTTTCTATCCCAGAAATCTATTGTCCATAGTGCCTTGTACATTCTTAATTTACCACATGAATTGTTATCTGCAGATTCTATATAGTCATCTTCTTGATCCTGAAGTAACTTGAGGCACAACTCCTTCCGATACATAGCACCGAATGGAACTTCCAATTTTAAATCATGACACATCTACAATACATTAGAAATTTCCTTTACAACTTCTTCCTTGTTGGTATGGCTAGTGAACGAAATACCCGCTCATATATCTACTTTGCCTCTGGTAATGTATCCTCATTCTGTGGATATGGACCGCTTATCTCTTCAGACAATTGAAAGCACTCTGGCAAATCTATTTCTTGTATTTGATCATTCTTTCCTATCATATACTTCTTAGCTAAAATACTTTGCTCAAACTCATCCTCTAAGCTTGTCTCGATTTGCAATGACCACTCACAAATGGGTGTCACAACTTTTGATAGGAAATGTTCTTCATGTCCTTCATATGTCAACTTTACACTTTCTCTAGTGACACCCTTTTACATTACCAGCTAACATATCATTGAGTTCCAACGCCATATGGTGGAAGATGTAATCAAAGGCACTCTGACAAAAACCATGGATTTTAAGCCTCTTGTTTCATCCCATGCCTTAATACATTGATTGTAGTGTCGATGATAAAAGTTTGAATTTCTCTAGCATCACTATTTGTCTTACTGCCTTCGACGTTGTGGCATCATCTAGGATAACAAAAGATGAAAAAAAATGCTGGTGGCCAAGTGTGCATCCATTAGTTAATTAGGATGCAATCACTTGAATGAAACTAAGACAAAACCATATCAAAATTAGAATCTCACACTGGATCTCGTAAAACTTGTCAACCACACTAGCTGGCCCCAAAAAATGGCTTTAAAAATTGACTGAACGACCTGATAGGAGAGCGCCACCGAGCACACACATTGATTTCCAGAATTATAATACTCCAGCCAAAAGAGAACCTCCCAAAAAAATTGAGCCCAAAGTTATTAATGATCAAACAGGGTCACTTGGAAACCAATCTTGTCCGCACTGCTAGAAACACTAAAGTTGCCTCCGGAACTGGCTTTGAAAACTAGGTTAGACATGACATCAGGATTTGAAAATGGGGGCATTTGTTCTTTGTCATACAGAGAGTATAATTTAACAATTAGGGCTCATGATGAATAACAGGGTGCATTTGGCAATTAGACAAAGATAGGCTCTCAGAATTGCAAACTGGGAAACATAGTAAAACAATGATTTGTGCATACAGAATGACCCTAGGAAAGTATGCTAAAAGATTTGTCAAGACTTCTAACTTGGCATACTTGTAGTATTTTTAGATTATAACACAGTGGTACAACCTGTTTAGGCTCATCAATCACAGATCAAAAGTTATAACATCATGAATAGGGGTACAGATCAATCTGCACATTTCTCAACTTGCAAAACAACAGAAGTTGTATTGGGAATTGCATTTGCAAACTAAGCAAATAGATTCGTCATGACCTCAAAATTGAAAGATAGGAAGTATTTGACCCCTAGAATATGATGCAAAAGGAATTTTCTCAATAGGGTCAATTGGGTCAAAGATATGACTGGTCAAACAGGCCCTTCCAAAATTCTAAACAATTACACAAGTGCATGACAACTACAAAGCACCAACTTTGAGAGGTTCGAAACCTAATCAAACGGATTTGAAATGACTTGAAATTTGGAACATAGGTTCTTTGATATGCATACTAAACATCCTCAAAGTGGCGGGTCATGAAACATTTCTGGACGCAAGATATTCAAAGGCAAACTAGGCTATTGTACTCTATTTGACACTTGGACATAATTGTGCAATTTGACACCTGCTCAAAATGGGATGTCACCAAATTATTCGAGATGATAAAATAACATCATAGAATGCATGCATATATTGAATGGAGTGTGTAAAACACTTGGAACACCTCATATGCCTCAAAATGATAGCCGAGTACATATGCATAAAAAGCATTTAAAGGGCTTCAAACTGATAACTTTAACATGGTACTCAAAACCCATGTCGCACTTTTGAGTCCCAACAGTGGCTCTATTTATGGATGCATGTCCCTTGCGGGCATGGAAAGGATTCAAATCTCTGAAAGAAGCAGACCACCCCAAAAAACCTCTCTCAAACAACTTTATTGAAAACAAGAAAGCAACTCCTACTATGTACAAATGATGGCCTCGGGTCACTAGAAAGTTCATCATATAAAGCATTAATAAACACTTTAAACTCACTACCCATTTTATTTTCATGGAGACTTTTAGCATATGAAGAAAAATCAGAATTATGTGAAGATTCATTGTCAACATCTCCTACCAAGCATATAGTGTCCATAATTACATCCTCTTCATTACCTTGTTTAGGATAACCATTATGGTAAGACCATGATTTACCCCTAAACTCTCTACTATATGCTGCAACTTCATTATCCAATGTAGAACCATTAGATAACCTTTCATTCAAATCTTCATGTTCAACCTCATTGATATCACATTGAATCACTATTTCCTTATCTTCATACTTTGAAGACAAATCACTCTCAAAATATTCATATTCAAACTGATTTGTATAATGCAAAAATTGAGATGCACTTTCATTTTCAGATTTAGAAAAAGAATTCATACCTTCACTTTCAAATGAGTGTTCACTTCCATCACTACTTTCTTCTTCCCATGTTGCATCCAATTCATACGAAGACATCTCAACATCACTGCCTTCATCATTCTCACTTGAATGACCACTTTCAACACTATTTTCCTTTGACTGTGACTGATATGCATGTGAATTACATTTTTCATCTTGTGTTACCGGCTCTTCTTGAAATGTCGGATAAGAAACTTCAAATTCATCATTAAAGACATAGCTTTCTGCCTCTTCATTTACACAAGACTGAGATATAGACACATCAACTTCATGTCTAGAAACATTAGCAATATTATGTTCATAATCAACATTACAAGAACTTACTATGGTAGCTAATTCATGATTCAAAATATTAGCACATTGCTCAATTCTATCAAAGTTTGAAATATATCTTACTGCTGTAGCATCATGAACACATGTTTCTTCAATAGAAAAAGAATCAACAACATTTACACACATATTCTGATTTGAAATTTCAACTTGATTATAAACTACAACAGAAGTGTTGATACACTAATTTGAAACTGAAGCATCAACACTATATTCTTCTTTTCTTTCACATTCATTATACCGATAGACATTCATGGAAAAATGACCTTTAGTCAATCCATACTTCAAATTGTTTTCAATATCCATTGCAGTTATAAATGCCTGATATAATGATTTAGGTTCTTTATCCCTCAATAAGTAATTCATTTTCTTATCAAATGCATTGAAGTAGACACTTACACACACTTGATAATTGGGTCTATAACCTTCAGGGATTTGATTCAAAACTTTTGTAAATCTGATATTGAATTGAGGAACAAGTTTGTCACTCTCAATATGAATCTTCAAAAACCTACTATAAGAATCAGATAAGCTTACCCTTTCTCCAAATTGCTCCATGAAGGTTGAATGCATCTCACTCCAAGATGAAATAGAACATGCTAGTAGAAAAGAAAACTAGTTTCTAGCATCACCTTCTAAAGTTTGAACAAACAATTTCATATGCAAATCCTCATGAGCAATTTCAAAGTCACACATCAAGTCACTAAATAATTGAACATGATGACTGGTTGAAACAAGATGGTTCCCATTAAAATTAGGCAAACTTTTTCTAATATCATTAGGAATGACATTTGGGATACCATGAATACCATCAAAACATAATGGCATATATCTCTTGGTAGAAATAGATCTAGAAACTTCACCTACCAGTTGCATGCTTGATGAAAAGAAATTTGACATTCTTTGAAACTTTGGAACTCATTTATCAATAATAATTCTGATTTATAACTTGCAGCAAACCTATATACTTTCTACCAAATTAACTTCTCCAAACACACTTCACAAACTTTACTAACAAGCTAAAACTTATTTCAGTGAAGTGTATGAATAAATTTCAAACCTTTCTCCTTCTTAGTGCTGAAAATCACTTGATGGAGACATTGCTTTTCAACATTTAATTTTCATGATAAGAGAAAGCATGAAAATTAGAATACCTCAAGTGCTGATACTAAAAAATCTGATCTGCTGATTGGCAAAGATGTGGGCAAGAAATTCTTCACACCGTATATGAAAACTTTGTAGAGCTACCACCTCCTTGAAGAGGACAAACTGAAACAATTGAGAACCTTCCTCAGATCTGAACCATCTTCAAAACCAGCAAACACAACACAACCATAATAGAATACTGACTTTTTATCAGGATCACAAATACATCAATATTTTCATTACAATGCACTAATCAAACAGATAACCAGAGTCTCCACTCACATTCAGTGAGAAAATATAAGAATTTTTTTTTAAAGAACTTGACTCTATGATCACTTAACCAAACTCTAGGATGATTGAGCCAAGAAAGGAATTGAGCATCTTAAACTTGCTATCATTCATCTCTTCCCTAGTAGAGTCTCCAATTTGTTTGCGTACTTAGATGGGCAAACCCACTTGAAATCTAATTTATTTTAAACACACTAGAGATTTACTGATTTCTTCAACAAGATTTTTTCACTGCTATCCCCAGCAGAGTTGCCAATCTGTTAGCTATTTTTCTTGCTGAATCCCCTTATAAGCCTTAAATGATTCAATTGAACTCTATGATTACTAAACTCTTGATTCCAAGAAAGAAAAGACTAATTGACAAGGAGAAACTCCTACACTTTGGGCTCCACAAACCCAAGTGGGTGTACCTAATACATATTAAATCTACATACACAACACTCTCTCACTAAAACCCTTTATGCAGACATGAAAATCAATGGATTGTGACAAGGATATTCACCCTTCTTCTCTTCAAACTTGGAGGCTTAGGTAGGCTAACCTATCTGATTCACTTCTACAAGGAATCACCAAAAGCACTTGCACTATTCAATGCAATCTACAAACATTTATGCTCTTAAACCGGAAATGTAAAATGATTTCAATTAATGCTTGATGAAGAAAACTGCTATTCAAGCCAAGACCAGTGCCTTATCTATTGGGCAATAGAGTCAAACAAATATGCAATCCTAGAAAATCCTAACTCCAATTCAAGAACCCGAATGAAATGCCTTGAAAACCATTCCTCTCATTTCAATACCTGGACATCAAATTCATATGCAAACCTAGAATTCTTCGAATCTGAAATCAAGACTTACTCTCTCCTTGAAAGAAACTTAAATTCAAACCCACAGATACCTTATAACTGGTATATCAACATGCCTTACAAGTTAATACACAATAACTAAGACAATGGACATAAAGACATCAACAAGAATTGAATAGGGATTCCATTGTTTTCATTAAAATTCACTTGAAACTATACATTGTAAGACCATGAACACAAACAATAAAACTCAAAAGCCTGAAGCTATCCTAGCAGCATAAATTTTCAACATCCTTTACAAAATGAGAGAAAATCAAAGATATAGGAGAATGTGGTCAGTTGAAAACCAACTGACAACTGTCCATCTTAGGCAAGAAAATATCTCCAGGTCTTCCCACACTTTGCTCTACAACTGATTCTCCAAACTAAACCACATTCTGCAATCATTTCCAAACTGATCTGATTCTGATTCTTGTCATCAAAATTTGAACCCAAACTGCTCTCATCCACTTCACTGAAACTGAAAATAAGACTCGCCATTGGATTCCTCATTCCTTTCCGTTTCCAGAAACATATAACACTTGCATGTTCTGATAAAAAATGAGTTCCCAGAACATTAATTTGTGAGCAGGCTTGAATATTTAAATTTTTGAATATTCTCTATAGTCCAGACTATGTCATTTATTTAAATCTTTTAAAGTTTGCAATATTATATCATTTTCATATTATTCTACAATTTTAGCCACAGAAGCACCAGAATCTACCAAGTGTCATCATGCTATTTGATGCTTGGATTAACCTAAGGTTTGACCACCCTCACTTAGAGAACTGGCAAATGACCTTGATCTTTGAATCTCCAAGTGAATTCCTTAACCGTAGTTAAGATTTGAGATCATGTGAAAGAGACATTCTCCAATTCTCTCAATCTTGCCTTGACCATGGTTAACATCTAGAGTTCTCCAATTCTTTGAATGCATCTTCACTAATCGTCAACCATTTAGCGACCTCGCGATTGCTTGTATCTCCAATTCTCCGGATGCCTAGACTAACTGCCACCGTATTTGGAGAATCCACGACCAACTATCTCCAAATCTCTGAATCACTTGGCCTTAACCATCACTATTTGGTGATCTGGCAACCGTGGTTAGCAGACTGCCACCTCTGAATCATTGAATGACTTGTTAACCGTCGACTTTGTTCTGGGAATACATGACAACTTGCCATGTGTCACTTTGTCTAGTCACCATCACACATCCATTCCTACAAAATTACCTTATTAGTGGGCCCAGGCATGGAAATCGAGGTGGGTGGCTCCATGCAGTCACGCGGGAAGAGCCTCCACTGCTTCTTTCTATTTCACTATGGGAGTGGATTTGTATTTATTCACCTCAAAGTTTTATTTCGGCATCAATGTGGGATAATTGTTTTAACAATTTTAAGGCCTTCTTATGCATTTCCATTCAAAATTGGTGGGCCCCATTGCACATAGAGAACACCAACCAAGCAGGACCACCAAGAGCCTCTTGGCTCTTACTTACAATGCATAGTAAGTACTGGCGTATAAGAACACTATAAAAGACACATACCCGAAGCATGTGGGATAATGTTTTTATGCTTCTTAAGAGCCCCTTTTGTATACTATGTGACCTCTTCCAACAATGGTAGCATCTCCTGACTAGAAGAAGACTTTGCATTCAAAGATGTTGCTAGCCACTTAATACGGGAGATACTGTCCTGCTTCTCAAAAAATCACCAACACTCCAAACTACAAAGATGAAATGGTTCTTCAATGGATTCCGGCTTCAAATTGTTCAAAAGATCTGCTACAAGATTATCAGCCACACTAGAAATGATCCTCCATTATTTTAGTGAGCCTCTAATTTATTGTTTAGAGTGGACCATCTATTGTTGGCTGCTCTCATGCCTCATTGTCGTGAGCTTCAACTTGCAGCGCGTGAGGCTTTTGTTTGCTATGTGCTGGTGTCTTTATTCACTATGCGGGCCACCTCATTGCTTGGTATAAGTTCCTTACTTAGCATCCCCTTTCATGTCATTAGCCGGTTGTTCCATTGCGCAGGCTCTCTCATTTACCTTTTCTCTTGTGCTAAGAGGCCTCCATGTGTTGGAAGCTTATATTATTGCATGGGTCTCCTCTCTTCAATTTGCATGGAGGCTCAAATGAATAAGTTAGTAATTTTCAAATTCAGACATTAAAGACTTCTCTAATGCATCTCTTGACAAATAGATGGTGACTTGAAGAAATTTCTCTACTTTAGCTTTCTGAATGAGAAGCCATTTTGCATTATCAAAAATTCTTATAGGCTTTTCAACTAACCATTTCACCCCAGCATACTCATCAATCCTATTCTTTCCATCATCTATGGGCCTTGTAGATAAAAGTGTCTTCTCGATATGGATAAGGCGGACAAATTCCTTCATAGTTGGCTCACAACTTATCTCAACAGCCACCATGTGCTTGGAACCTTTTAGGATTGACTGGGGGTCTTTAAAATCTCCACTGATTAACTTGGCTGCAACATCATTTGG
Organism: Chamaecyparis obtusa; assembly: GCA_027943335.1. NCBI lineage: Eukaryota > Viridiplantae > Streptophyta > Pinopsida > Cupressales > Cupressaceae > Chamaecyparis > Chamaecyparis obtusa. Next base: position 388,308 of record BSBK01009493.1, read on the forward strand.
CATACTACTAGTGTCTTCAATTTCATGCCACTTATACTTAAGTGATAGATTTTTGCCAAGTTTCTTAGCAGTTAGGCCAAGCTCTTCTGTTGTAGTAGCCAAACCAGACTTACGACAAATGTTGTACATGGATTTCTAGCTTGGTCTTTTAAACTGGCCTTGTTCTACATCAGCCTTGTTAGGAGGAAAATGCAAGTTAAATTTTGCATCTATATCATCAACAATTCGTTCAGACTCTGCATTATCAAGTGACTACAAAATTGAATCTAACAACCTCAATTTGATAGGATCTCTACTTGCTTCTTCTTGAGCACGCTTCTCATAAGCTACTTTAATAGCATTTTTCCTTCTTTTAAGTAAAATCCACTTTCTATCCCAGAAATCTTTTGTCCATAGTGCCTTGTACATTCTTAATTTACCACATGAATTGTTATCTGCAGATTCTATATAGTCATCTTCTTGATCTGGAAGTAACTTGAGGCACAACTCCTTCCGATACATAGCACCGAATGGAACTTCCAATTTTAAATCATGACACATCTGCAATACATTAGAAATTTCCTTTACAACTTCTTCCTTGTTGGTATGGCTAGTGAACCAAATACCCACTCATATATCCACTTTGCATCTGGTAATGTATCCTCATTCTGTGGATATGGACCGCTTATCTCTTCAGACAATTGAAAGTGCTCTGGAAAATCTATTTCTTGTATTTGATCATTCTTTCATATCATATACTTAGCTAAAATACTTGGCTCAAACTCATCCTCTAAGCTTGTCTCCATTTGAAATGACCACTCACAAATGGGTGTCACAAATTTTTATAGGTGTGTACACTTAAAAATGGCTTCATTAATTAATTAAATATTTATTATTTAATTAATATTGACTTGATAAATTAATTAAATATTTATTATTTAATTAATATTTATTCCTCTATTTATTAAATAAATTATTGAATTTATTTAGTAAATTCACTATAGTCTATTCCTCTATCCTAAGTCTTCTATTTAGTCTTATTAAAGTGATTTAATTAAATACACAATCACCTAAATATGAATAAGTTCCCTAGTCCACCTCACCGACCTAGTCACCTGACACATCACTTTGGCTAAAATAAATAATAATTATTAATTATTTATTTGTAATTATCCTCACCCACACATGTCCTATTCTTAAGGGCTATGTGGCCTCATAGGACTTAGTCTCATAACCACATGTCCTTTCAACAACCAAGTCAAGAGACATGCCGTATTCCTAAGGGGCTTCTCAAGTCACCTCTAAGGGTCAAAGGTGACTCATGGGACACTTGTACAAAGAGTCCTCATGAGGAAAAGGTCTCTCCCTCCTTCTCTCTTTGGTCTTTGTGAGACACTTGACATGTGTCTTTCCCTTCCACCTTCTTCTCCTCCATGTCAATGTGAGAGGAACATCATCCCTATTCTCCCTCTCACGTTCCAACTACATCCCTCTTTCTCTCAACTCCTTCAACCAAGTCAATCCTAGCCCTAGGATCTTCCACCTTTCATTCTCAACTGTAGGATTGTGCCACCTAGGCCTAGATCCTCCAAAAATCTATAAAAGGAGCCTCATTTCCCCTTTGTGAGCTAATAGGTAGTTTTGTAATAGGCATTCAAGCAATAAAGCATCCAAGCATTCTAAGAGGAATCAATCCATATTATGATCATTTCATTTGCATTCCATCCATTAGATTGCATAAGCTATTGTGCACTCATTTCATAAAATCTCCACACTTTGGTAGCATCTTGGGAGAAGGCTTCATTTGGAAATCTGAGAGCTCAACCTCTACAAGAAATCAAGGCTAGGAGGACAATGGAGACAAGCTGCATGGTAGGTGAAGGTAATTGATTTAGTTTCATCATTTTATAGTTACTTTGTATTCTTCATTTTGTTGCATTAGATTGATTTATTGGCTTTCAATAGTTAATTTATCATCTCTAGTTATTAGACATCTAATTTGCCTACATTTTTGGCGCTAGAAGGAGGGCCCAATCGGGTTTTTCACTTTTAGTTTTTAGTTTTTCGTGTGCAAATTTTTCTATAGGATATTTCGGTAGATTTATCCATGATTCTGGCACATCCATTCATTTTTGTTGCGCATTCATCTTCTGTCGCCACAGTCACTTTTTCTCTTTCTGCATTTTCACTTTCTGTCATATTTCTGCGCATTCGTTAAACTATTTTGCGCATATGTATTTTTCTGCTACACATCCATAATAATTATGCATCTACATCATCTTACTGCACATTGGTATCTCTATGCTGCACATCCATCTTTTCTATGCATTTATCAAAATTTTATGTGCATTTAGTTCACTGTTCTGTGCATTTGTCATTTGCTGTGGTAGATTTCAGTTTTACAGTTGTTTAGATTTTTAGCTAACATTTTAACAAGTGTCTGTTCATTCTAGTAGTATTTAGGCTATTTTGCAAGATGTAATCTTGAAGACCCCATTGCTAAAAACAAATTTTCTAACGGTTTGATTGTAGATTGCCAAGGGGTTTTGTAAAATAGAATATAATCTCGTTTGGGCTTAAAATAAAACATGTTTTTTCTTTGTGTGTCTTCTTTAGAATAAAATCAAATGTCTATCGTGTTTTTCTTTTTAAGCTCTTTGTAATCCCAAAATTATAACAACATATCCTCTCCCCTCGCCATTCATGGACCTTGGGTGTAAGAGAAACTATTATAATTTTTAGAGGGTGGTCTTTAGTGGGAAAAGAGGTACTCACCCCAAGGAATGACCCAACCGGTAATAGGATAAAGCCAAGCCCTTCCAAACCGGTATATAAAAAATGCTAGTGTGATTAATCTCACATTAGATAGGTGTGAATTCATTGTGGCAACCGAAATCTCCTCCAGTACCCTAGTGGTGCGTTAAAGTCCTACTTAGTAGAGGTGAAAGCCTTGCTTTGAAAGGATTGGGAGAGCCCCCTTAATTGGGAAAATGATTTTATCACAACCACCTGAATGGATGTCCTTACTAAAAGCTTTTGTTTAGTGGCCAAAAACCTTCTATCTGTTGGCTCAAGGAGTCACCCAAGCTCGTGAAGACACCCCACAATACTCACGGTTCATAGTAGAGATAGCAGTTCTTTGGGAAGTAATGACCCATTGAATTTAGAACTTAGTGTGCCTGAGAAGTGAGTGCACTGTAAGGAGGAGCCCGTGCCTCCAAGTTCCTAGGCTATCCACTATGAATTTGCGTGGCTGGATTTTATTATCCTAGTGGGGATTCAGCAAATATCATCCTTGCCAACCATAGGATTGTAAGCATGTTTGTGCATTCATATTAGCATAGTTAGATTAAAATCATTTCTGTCTTGCATGTGTGTGTTTATGCATTTTTCATTTTGCCAAAAAAAAAAATCAGAAAACATCAGAAACATCCAAAATTTTTAATTCAGATCAAAACTTCAGAACCTGCGCATATATCACATCTTGCTGCACATTCGATCAAATTTGTTGTGCATATATTCCTACTATTTTCACTTTTGATTTTACCAGTTCACATCTGTCAACTATTGTTGTGCATCTATCTCATATTGTTGCACATTTATCAATCTATCCTGTGCATTTGTTGGTGCGCATTTACAATAGTGAGCATTTCCACAAAATTTGCAATTTTCAAAATCACTTTTTCAAATACCCATTTTCATCCTTAGTAAGATTTTGGAAACACAGTCGAGTTACATAGACTTCTAATCTTTAGTTTGACCATTTTCATCACTTTTCATCATTCCTTCATCAAGAATCATGAAATCATTTTCTTCCAATCTTTAAAATTCTCAATTCAGTGTTGAAACATTACCTTATCTATCAGATTTTGATTTTTGTGAGTTTACCATATCAGGATATATCATCCTTAACCACCAAACTTACTTAGGTTATTATCTCTTGATTTCTCTTTGTCATATCATAGTGAGATCTATACCTCCTATTGACTTAGAGTTTATGAAATTGTCTTATCACTTTTCAACACATTTCAATATCTTTTCTATCAATCAATTTCCATATCTTTTCATCAAATGTCTTTCATTCCACAAATCAATTTTCCCATTTTATGGTTCAAACTTGATCTCAGAAACTAAAACAACCTGTTGATTTAGAATCCCTAGACAAAATGGATGTAAACAAAAGTAATGATGAGAATCCTTGGCCCAAAGCTCCTAAGAAAACTTCACTTTTTACATCCACTGACGAACCCACTGATGATGAACTTAGAGAAGCTACACAAGATCCTCAATTTTATCATGTCATGGAAAGACTCTTAGGCTTGGATAGAGAGATGTATTTCCTCATGCTTTCTCAACAAGGAGCTAAGTTACCAAGTGATTTTGATGTCTCTCATCTTAGGGAATCAACTATTGTAACAAATCAAGAAATTCCTAGTAGTTCTCAAGATACTCATGGAGAAAAATAAACCAAGCAACCATCCGATGCTTCTCAAACTGATCAGCAAAACCATGCTTCCCAAAATCATGCTTCTCAAAACAATGTTTCCCAAAAATCTCAAGGAAACACATTATCTTTGGATCCCGTTCTACAACAAATCCAGATGCTTCAACAACAAATCCGTGACATCCAAACTAGATCATCAACTAAGAGGTATTCTTTGGATGATATATGTCCTTATCCTTTTGATAAGAACTTAGCAATGATTCCATTCCCTCCTCATTTTGAGGTACCAAAATTTGACAAATACAAAGGGAATTCGGATCCACAAGACCATATTCGTGAGTTTTGTGCTGCTTGTATTGAAGTCGCTCACAATGACACTTATCTTATGTGACTATTTCCACAAAGTTTAGGAGGACAAGCCATGGAATGGTTCTCCAAACTACCCCCAGACATCAAATATTTCAATGAGCTTCTTGACAAATTTGTGACTCATTATTCATATAACATCAAACATGAAGTCACTATGCTTGATCTTTGCAATGCACATCAAAAGAATGGAGAACCCTTCCTTACTTTTTTGCAAAGATGGTGTCAATTGTTTGCCAAATATCCATGAACGATTCCTGAACAAGAAAAGATGGATATTTTTGTGCATAACCTTACACCAGAAATGAGCTATAGGTTACAATTGCAATGTCCACCAAATTTCAATAAGCTCATAGAAAATGGTATTAAGATTGAGGAAGCCATGGTCCGTAAAGGTGAGATCAAACTTTATTCTAAAGACAATGTTGGATCCTCAAATTCCAATTCCAACAACTACAATAATGACAAATCAAAATTCTGGAATAAAAACAAAAACATTGTCAATGATGGGATTGTTGATAATCATAATGTCAAACCAAAACAACCCCTTCTCAATCTCACCAGTCAGGCCAATGCTACTCAAGGAACCTACAACAATCAATCATCAAATCAAAATACCAACAAAGATTCATCTAAACCAAGATTGCCTTTTATGTCACCTCAAAGAAACTTTACTCCTTTAGGAGAATCTCTCGAATCAGCATTACGGAAGTTAATCACAAAGAAACTCATTACACTTCTTGAAACGAAAGATTTCAAACCTAGAGTGAAGCTTTCTTGGTGGGATGAGCATGATTATTGCAAATTTCACAGAGGTAAAGGACATAAAACCAATGATTGAAAAAGGCTAAAAAATGTAATTCAAGATCTAATTGAAAGTGGTGAAATTAGTGTTGACGGACATACCTCAAATGAATCACATACGAATTTCAAAGATCCACTTCCTGAGCATGAAAAAGGAGGTTCTTCCAATACTAAGAGTGACAATCAAGCCAATTATAATTCCACTCCTTATCGATATGTTGGTAACATTTTTGAATGTCATCCTTCTATGTATTATGCCAATGTCATTACCATCAAAGGAAAATCAGAGAGTCAACCAGTCCATGTTACTACTCGTGCTCAATCCAGAGTTACTCTCCAAGGAGTCCAGTCTAAACCAAATGCACCTCACAACAAGTTTGTTTATGTCCCAAAGTCTACAATGAATATTTCCAACCAATACAACCTTTTGGAACAACTCAAGAAAACACCTGCCTAGATATCCATCTTAGAGCTTTTACATCTATCCCCATCTCACAAAGATATCCTTGAAAAAGCTCTCTTAGAAACCCAAGTCCCCACAAATCTAGATCATAATCAATTTCAAGCTATGGTGGGCCATTTAACAACCCCGCATTACCCATCCTTCACTGAGAATGATGACTTAGCTATTACCCAACCTCATAATGCTCCCCTACATATCAAAGTCCTTGTCTAGAGTCATAAAATCAAATGAGTACTAATAGATGGAGGATCTGGCTTAAATATCTATACATTGAAACTAGTCCTTGCATTGGGATTCTTTGAAAATGTTGTTGATCCCAAAAAGAAAATCACAATAAAGGCTTATGATGAAGAAGAGAGATCATCCAAGGGGTTTGTTTTTCTTCCAATTAGAGTTGGTCCTATAATCAAAGATGTACCTTGCCAAGTCCTAGACATGGATCTTGCTTATAACATTCTCTTGGGATGACCATGGATTCATTCCATGCAAGCTGTACCATCAACTTATCATCAATGCTTGAAATTCCCTCATAATGGTCAGGAGGTCACTATCAAAGGATACACTAATCCTTTTCAATATTGTAGAAATGTGAAGACCTCTGATTCTTTGGTTCCTTATAATCATACTGGATCTTCTACAACTACACCCATTGATCCTAGTAATATAGCATCAACTTCAAAATCAAATGGGATCAAGATAGACATCAAAGAAAGAAGTATGGGAAAGTACACTTTAGGTCAAGCTCTTTGTATCACATAATTACCTTTATCTCCTAGATCATATGGTAGATCTTTGATCACTAAACAACAATCAAAACCGCCTTAAACACTTGTTTATGACACATTTATAAGTGGGGGCACAATATCCAAAGAGGCAGCTAAGCATAATGTTGATCATTTGCTTAAGTCACTATAGAAGGAAGAGGATATAAAAAATGAATATATATCACCTGATATCTATGGTTAAGGGTACACTTTGCTACAAAAGATGGGATACCAAGGTGCTAGACCTATAGGGTTACAAAGAGAAGGTGTTATCAAACCAATCTTGCAAAATCCAAACTATCAAAGAGACACTACATGATTAGGATATAAAGGAGAAGGACCAAAAGAACCAAAAGGAAAAGCAAAGGTCATAGCTTTTCATGAGATATCTAAAGCTCCTACCTTGTAATTCAAAAAGAATGGTATGTATGTGGATCCAGAGAAACAAAGGATAACACAGAGAATCATTGACAGACTTGGGGATAATGATGATTCTAACTCAAATGCTTATGAATGGGATTCATTATCTGATTGTACTAAAGAGATAGGAGTTGATGTTGTCCATCACCATAGTAACAATTACCATGAGGGGGAGAGTTCAAAGACTGACTCATTAGGATTGGTCCCACGTGATACTACTTTTGTCGATTGTGAGGAAAGTGACCTTTATCTTGCGATAGATGAATCAGATGAGAGCATGGAAATAGACCTCACTGATACTATCATAAACCTTGACCACTTCTCCATCAATACCATCTCTACCTTTGAAACTAACCTGAATGATCCAATGCCCCTTGTATATCTCAAACTTATCGATTGGGATTCTCTTGATCATCCAGAACTTGATGTATTCCATAATGATGATTCGATCCTTGACTATCTTGGAATCAGAGATCATTTACCACCAGGGGATCACAAGTCATGATTTCTAATAGAACTCAATGACATGGCCTACTTTGGTGAGAGTGCCAATCCTTTCAATCATAAAAATATAAAAATAATCAATAGATCTAATGGTGAAAACCACTCAGTGGTAGTATTAGATCCAAAAATAGTAAAAAGAAATGATGCATCTGATGGTGAAAACCTCTCTGAGGCACTTGACGATGGAAGGATTGACACTCTTCCCAACTATCTGTATCGAGAGCAATCTGCCATTCTTATAGAACCAACATTACCACTTAACATTGGAACAGAGGAGTCTCCATGCATCCTCAAAGTAGCAGCATCCTTGACAGAATCAGAGAAAGAAGCTTTTGCAAAATTTTTCAAAGAAAAAAAAATCAACTTTGCTTGGTCCTATGCTGATATGCCCGGTCTGGATCCAAATCTCATTATGCATCATTTATCTATCAGACTAGGTGTAAAACTAGTTAAGCAGAAGCTCCGCAAGATGCATCCCCACATTGCACTAATGGTTAAAGTAGAATTGAAGAAGCTCCTAGATGTTGGATTCATTTGAGCCATTGATTAGGTCAAGTGGATTTCAAATATTGTCCCCATCTCAAAACCAAACAAGTGTATCAGGATTTGTATTGATTTTCAAGATCTTAATAAAGCTTGTCCGAAAGATGACTTTCCTCTGCCAAATATTGACATTATTGTTGACCTGATAGCTGGGCATGAGATGTTATCATTAATGGATGGATTTTCTGGCTATAACCAAATCAAGATTGCACCAAAAGACCAAGAAAAGACTACTTTTACTTGTCCATGGGGTACATACTACTGGAATGTGATGCCTTTTGGCCTCAAAAATGCTGGAGAAACTTACCAAAGAGAAATGACCACAATCTTTCATGATATGATGCACACCATAATGGAAGATTACATTGATGACATTTTAGCAAAATCCAAAGATAGGGCTGGTCATTTGAGAGTGTTGGATAGAATATTCACTCGGATGGAAAAGTATCAGATTCGACTCAATCCAAAGAAATGTGCATTCAGAGTTACATCTGGTAAACTGTTAGGGTACATTGTCTCAACCAAGGAATTGAAGTAGATCCAAAAAAACTTAAAGAAATATTGGAGATGGCTTCACCCACTAACATCAGTCAGTTAAGATCCTTGTAGGGACATCTCCAATCTATCCACAAATTTTTTTCTCAACTAGCAGATCGAAGTCATCCCTTTCAACATTTGTTGCATAAAAATATCTTATTCCAATGCGATGATCAGTGTGAAGCATCTTTCAATAAAATCAAGCAATATCTAGTGAATCCTCCAACTCTGATGTCACCAATTACAGGCAAGCCACTCTTGCTCTACATTTAAGCTACAACAGTTTCACTAGGTGCTCTATTGGCTCAGCAAGATCATGAAGGAAAAGAAAAAGCCATATATTATATCAGTCACACCCTAGTGGGCTATGAGATAAATTATTCTCTATAGAAAGAGCATGTCTGGCCATTGTTTTTGCATCACAGAAGTGGTGACATTACATGTTGTCACATTCAATCTAGCTCATTGCAAAGATTGATCCTTTAAAGTATCTATTAAGCAAAACAACATTGACAGGTAGATTGGCTAAGTGGGTCATGCTACTTAGTGAATTCGATATTGAATATGTAGAAAGGAAGGCTATCAAAGGTCAAGTGACAACAGATCAGTTAGGAGATGCTCCATTAACAGATGACCAACCTATACACACAGAGTTTCCTGATGCACACATCTTGGCTTTATCCACACAAACATGGCAACTATATTTTGATGGATCGTATACTCAACAGGGTTTAGGAGCTGGTATTCTTTTTGTCACACCACAAGGATACACAATTCTGAAATCTTACAAACTGCTTTTTCCTTGCACCAACAATGTAGTAGAATATGAAGCCTTGCTGATTGGGTTAAAGATGGCTTTACAATGGAAAGTAACTAAAATAAATGTCTATGGGGATTCTTAGTTGATAATAAACTAGGTTAATGATGATTATCAGAATAAAGATGATAAGTTATTACCATATAAACATATGGTTGAAGACTTCAAACAATATTTCTCAGTCATCACTTTTGAACAAATTCCTCGGCATGATAACAAGGTTGTCGATGCAATGGCAATGATTTCTTCTTTGTTTGATATAGAAGATACCAAGGTCCATTTTGAGCTCTTGGTGGAATCCCTGACTTGTCCTGCATATGATGATCTTGATACGAGTATTATATGTCATCTAATTGGACAGGACTCCCCAATCTATGGAAAAATTTATTCCTATCTAAAAAATGACATCCTACCCCCTGACCTATCCCACAATAAAAAATGAAATTTTCTCCACCAAGCCTCCCGCTATGTCCTAATATTTGATACCCTTTATCGGCGAGGTCTTGACAGTACTCTCCTACGATGTCTCAAGAATGATGAAGCTCAAACTGCCTTGCGAGATGTACATGAGGGTATTTGTGGGACACATTCGAGTGGTCCCTCTTTGGCTAAGAAACTCATGCGTATGGGTTATTATTGGCCTACCATGGAAACAGATTCCTTTCATTTTGCTAGAGCATGTAAGAAATTTGAGATACATGGAAACCTTATTCATGCTCCAGCACAAGAGTTACATCCTTTTACAACTACCTTGCCATTCAGTCAGTGGGGGCTCGACCTCATGGGCACTATCAACACTCCATCTTCCAACAATCACAAATGGATTCTCACTGCAATAGAATACTTTACTAAATTGATTGAGGCCATTCCATTAATTACCGCCACAGGGAAACAAATATCCATGTTTATCTTAAACTATATCATTTGTAGATATGGTATACCTATGTATCTCATTAATGATCATGGGAAATAGTTTCAAAATCAGGACATGGATGAACTGTGCACAAAATTCCATATCACCCATAACTATTCCACCATATACTATCCCCAAGGAAACGACCAAGCTGAGGCGTCAAATAAAACTATTGTTAAAATCCTACAAAAGACTGTCAATGACGCTAGCTATGACTAGCATATCCAACTAAATCCAGCCTTATGGGCTTATTGAACCTCCATCTGTACTCCTACTAGAGCCACCCCATACTCCCTTGTCTATGGATCTGAAGCAGTCTTGCCCCTCGAAGTCGAGTTGCCTTCACTTCGTGTCACTCTCAAAGGTTTGATTCTTGATGAAGACTATAGAGTTTCATGGTTGACTGAACTAGAATTGCTGGATGAATGCCGTCAGAGAGCTTATGATCATTTGAAAGTCTATCAGCAGCGTATGTCTCATTAGTATAACAGCAAGGTAAAGATCAGAGACTTTCAGTTGGGTGACTTAGTCCTTCGCGAAAATCCAAAGAATCAATTGCATCATGAAAAGAAGGGCAAGTTCGAACCCAATTGGTTAGGTCCTTTTGTAGTTATAGCAAGCTATGGTTCTGGGGCTTATCAATTGTCCACACCGGAGGGAGATCCTTTGGATGAACCTCTTAATAGTATCCATCTCAAGAAGTTCTATCCTTGAAATCCCAATGCAAGGGCTATGTATATATTTTGTACATACAAATAAATCTTTTTTAAAAAAATCAAAAAAATCAAAAGAAAATTGCAATAAAAGCATGTGGTGAAAACCTAGAAACAGGCACCATGTGTAACAAGTTAGCTCTTCTCTCTATTAGGATTCTTCTAGTGTGTCCATTCATTGTATATATCCACAATAAAATGGCTAGTCAGTCCCCATACCCACCATGTACATATCATAATAAAATGGCCAGTTCATACACCATCCATTGTATCTACCCATAATAAAACCCCATCATAGCTTGATCGTTTGTCATGGTCTTCATCCTAGTCTTGTTGCATCTTTCTTCATCCATAATAAGTCAGTCCATCACCTAGCTGGGGGCATGTCCTCGACCTAGTTCAGGAAGTGGATCTATGATAGTCATGAATCTTAGAGGACACAATGGAGTATTTTCACCAGACAATGCAAACACAATCAAACATTCTTTCACAATGATATCTTTATGATGAATTAGAATCTGTGATCTATCCTTCAAAACATGACTATTTATCCATCGAATCTTGACTATACATCATCATTTCAACTGATCACTATATCTTACACTATCTTTTGGCAAAAGAAATGTATATTCATGACAAGCATGTTAAGAATGATTTGTTGTAGATTATGCATTCATATCTGGATTTCATTGTTATCATGTTTCCTATGCTATTCCATGATATCTTTGACATGAGTTTGAAACTCTAATATGTCATTGATTAGGATAGCCATGATGGGGCATGGTATTTTCTTTGATTTCTATTTGTGGGGTATTTTCCAATGAAATCGAAGGAACAATGTAATTGGGGTGTCTGTGTATAAGTGCCTTCATCAGTTTAATAGTATTGACAACATACAAATCATGTTGTTCTACCAATGCTATTTATGGTGATACACCATCGCATACCTCGACTCCAAATATTTGTTCCCTGATGGAGGGGGGGAAATATTCCTTGTCTGTTATGCAAATGAAACTCAGGTCATCTTAGCTCAATTATACCTAGATGCTTGTCAAGTTTTCTATATTAAACTCCATGCAAGAAGTGCTCAGGTCATCCTAGTTTAATTATACCATGATGCTTGCATGTTCTTGCAACATAATGAGCTCAATGATGAAAATCAAGTTCCATTTATTATGAAGTTCTAAGATGTTACCTAAAAGTTGTGGAGATACATTCATTTCATATTGCATTTCATTTAAACAGTTCATGATTTGCATATCAGTGCTCCTTTTATAGAGATTTGTAGGTTACTTTTCTTATTAGGTTATCTGTTCTCCTAGTCCATTCTTCTTGTGTGAGATACATTGTTATTTAAGTTGAGGACATTTAGACAACAAAAAAATTGAGTTTTATTTTGCATTTTACAAACATCAAATTCATTTAGGCTATGCATTATCCTTATTTGTTATGTTCATTATCCATCTATATTACATGCATGTTTCATGTGTTATTATAGTTGTTATTCATATCTCATTATCCTTTCGTTAGGGTGAATATTGTATATTTTAGTTATCTTACGAACATTTTCATTCATTATCCATTATACACATTATATATCATTCATTTCTTATCCATTATATGCATTTTACATCATTTATTTCTTATCCATTACATGTGTTTCCAATCATCATTTATATCATTCATTTACATCACTTATTTATTATCCATTATCTACATTGTTCATTATATCATTTCATTAGTCATCACATAAGCATTTGTATAGTGTAAACATCGTTAAGGACATGCATTTGTATCATCATATATTAGATTATTAACCATTAAGCATAAAAAATATCAAATAGAATATAAAGCATTTTGCATTCTAAGACATACATTCTATGCATTTTTAAGTAAATCATCACATCCTACATATGTCAGTATGCACATATATATAAATCATCAAAGTAAATCATGATAGAACTGCATCACTGTAAATATAGAATCAATCATACAGAGTCCATCATATAAAGTCCATAAAACAACAAAACTGTCCAAATGTCCAATGATATAAATCAATAACAATGTGTCCAATGTCCGTGTCTATCAAGTCAAAAATATAATGATACAATAAAACATAATGGTACAATAGTGTATATAATGATCTCTCAAATCTATGAGCCACTACCTTCAGACTCTGTCTGTCGTTGTCTATGAGTTACAATGTGGCCTTGTATTGCTGAACCACCTGATGCTTGTGTGTGTGAATTTTGTACCTGATCTGTAGACACAACACTTCAGTAAAACATTAGAGGTTAGCTATAATCAAAATCGTGCAAAAATTGAAAGCTATCTAACCAAGCGATTTACTGCCTTCTAGTAGGTGTGAGATTGATGTTCTCAGATTGTAATCGAGATTAGTGACCTAGACGACACCTAAATGAAGGATTTGAATGCAAAAGATGGATATGAAATTGAATGCAATTAATCTATATTTTTGATATTTTCTATGCAATAAGAATGATAAACTGATATGCTATGGATGCTAAATGATCTAACAATGAAGATTTTAACAATGATATGAAAACTATGAAATTCTATGCTAAGATATAAAAACTATGCAATTGAAATTGATCTCACAAAGCTTTGAATTCGCAAGTTGATTCCTTAGCCTCCAATTCTCTAGCGTGATTGTGCAAAATATGAGATGCTTTATGAAGAGCTGAAGCCTTAATTTATAGAAATCCAGGGCTTTGGAGGTGCATGGATAAAAGCCATAAATCACTCAAATTAACTCATCTTGATTTTTGAGTTATCTGATCATGAAAGATAGTTAATTCTCAAAATCATGCAAAAACATGCAAAAACAACTTTTTAACTCAAATTAGAGTTTAGATCAGCTTTTTGAACTCCAAAAGGATGTTGAGTTCCAAAAAGTCAATAACTTGCATTGATTTTCTGATTTGGAGTTTAACTGTTTCTTTTGAATATGCATAATAATTAAGAATTAAATAAATAAATAAAGTGATTTATCCTCAACTCAACTGATTTTTGAAAATAAAATAATTAATTTATGGGTTAATTAACTATTTTATCAAACTTTTATTAAAAATTATATTATTAAATAATGACAACATGCTTTAATTAATTAAATAAGAATTTAATCAATTAAAGATAGGAATTTTGATTTATTGTCAAAATTAAATAATACAATTAATAATAGATAGAATTAAATTTAATTAAACAATTAAGTGGCAAATATTAAATCTAATTAATTAAATATGAAAATATTCAATTAATCAAACTTAGGATAAATGTGATTTATCGCCAAATAATCATTAAATTAAAGATAATTAAGATAATTAGGAATATTGCTAGGAATATTCCCCGATGCAAAATTTAAGATAATCAATTATGATTCGATGATGTTTAGATGTGCCTTAGGTTAGGACTTCGATGTCGATTTTGTTCGATTTGTCGATGTAGGAGGTTAATGAACATATAGCCCATTTTTGGGGTATTACAATGCTGAGGATCCACCCTGCTCTCTTGAACCTGTTGGTGCTCTAGGCAGGTGTGATGATACACCCCCTCCACCAGCTGGTGCCTCTCTATCATGAACTACTATCCTGATAGCCACTGAGCTCTCCCTGTAGCTCCCAATCCACTAATCCCTTGGGACCGCCTATCTATACACCTCTCGCCAGTAGGATATCTCCTTCCCGTCATGTATCATAGCTCTAATGCTATCTTCATGTGGACCCAACTCCTCTGTGCATTGTAGCTCATCTAGTAACATCTCTGACTCCCTGAGTCTCTCAAGTGTTGCATCCCACTCAGCTCTCAACACTCCCATCTACCTATCCATCCTCTCTATATATCTCTCGAGACCAGGAACCCGATTTTCCTATACCTATGTAACTGCTAGTCAGACTAGCAGTGAATCAATATCTAGCTCCTCCTCTGTAGCATCTCTCTATAAGTAGGGATCTTGTGCCCCCACATTTGGCATCTCAGCATCCTACTCATCTAATCCATCAACAGGGATCTATCCACCTTGTACCACACCACCCTAAGCTAATAACACATCTACCTCATCCTGTACTGGTACAGTTGGATCCTATACTGGGGCAACTGGTATCTGTACCTGCACTACTGGAACCTATAGGGGAGCTCCTATAGCTGGCTGTGCTAGAGGCTATCTCCATCCCTTTCTAGCTGGGGGTGGCATCAATCCCCTCTGCCTCACACCACCTCCTCTCATCCGAGGACCAGCCCTATCACCTCTCCCCCCATCTCCTCCATCATCTCCTCCACTGTCACCTCTGCCATCATCTCCTCCATCTCCTCCTCCATCTCCTCCACCATCACCTCCATCTCCTCTCCCTCATCCTCTCATATCTCATCCTTAGAGTCTCTCACGATGTCTATTTTTTGGATCTCTCTCTGGTGGCCTAGCAGTCGGATCCATCAATCGTGGAATTGGAAAGTCTCTAAGGAACTGCTCTAGATCTGCTATCATCCCAGGGTCTACAACTATCTGCCTCATGGTCCATGCCTAAAATGGCATGTCCAAAAACTCCTTTTAGGCCACATCAAAGGATGCCATAGGTCCCTAGTCCCATCTCTCCTGATGTGTCCTGGTGAACTCTGTCACACCTTGGGGCATGCCTTGGATCCTACCAAACTAGCGCAGAACCTGGCTGACCAACTGTCTCTCTAGAACAAAGGGCGTCTACCCTATAAGCCATCATGACTCAAAACAAAATACCAACTATCTCTCACTGTCCCATGGCTCACAACCTAGGTAGGGTCTCCATGTCATTGTACCCAGTGTATCAAAAGTATAACACCAATACTCTAAATGTCCCAGTTTTGCCTGAGACAAAACTAAGGAGTATAAATGTATGTAGGGCTGTCCTGCGCCCCAAAATCTGATTGCTACTAGTCTAGTAACTGCAATATACTCCCATGCCCATACATGGAGCGATGTGACCCCTACTGATAATGATGCACCCCTATGGTACACCACTTGATGCAAATCATGATATAGATGTGCTAATAAACACACACCCAAGAAAATTGGGTGTCGTCCAACATCCACCATAGAGTGCGGCCCCGTCCAATTGAAGATCCATGTGATCTCCGATCAGGGTACACGAAACCCCCAATTGCTCCAGCAAGTACCACTGGTAAAGGCTCATGCAAATCCACCATATCATCCCATCTAATATCTCTCTCCTTAATGTCATCATCTCCAAAAATGGCTCTACACTCTGTCACTCCGCCGTGTCGATCATAGTGTACTAACTCTCCTATAATAGGAAGCTAGAGGATGCGATATACATCCTCTAGTGTAACTGTCATCTCCCTTGTCGGAAGATGAAAGGTACTTGTCTCTGAGTGCCATCATCATACTCTGGTTCACCCTAATCTCGGGTGTGTAAATAACATGATAAAGGCCAGATGCACCAATCAATAGTTTGTTTGTCTCTGATAGCGCTGGTCTCAGATTCTGTGTGATGGGATATCTCTACCATGACATCAGAATATCAATAATGTCCTCCTATAAAAATCAAATAAAATCAACCTATCAGATTTCAATAAACTGATATATCAATCTATCTATCCTATCATATCAATTTCAAACATGTTTTATCACATGTTTTAACAAATGATTTTATCAATCATCTAGTCTCAAGATAGGTTAACTAGCAACCATGCTATAATGTTGCCTATCTTGACCTAATCGATCAAATTTAACCACTGACGGATCCAATTGGCTTATTGACATCTAGTTTGACCTATTTGACTTTCTAAATTAACCACATTCTATCCATCAAACAAATGCACAGTACAAAAAAAAGCATGCGCCATAATCTTCCACATTTGCACTGGAAATCATGTATGTGCAATTTTATTTCACATTTGTACAACAAGTCATCACCAATGCAGCAACAAACCAAATGCACAGTTTTACATGACATTTGCGCCACACAAAACTTATCCTATCATGCATGCGCAATTTCCCTAAATGAATGCGTAGAACTTTTGAGTTTCTGTGCAAACGTCACTTTTTGTTGCACACTCATGCGCCGCAATGGTGCATTCATTTTCCACCCAAGAACAAAATTTTCCTAATCTATTTCTATCATTCAATCTAACCTAAACATGCTAAAATTCTATTCTAACATGCATCAAATCATCAATTGACAAACCAAGATCAAGTCACCTACCGGCTCACCTGAATCGGGTGGTCGCTGGAAGCATTTGACCCTCTCAAAGTGCTGATCTAATAATGGAAATGACATCCTCGCAGCTCTGCCCTTCTCTCTCTTGCGCTCTGATCTCCAAATGACAAGTGTGCACAATGAGCCTATTGTGGACCCCTTAGCCCTATTTATAGCCTGTGGACCCTATGTGCTTGGTGTGTGGACCCTACCTCTCATTTTTATTCTGTTTCACCCCATTTTCACCCATCTTTTCTCCTGTTTCTTTTGTGAGATTGATTACCAAAAAAAAAATTTAAAAAAAATAATAATAAAAAAAAAATAAAAAAAATTCCAATCATCTTTTTTGTTAATCAATCTCTCGAGGGGCCATGCTTAGGTCATTTTAGACATTGTCTGCGGCAGGGGCAAAATACTTGAAATTTTCTTTGAAACAATGTGACATGCACATTATTTCAAAGAGGGGCAAAATGTATACACTTATGGCTTCATTAATTAATTAAATATTTATTATTTAATTAATATTGACTTGATAAATTAATTAAATATTTATTATTTAATTAATATTTATTCCTCTATTTATTAAATAAATTATTCAATTTATTTAGTAAATTCACTATAGTCTATTCCTCTATCCTAAGTCTTCTATTTAGTCTTATTAAAGTGATTTAATTAAATACACAATCACCTAAATATGACTAAGTTCCCTAGTCCACCTCACCTACCTAGTCACCTGACACATCACATTGGCTAAAATAAATAATTATTATTAATTATTTATTTATAATTATCCTCACCCACACATGTCCTATTCTTAAGGGCTATGTGGCCTCATAGGACTTATTTTCATAACCACATGTCCTCTCAACAACCAAGTCAAGAGACATGCCCTATTCCTAAGGGGCTTCTCAAGTCACCTCTAAGGGTCAAAGGTGACTCATGGGACACTTGTACAAAGAGTCCTCATGAGGAAAAGGTCTCTCCCTCCTTCTCTCTTTGGTCTTTGTGAGACACTTGACATGTTTCTTTCCCTTCCACCTTCTTCTCCTCCATGTCAATGTGAGAGGAACATCATCCCTATTCTCCCTCTCACATTCCAACTACATCCCTCTTTCTCTCAACTCCTTCAACCAAGTCAATCCTAGCCCTAGGATCTTCCACCTTTCATTCTCAACCATAGGATTGTGCCACCTAGGCCTAGATCCTCCAAAAATCTATAAAAGAAGCCTCATTTCCCCTTTGTGAGCTAATAGGTATTTCTGTAATAGGCATTCAAGCAATTAAGCATCCAAGCATTCTAAGAGGAATCAATCCATATTATCATCATTTCATTTTCATTCCATCCATTAGATTGCATAAGCTATTGTGCACTCATTTTATAAAATCTCCACACTTTGGTAGCATCTTGGGAGAAGGCTTCATTTGGAAATCTGAGAGCTCAACCTCTACAAGAAATCAAGGCTAGGAGGACAATGGAGACAAGCTGCATGGTAGGTGAAGGTAATTGATTTAGTTTCATCATTTTATAGTTACTTTGTATTCTTCATTGTGTTGCATTAGATTGATTTATTGGCTTTCAATAGTTAATTTATCATCTCTAGTTATTAGACATCTAATTTGCATACAATAGGAAATGTTCTTCATGTCCTTCATATGCCGACTTTACACTTTCTCTAGTGACACCCTTTTACATTACCGGCTAACATATCATTGAGTTCCAACGCCATATGGTGGAAGATATAATCAAAGGTTCTCTAAAAAAAACCACGGATTTGAAGCCTCTTGTTTCATACCATTCCTTAATACATTGATTGTAGTGCCGATGATAAAAGTTTGAATTTCTCTAGCCTCACTATTTGTCTTACTACCTTCAACATTGTGGCATCATCCAGGATAGCAAAAGATGAAAAAAAACACCGGTGGCCAAGTGTGCATCCATTAGTTAATTGGGATGCAATCACTTGAATGAAACTAAGACAAAACCATATCAAAATTAGAATCTCACACTGCATCTCATAAAACTTGTCAACCACACTAGCTGGCCCCAGAAAATGGCTTTAAAAACTGACTGAACAACCTGACAGGAGAGTGCCACCAAGCACACACGCTGATTTCAAACATTATAATATGCCAGCCAAAATAGAACCTCCCAGAAAAATAAAGCTCAAAGTTATTAATGATCAAACAGGGTCACTTGGAAACCAATCCTGTTTGCACTGCCAGAAACACTAAAGTTGCCTTTGGAACTGGCTTTGAAAACTAGGGTTAGACATGACATCAGGATCCAAAAATGGGGGCATTTTTTCTTTGTCATACAAAGAATATAATTTCACAATTATGGCTCATGATGAATAACAAGGTGCATTTGGCAATCAGATAAAGATAGTCTCTCAGAATTGCAAACTGGGAAACATAGTAAAACAATGATTTGTGCATATGGAATGACCCTGGGAAAGTATGCTAAAAGATTCATCAAGACTTCTAACTTGGCATACTTGTAGTATTTTTAGAGTATAACACAGTGGTACAACCTGTTCAAGCTCATCAATCATAGATCAAAAGTTATAACATCATGAACAAGGGTATAGATCAATCTGCACATTTCTCAACTTGCAAAACAATAGAAGTTCCATTTGGAATTGCATTTGTAAACTGAGTAAACGGATTCATCATGACCTCAAAATTGAAAGATAGGAATTATTTGACCCCTGGAATATGATGCAAAAGGAATTTTATCAATAGGGTCAACTAGGTCAAAGATATGACTGGTCAAATAGGCCCTTCCAGAATTCTAAACAATTACACAAGTGCATGACAACTACAAACCACGAACTTTGAGAGGTTTGAAACCTAATCAAACAGATTTGAAATGACTTGAAAATTGGAACATAGGTTCTTTGATATGCATACTAAACATCCTCAAAGTGGTGGGTCATGAAACATTTCTGGACACAAGATATTGAAAGGCAAACTAGGCTATTGTACTCTGTTTGACACTTAGGTAGAATTGTGCAATTTGACACCTGCTCAAAATGGGACATCACCCAATGATTCAAGATGATCAAATAACATTGTAGAATGCATGCATATACTGAATAAAGTGTGTAAAAAACTTGGAACACATCATAGGCCTCAAAATGACAGCCGGGTACATATGCATAAAAAGCATTTAAAGGGCTTCAAACTGACAACTTTAACATGGTACTCAAAACCCATGTCGCACTTTTGAGTCCCAACAAGGACTTCCTAGGAGTCGAGGGAGAGAGAGAGAGGAGAGCGGAGAGAGAGAGAGAGAGAGAGAGAGAGAGAGAGAGAGAGAGAGAGAGAGAGAGAGAGAGAGAGAGAGAGAGAGAGAGAGGAGACAAAGAGGAGAGAGAGAGGGGAGAGGAGAGAAAGAGAGTTGTATGACCCCTTAGGACACACTTGAGGGTTCAAATGTGTTGAAAGGGGTCATGAGGACTTCCTAGGGGTCCTAATGTGTGATAAGGAGTACTAGGACCCCTAGGAAGTCCCATGACCCCTTTTGACACATTTGAATTCTCAAGTGTGTCCGAAGGGGTCCTACGACCCCTTCTGACACACTTGGACATTCAAATATGTCAAAAGGGGTCATGGGGACTTCCCAGGGGTCCTAAAATGTGATAAAGCATTCTAGGACCCCTAGGAAGTCCCCATGATCCCTTTTGACACATTGGAATGCTCAAGTGTTTTCTAAGGAGTTGTAGGATCGCTTAGGACACACTTGAGGGTTCAAATGTGTCGAAAGTGGTCATGGGGACTTCCTAGGGGTCCTAACACGTGAGAAGGTGTACTAGGACCCTTGGGAAGTCTCCATGACCCCTTTGGAAACATTTGAATACTCAATTATGTTGGAAGGGGTCGTAGGACCCCTCAGGACACACTTGAGGGTTCAAATGTGTCGAAAGGGGTCACAAGGACTTCCTAAGGGTCCAAACGCTTGATAAGGCATACTAGGACCCCTAAGAAGTACTCATGACCCCATGACCTATTCATTGGATATCTCATGGAAAATTTTATATTTTACATTTTATATGATATGATTTCATTATTATGTAATGTCCTAAATAATATTTGGAATCCATTCAAACCATTTTGTAAGGCTATTAAAGCCATTAAAATCATAGTGATCTATAAGGTCATGAAGAAAACTCAAGTATGGTAGAACCACTCAAATATATAAAAAAAAGGAGTGGAATTGATGTAATTAGAGTCTTTAAGATATTTTAAAAATATTTTAAAGGTCTAGGAAAGGTTTGAGGATATTTTAATAATAATTGTAAAAGTTGTTCAAAAGTTGTCAAAATTATAATGACATCTTTTACAACTTGGTGACAACTTTTTAAAAGTTTGTTAAAAGTTGTTAATGGGTAGTTATAGGTTGGTTGGATGGTTTATTATGATTCCAAATTATATAAATTTGGTCTCCAAAACATGAAATTGTAAGTTGGAGGAGTTTGAAGAAGGATTTGGAATGGAAGAAAACTTTTTTTTTTATGTTATATATCTTAGTTTTTTGGTTATTTTTCTTGAAATTCCTCTGATGTTTTGAGTGGTACAAAATCATTTTAAATGATACAGACCTAAAAATTTTATTTTTGGAAATATATATGAGTCAAATTTCATTTCATTTTGGTTTGGTTTATTTTTATTACGTTTTCAAAAATTTATAGCCGCTTTGGTGAAGACTGGTCGAATGCTGTTAGAATATGAGTAGTTTTGGCAAAAATGCAATAAATTTTATTTTATTGCTTAGATTTGGCTATAACTTGGAGAATTTTTTTTTAATTCACTTTTATTAAATCCCACCAATGGGATTGGATTTATTCTTTCATTTATGAAAGTTATTAATAAATCTTTGAGGGTTTCAGACTCTCCCCTAGTTTGAGAAATTGTTTTTAAGATTGCAAAATGTTTGCATTTATTAGAATCATTGAAAGAAGGTTCTAAATGTGGATCATACCTCTACATCAAAGTGATATCAAATCCTAAAAGGTCTAGGAAAAAGTTATTTTGTGGTTGTGTGTTTGTGTTTTACAGGTTGAAGAGGGAACCTAGATACCAAGAGAGTAGGCCAAGAGATCAAAGAGGAGAAAGGCCTAAGGAGAGGTATCAAAGACAAGAGAAAGAAAGTTAAAAAGAGACTTTCTTGATAAATAAAATGAATTTATTTATGAACTATATTCATGGTGATTTGTAGGGTATGGATTCACAAAAGAAAAAGAGGAAAGAAAAATATAAAAGACAAGAGGAAATGTTAGAAAGATTGGAAAGAAAACTAGAGGCATATGAAAAGAAGTGGGCAGAAGATACAAAGAAGTTTGAGAAACTTATTGAAATCATAGAACAAAGAGGAACTAATTATGATGAAGTCCAAGATGCTGAAATAGTGGCAAATGTTGAGGAATATGTAAAACCTCATGATGAAGAGATTCAAGAAATTAGGGAAGAACAAAGAGAAACAAGGATAGAAGAAACAAAAGAGGAAGATTTGATTGAATCTAATGAGAAAGTTGAAGCAATGGAGGAATCCATAAATATGGACATTTTTTTAAAGAATGATTTTGAAGTGTTCTCAAAAATAAAGGATGATAATGAGCAAAAAATAGAGATGGATCAGATTTATGATGATAAAGATAGTAAAAGGGAAGATTTTCCAAGAAGATTTGAGGAGAAAGACTCAAATTTTGTGATTGATTTTGATACTAATCAAATGATATTTTCACTTGAATTTGTTATTGTATTCATTTCAATGTAGGTGATGAAGAAATCAGATTTGAAAGGACATAACTTTGTTCTTAATAGGGTTACATTCTTGAGGAAAAGAATTGAGAGACCTGTTACCCAAAAATTCCCTATCATTCATTTTTGGCCACGGTCCTATATTCCAAAGAAGTGCTCAAGTGTCGAAAACCCAGTGTGTTTTCTGCCTTTTGGTCCAAAAGCTCAGGATGTTTTTGACATTCACCCTGAAAGCCCAGTGTGTTTTCAATCTTCGGTCTGAAAACCCTCTATGTTTTTGACCCCTCATGTTTCACACTTCTACTCTGGCGTCGACACTTCCCTAAGTGCATGACTCCAACTTGGTGGGGCCCCGTGGCTAGATTTCCTCATATTCTTGTGGTTGTTGCATGTTCGCAAGGAATATTCCTTGCCCTTGTGATCATGTGACAGGATGACACCTGTCGGTGGGCCCATTCTCCGTCTACAAAAGTTAAAGCTTGGCAAAATCTTGTGGTTGTCGCTACACCGCTAAGGAAAGATGTTGCCTATTTAAGTGCACAATGTAACGATGGTCGTCGATCTTCCTTCTGATGTGATGCTAGTGTTAGTGGGTCTAGGCCATATAATCCTATTTAGCAGCTCCTGATTCATTCGCGTCGTTCCGTCTCACCTTTCTGTCAGTGGGTCTTGTTTCAAAAGGCATCAATGGTGGTCGCATAATCGCTAAGGTATCTTTCCTGACATGCGATCATGCGACTACCGTTGGATGAGAATCTTTGACCGATCAGTGGGCCCGAGATGCAAGTGCGGTAAAGATCCGATGGTGGTCGCATGTTCGCATGGGATCTTTCGACCCCATGCAATCATGCGACAACCTTTCGATGAGATCCTTCTATCATGGGTCCGATGTGCCATGTCATGCTGATGTGCTAGTTTCTCATACACCGAGCTGGTGGTGATGATGTAGTTGTAAGTGGGGCCAGATTTTAATGGCAGAAGTTTAGAGGAGGTCCTTCTTTTCTCTTCTAACTTGGTGGTGTCTGATAAAGGGTTTCTTTTTTCACATGTTCGCAGATATGATTTAGCAGGCCTCCAGACTTGGCAAGAGCACGGTTGCATGGTTAACATGTTTCACGTGGTCACTGAGTGGAGCCTGAGGTTAAGAAAAGTTAAAGTGACTTGGCAACCAAAGGGAGAGTGAGCCCGAGGTGTCTTGTGTGACCGGATGGTGATTCAATGAAGCTTGTCGCATAATCACATGAGGCTTTTTAGCTCATGCGATCATGCAACCAGTGACATTTTCAAGGTGGTACAACTTTTGGTGGGCTTTCTTCTACAGAGAATGTTGCGAAGTGGTAGGGTAGCTTGAAATTGATTTCTGAGGACATTTTCTAGTTGTGCAGGTGATGATGGATGATTTGGTCAATGATGCCATGGATTTTGCAGGGTACAGTGCGGTGTTCTTACGCCGATGAAACATTAAAGAGTTGGTGCCATCTGTACTTTCAAATTCATTCTTGCCAAGATCAAATTTGGAGCCTTAATGACTTAGTGGGCTTGCAGGGAAGTAGATGGATTGAGGTCTTTTGTCTGCAGGCATGATCAATATAGGGGTGGACATGCAAGCACATATCTGATCAGTTGAGATATTTTCATGAACATTTATGATCAGAAGTGACTGGTTTAGGGTTGGATTATTTTATGCAGATTTATGTAACCATGGTTAATTTTGACTCCTGCCTGCATGCAGTTGAGTGATGTATATAATGTTTTTTGGGAGCTTGTAGAGCTCAAAATTCACATTTTTGTAAAAGAGAAAGACTTTTCTTGGAAAACTATCTGTAGCATTTCTTTCTGCTCTCTAGTTTTCCACATCTTATAAATTCTCATTGATAATACAAATATTGCAAAGCATTCTGTGACATTTTTTATGTCCCTATGCTTTCTTGTGTGGATTATCTCTTATTGGATCAAAGTGTATGCATGTTTTCAATGATATCTTAGGTTTGCTGATTCCTCTTGCTTTTTGTAACTATGTGTGTTATTGGTTTGATTTGATTTAGATGTTTTGAGGGTATATTTTAGCCCCCTAACAATCTTGTCTCAATCCTACACCAAGCTATAGGAGTGAATGTTTGTTTGCAGGTCATGGATTGATGTCTAATCCTAAGAGTCTTATTGTTGTGAAAGAATCTTTCTCTTTCCCTGAACACCCTCTTTTGTTTGCAGACCCTTCCATGAAACACTTATGCAAGCCTATTTAGTAAGTTGTGATCTCCCAGACCTAGGTCTTTCACTGATTTCATCCCTCTATACTGAGATCCAAACCCTAATTTCGGTGCATCACCTAGTAGGTAGTTTGCTTTCTATTATTTCCCTTTCCATGTATTCCTTCTATCTCTTTCCCTCAAAAGTTTACTTTCCTATCTACAAGAAAACTAAGGTGACTATCCAAGAGGAACCAACCTAGAACCTGGAGGTCTCATCTCGGTTAGCAAAGGTCCCACAACCTTGAGATGATTCCCTTGTTATACTAGATTATCAAGACCAAGAGAGCTTGAGATCAGAGGCACAAATTCAGTGTATAACATTTCTGGCACACCCAGTGGGACCACAGTGAAGATCAGAGTAAAGTTCAAAGGTGTTCCTATTGGTTCATCTGCAAAAAGATCAAGGAAATTCAGTACACAAGGCCTATCAGTATAGACTCAAGCTCAAGGATTCCCCACCTTGGTGCCAGTGTATAACATTTCTGGCATGCTCGGTAGGACTGAAGTTTAGATTCATGTTCAAGGTATGGTATCTTTGATATGCTGGTAGCATGCTACAGATCTAGAAGAGGTCATTTTGTTGCATATCTGGTGACTCTGGAAAGTCTACTAGTTTCAAAGGTGAAGTGCTGGTATGTTTTCAATCTTCATATTCAAGTTCCAGCTGATTACATGAGTAGACATGTCAAGCTTCTATGGATAGTCAGGTTACCCACCATCCTATTATGAGAGTAATGCTTAGTGGGTTGGTTCCCAACCCTATCAAAGCCTAAAGCCTCCTTTTACCCCAAGCTATTATACTTCTCAAGGGTATCAATATATCCAATATGCCCCAAATGAGTTTTCCCTTGTGCAAAGTTATGAGAGGGCCCTCCAACAAGATGGATCATGGGCACAAGAGGCACAACAGAAAATGCAAGGCCAGTTGCCCCATCCTATTTACCACCCACCCTCCCCTTCTCAGACTATGCAATAGATGTAGACTTTGAGCTCAGAATTCAAGAAGATGTAGGAGGCAAAGAGTCTATTGCTTGATTTAGT
Source organism: Chamaecyparis obtusa (assembly GCA_027943335.1). Taxonomy (NCBI): domain Eukaryota; kingdom Viridiplantae; phylum Streptophyta; class Pinopsida; order Cupressales; family Cupressaceae; genus Chamaecyparis; species Chamaecyparis obtusa. Next base: position 414,837 of record BSBK01009493.1, read on the forward strand.
TAAGCAAGTGTCTGAGCTCAAGGAGTAGAGAGAGCAGGAGGCTCAAGGTTATTATGAAGAGGAGTCAACTCCCTACCAGGAGATAGAAGCCCAAAGCTATGAGCAAGGGGTAGCTCCTTACCAAATGACCAAGAGAGTTTCAAGAAGAGATCAGACGCTGAGCTAAAATTGAGACAGCAAGGTTAAGATCACAAATTGCTCAACAAGAGGCTCCTAGGACTAAGATTCCAAGCTGGAGGGCCCATCTGTCTCAAGAACCTACACATGTGGAGCCTGCAAAGCCTTCATTTGCAAGCTTCAAGACAGGTATGCCTCTTGTGTCTCCCTCTGAGCCCCCTCAATTTCATATCCCAAATTTCAAGGAAAAAAATTCCTTTCAAGAGCCTGTGCTTGAGATTCAACCCACCACTCTACAAGAGCAGCCTATTCAGAGAAGTGAGTTATCCCAAGAGACCCCTCTGGTCTCTCAGGATGATGAGGTGATTTGGATTCCCCAATGGACTCTCCCTCTTGGCTGTCAAATGCCAAGTCTTTTCAAGGATACTGTGTGTGTGAAAATTGTACCTGATCTGTAGACACAACACTTCAGTAAAACATTAGAGGTTAGCAAAAATCAAAATCGTGCAAAATTGAAATCTAATTTAACCAAGCAATTTACTACCTTTGAGTAGGTGCGAGATTGATGTTCTCAGATTGTTATCGAGATCAGTGAACTAGATGACACCTAAACGAAGGATTTGAATGCAAAACCGATATGAAATATGAATGCAATTAATCTATTTTTTTGGTATTTTCTATGCAATAATAATGAAAAACTGATATGAATCTATGCTAAATGATATGCAATGCTCAAAACTAGAAAGATCTCACAATAGCTTGGATTCACAAAGATGATTCTTCAGACTCCAATTTGACAGTGTGAGAATGCAAATTCATGGATGAATTATGAAGAGCTGAGCCTTGATTTTATAGAAATCTAGGGCTTTGGAGGTGCATGGAAGAAAGCCATAAATCACTCAGATTAACTTAGCTTGATTTTTGAGTTATCTGGTAATAAAGATAATTTAATTCACAAAAACATGCAAATCATGCAAAAATAGCTTTTTAACTCAAATTAGAGTTTAGATTAGCTTTTTGAACTCCAAAAGGATGTTGAGTTCTAAAAAGTCAACACTTTGCATTGATTTTCCAATTTGGAGTTTAACTGTTTCTTTTGAATGTGCATAATAATTATGAATTAATTAAATAAATAAAGTGATTTATGCTCAACTTAACTGATTTTTGAAAATAAATAATTGATTTATGGGTTAATCAATTATTTAATCAAACTTTTATTAAAAACTATATTATTAAATAATGACTACTTGCTTTAATTAATTAAATAAAAATTTAATCAATTATTCATAGGATATTGGATTTATTGTCAAAATTAAATAATATAATTAATAATAGATAGAATTAAATTTAATTACACAATTAAGTGGCAAGATATTAAATCTAATTAATTAAATATAAAAATATTCAATTAATCAAACTTAGGATAAATGTGATTTATCACCAAATAATCATTAAATTAAAGATAATTAAGATAATTAGGAATATTGCTAAGAATATTCCCCAATGCAGAATTTAAGATAATCAATTATGATTCAATGATGTTTAGATGTACCTTAGATTAGGACTTCGATGTCAATTTTGTTCAAATTGTTGATATAGAAGATTAATGAACTTATAGCCCATTTTTGGGGTATTACATTTTGCCCCTCTTTGAATTACTGTGCGAAGCGCAGTGGTTCAAAGGCAATCTGTGTTTGATAGAGATATGAAACTAATTCAAAATTGATAATTGATATGAGATAGAAGCTGATTGATATTGATTTGATATGGAGATAATAGGTCCTGAATGACCAAAGATAATGTTCACTATAACAGCAAATGAACCTATGATTGCGAAAAAGTGTCAAAACACCTGATTCCAAACCTTAGGATTGCAAAGAAGTGAGTGACTGGTTCTAGACTCGATTGTCTTAGTAGAACTAGTAGGTATCACATCTGAACCCTTCAGTCGCCGAAGAACCAAGGAAAGAACACTATGATCCGATGGTTGCAAAAAGCCGATATAGATTACAAGATTAGGAGGATACCAGATTGATATGGATCGACAAATCTGATATGCCCCAAGTGATGATAGATTTTCCCCGAGCGATGAGGACTTTTGATGACTCAGCAACTAGACGTGGTTGTTGTCTTGATCACTGATGAAAGATAACAGATTCCAAATAAAATTAGATTTACAGACTTGAATGATGTGCAATACCATGCCCCCTTCAGGATTGAAATTTAAATTTGACAAGAAAAGTCAGCGTTGATAGTTTAGAAGCATGTTAATTGATTTGAGAAGTGGTTAAACACATCCAGGAATGTATTCTGCATCGTTTAAAGGTCCAGACAACCAAGTTTGACTAGGTGAAACTATGAGTTGACCATAGTTGACCAAGTTTAATTTTGATAGTTTGATGTAAGATAATCAATTAAGTTGAATTATGGATTTTTGTGATGATCGAAGGTCGAATATGCAAGCAGTAGACCATCCTGGGCCCAAAATTTTAAATCATGATTTTGACATAATAAACGATCTCAGATTTTGATTTTGATCCCAAAAAAGGATTCTACTTGTTTCGTTGGAGGAACCTTCGTGTGAGATTCAGCTCTTGTTAGATTTGAAGATGCGAGTGGAGAATTGTTTAAGCATTGAAGTTCGTTTAGCCATTGTGAGATCATGCAACATGCAAAATGCAAAGAGACATGCAAAATGAAATGCAACCTAAGACCTAGGACCTAGTCACTGATCATGTGTCGATTTATTATCATCATTGAACTTTTAGGTAACCGGATAAATCAATACAATGCCCACTAGCTATGAAACCATGGACATATGAATATCGATTTGTAATGCTTAAGAACCAATACAACACCCACTGGTCCAAAACAACCATGGACATATGAATATTGGTTTTGTTTTCGGAATGTCAGATTAGATATAAGCACCAAGGCACAAGCATGAGGATGACCTGAATATCACGTCCATTTTGATATAGCAATTTGTATAAGCATCAAAACATGAACGTCGTGATGACCTGAATATGCCTTGCATGACAAACACATCAAACAATCAAGAGATCATTCTAAATCCCATGTGAATTACCCGTAGTGACCCTTTATCGTTCACATCCTTAGGTAAGATCACATTTCACAATAGGAGAAAGAACTCACTCAAAAAGACAATAGTTAGATCAATACTTCTTTGAATCATTCGGGTATCAATGGTCGAGGTACGCATGGCCATCCAATTCGAGATAGAGGCTCTTATAGTCAGACACCATTTCAATCCAAAATTTCCAAAGTTGTTAGATTTTCACATACAAGTAGAAGACAAAGAAAAAATTATGCCCCTAGTCATCACTCTCTAAATCTTATAAAGGACATCATCAAAGGGCTTGAAGGGACATAATATGCAAAAATCTCAATGTGAATCAGTAAGCATACAAAGAGATAAAAGCATGTAAAAAAGCATAGATTGTTTTCAGTTTGATGTTTGATTGTTGTTGTAGATGCAAAATCCTTTCTGGAGAGGAGACTGATTGACTGACTTAGATATAGCTTCAAAGGACTCTGACTGGATATGACATGTCTAAAGTATACTGGAGACCATAGGATATGACATCGATTGCCCCCAAATTTGAACATTGATAGGATACAGATGCTTGAGTTGATTGGTGTACAAACTGACTTATTGAAAACTAGAAATGCAGAAACAAACCAGGAGATATGTACAAACTAAAGCAAGACTAAAAGCTGGGAAAGACCAAGATTGTGTGATAGATGGAGTGTTTTGAAACAAGTGGCACCCGTTTGCCGAGTTTTCACCATCTTGGTAGAGATTCTATTTTTGCTACCAAGGCGCCTGTTTCCAGTTTTTCACCAAGGCACTTTTTTTTTTTTTTTCATTTTTCAATTTATTTTTTTTTGTACTTTTGAATTTTTTTTTATTTTTTTGGGATTTTTTTAAGGACATTTTCCAATTTTAAAGATTTTTTTCAGGACATTTTACCATAGACTGAATGCTTTAGGCATAGAATTTCTTAAGATGGAGAACATTGATTGGTTCTCAGAGTTGTTCTCCTTTAGTCGTTGAGAGTTGATAGGCACCAGAGCCAAAAGTAGCAGTGATGATAAAGGGACCCAGCTAGTTGGGTTTGAACTTCCCCTTGCATTCTTGATGTGATTGATTTTTAGGATTTTCTCTCAAGACTAGATCACCAACTTGAAATTCTCTGTGTCTGACTTTCTTGTTGTAGCCTCTAGACATTCTCTTCTGATATACTCTGAGATGATCATACACTGCTTGTCTGCGCTCATCTAGTAGTTCAAGTTCTTGCAACCTAGACACTCTATAGTCATCATCAGTTACTAGACCATGCATTCTGATTCTTAGTGATGGGATTTCAACCTTAATAGGTAGTACTGCCTTAGACCCATAAACTAAAGCAAAAGGTGTAGCCCCTGTAGGCATTCTGATACTTGTTCTGTAGGCCCATAGAGCTAGATTAATCATGAGATGCCAATCTCTGCCAGTTTTTTTTACTATTCTGTGCAAGATCTTCAATAGATTTTTGTTGGAAGCCTCTACTTGGCCATTCCCTTGTGGATAGTAGATAGAAGACCAATGTTGGGTGATCTTGAATTTGGCACATAGATCATCTAGGTCTTTATTACTGAATTGCCCACCATTATCTGTGATTATGGAATGAGGGATCCCATATCTGCATATGATATAGTTTAAGATGAACATCAATATCTGCTTTCCCGTTGCTTGTGTCAAAGGGACCGCTTCTACCCATTTTATAAAATAATCTGTGGCTGTGATTATATGGGTATGTCCGTTAGAAGAATGAGGATGAATCATCCCGATAAGATCAAATGACCATTGATGGAAAGGCCATTGTGTTGTAAAGGGTATTAGATCCCTCCCTGGAGCATGAATTAGGTTGCCATGTACTTGACACTTTTGACAATTCTTAGCAAATTTGATGGCCTCTTTCTCCATTTCAGGCCAGTAGTACCCAGCCCTAATAAGTTTTTGAGCTAGTGTTAAACTGTTTGAGTGTGACCCACAAATACCATCATGGACTTCCTCTAATGCACGTTGAGACTCTTCCCATTCTAAAAATCTAAGTAACGTACCATCTAGACCTCATTTGTATAGATCGTGACCAATGATGACATATCGGGAGGCATTACGGATAAGGTATCTCTTTTCATGGCGGTTGAAGGTATCGGGAATGATTTGGTCTTGGAGATAGGAAAAGAGGTCTTTGTATCTGGATGAATCATGACCAACAACAGTGTAGATCATGTGGGTTTTAGGGGAGTCATATGCAGGATAAGATAGTGCTTCCACCAGGAACTCGTAGCGTAGCTCATGTTCAGGCTGCTGTAATAAAGTAGATAATGTTTCCATTGCATCGACAGCCTTGTTCTCTGTTCTAGGAATTTGCTCAAATGTGATAGATATGAAATATTTATTAACATCATCTACCATTCTCTTGTAAGGAATGAGCTTTCCTTCTTTAGTTTGGTACACATCATTGACTTGATGAATAACAAGTTGAGAGTCTCCATGAATGTGTAGCTCTGTTACTCTCCATTCAATTGCTATTTTCATACCATTCAAAAGGGCTTCATATTCTGCAATATTGTTTGGGGAGGGGAACTTTAGTCTAAATGCTTTTGGGATGGAGTATCCTTGAGGAGTTATGAATAATATGCCTGCTCCAGATCCATTCTGTGTATAGGAGCCATCAAAGAACAATTGCCATTCTCTAGAAGATAGGTGCATAATAGAGGAGTCTGGAAATTCCATTTGCATTGGTGTGTCATCAAACATGGGTGCATTTACTAGTTGATCAATAATAACTTGACCTTTTATAGCTTTTCTTTCAACATATTCAATGTCAAATTCTCTTAGAAGCACGACCCACTTAGCCAGTCTACTTGTGAGGGCAGCCTTGCTTAGTAGGTATTTTAGTGGATCAATTTTTGCTACTAGATGCATGGTATGAGCTAACATATAGTGTCTCAGTTTCTATGATGCAAAGATCACAGCGAGACAATCTTTCTCAATCATAGAATAGTTCTTTTCATACGCCACCAATGTTCTACTTATATAATAAATGGCTCTTTCCTTTTTCTCTTCATCATGTTGCGCTAGCAATGCCCCTAATGATGTGGCTATTACGGAGACATATAAGATCAATGGCTTCCCATGAATAGGAGCCATCAAGATAGGTGGATTTGATAGATACTTCTTGATATGGTTAAATTTGTTCTCACATTCTTCATTCCATGCAAAGGTCACACCTTTATGTAATGTTTTTGTAAAAGGCTGTGATATGTCCGCTAGCTGTGATATGAATCTTTTGATAGATTGAAGTCTTCCTTGCAATGTCCTCATTTGACTGATATTCATGGGAGGTTGCATCTCTATTATAGCCTTTACTTTAGCTGGATCAACTTCAATGCTCTTCTTTGAAACTATGTATCCTAAGAGCTTTCCAGAAGTGACACCAAAAGCACACTTCTTAGGATTTAGTCGAAGACTAAACTTTTCTATTCTGTCTAGGATCATGCTCAAGTCCTTTAGATGTTCAGTTCTAATCATAGATTTTGCTAAAGTATCATCAACATAATCTTCCATAGTTCGATGCATCATGTCATGGAAAATAGATGTCATTGCTCTTTGATATGTAGCACTAGCATTTTTAAGCCCAAATGGCATGACATTCCAACAGAAGGTGCCCCATGCACATGTGAAAGTAGTTTTCTCTTGGTCCTCTAGAGCAATTTTTATTTGGTTATATCCAAAGAAACCATCCATTAAGGAATACATCTTGAAACCCGCAGTCATGTCCACTATCATATCAATGTTAGGTAGTGGAAAATCATCCTTAGGGCATGCTCTATTCACATCTCTAAAGTTTGTGCACACTCTGATTGACCCATCTAGTTTAGAAATAGGTACAATATTAGAGATCCACTCTGCATAGTCAATAACTCAGATGAATCCAGCGTTTAGGAGCTTCTCTAATTCAGCTTTTACTAAGAGTGCAATGTGAGGATGCATCTTTCTCAATTTTTGCTTGACAGGTTTGACATTTGGAGCAATAGATAAATGATGCATTATAAGATTAGGATCCTTTCCTGGCATATCTAAATATTTCCATGAAAATTTGATCTTCTTCTCTGTTAGGAATATTGTAAATTTTTGCTTCTCTTCTTGTAATAATGATTGTGCTACATGTACCAATTGTGGTTCCTCTGTTGTACCCAAATTGATGGATTGAGTGGGCTCAATTAGAATTGGGAATGATTTGGTCTTGGAGATAGGAAAAGAGGTCTTTGTATCTGGATGAATCATGACCAACAACAGTGTAGATCATGTGGGTTTTAGGGGAGTCATATGCAGGATAAGATAGTGCTTCCACCAGGAACTCATAGCGTAGCTCATGTTCAGGCTGCTGTAATAAAATAGATAATGTTTCCATTGCATCGGCAGCCTTGTTCTCTATTCTAGGAATTTGCTCAAATGTGATAGATATGAAATATTTATTAAGATCATCTACCATTCTCTTGTAAGGAATGAGCTTTCCATCTTTAGTTTGGTACACATCATTGACTTGATGAATAACAAGTTGAGAGTCTCCATGAATGTGTAGCTCTGTTACTCTCCATTCAATTGCTATTTTCATACCATTCAAAAGGGCTTCATATTCTACAATATTGTTTGTGCAGGGGAACTTTAGTCTAAATGCTTTTGGGATGGAGTATCCTTTAGGAGTTATGAACAATATGCCTGCTCCAGATCCATTCTGTGTATAGGAGCCATCAAAGAACAATTTCCATTCTCTAGAAGATAGGTGCATAATAGAGGAGTCTAGAAATTCCATTTGCATTGGTGTGTCATCAAACATGGGTGCATTTACTAGTTGATCAATAATAACTTAACCTTTTCTAGCTTTTCTTTCAACATATTCAATGTCAAATTCTGTTAGAAGCATGACCCACTTAGCCAGTCTACTTGTGAGGGCAGCCTTGCTTAGTAGGTATTTTAGTGGATCAATTTTTGCTACTAGATGCATGGTATGAGCTAACATATAGTGTCTCAGTTTCTATGATGCAAAGATCACAATGAGACAAGCTTTCTCAATCATAGAATAGTTCTTTTCATACGCCACCAATGTTCTACTTATATAATAAATGGCTCTTTCCTTTTTCTCTTCATCATGTTGCCTAGCAATGCCCCCAATGATGTGGCTATTGCGGAGACATATAAGATCAATGGCTTCCCATGAATAGGAGCCATCAAGATAGGTGGATTTGATAGATACTTCTTGATATGGTTAAATTTGTTCTCACATTCTTCATTCCATGCAAAGGTCACACCTTTATGTAATGTTTTTGTAAAAGGCTGTGATATGTCCGCTAGCTGTGATATGAATCTTCTGATAGATTGAACTCTTCCTTGCAACGTCCTCATTTGACTAATATTCATGGGAGGTTGCATCTCTATTATAGCCTTTACTTTAGCCGGATCAACTTCAATGCTCTTCTTTGAAACTATGTATCCTAAGAGCTTTCCAGAAGTGACACCAAAAGCACACTTCTTAGGATTTAGTCGAAGACTAAACTTTTCTATTCTATCTAGGATCATGCTCAAGTCCTTTAGATGTTCATTTCTAATCATAGATTTTGCTAAAGTATCATCAACATAATCTTCCATAGTTTGATGCATCATGTCATGGAAAATAGATGTCATTGCTCTTTGATATGTAGCACTAGCATTTTTAAGCCCAAATGGCATGACATTCCAACAGAAGGTGCCCCATGCACATGTGAAAGTAGTTTTCTCTTGGTCCTCTAGAGCAATTTTTATTTGGTTATATCCAAAGAAACCATCCATTAAGGAATACATCTTGAAACCCGCAGTCATGTACACTATCATATCAATGTTAGGTAGTGGAAAATCATCCTTAGGGCATGCTCTATTCACATCTCTAAAGTTTGTGCACACTCTGATTGACCCATCTAGTTTAGAAATAGGTACAATATTAGAGATCCACTCTACATAGTCAATAACTTAGATGAATCCAGCGTTTAGGAGCTTCTCTAATTCAGCTTTTACTAAGAGTGTAACGTGAGGATGCATCTTTCTCAATTTTTGCTTGACAGGTTTGACATTTGGAGCAATAGATAAATGATGCATTATAAGATTAGGATCCAATCCTAGCATATCTAAATATTTCCATGCAAATTTGATCTTCTTCTTTGTTAGGAATATTGTAAATTTTTTCTTCTCTTCTTCTAATAATGATTGTGCTACATGTACCAATTGTGGTTCCTCTGTTGTACCCAAATTGATGGATTGAGTGGGCTCAATTAGAACTGGAGATCTGTCCTATAAATGACTTTGAAGGACATCAAATATCTCATCCTTAGGTGCCTCAGAGAGGTTTTCACCTTTGGATACATCTTTTATTTTTACTTTTGTAGGTTCTGGGACTGCCACAAAGTGGTTTTCACCCTCAGAACTCTTTTTCTTTTTCTTTTTATTCTTATTTTTCTGACTAAGATATTTGATGTCTGACTCAGTCATGCTGATGCTCAGTTCACTGATGGAAGTACTCATAGGCTCAACTGCATTGAGGTAGCAAGCAAGGGCATAGTCATTCGGGAAGGTATAAATACCATGGCTCAGATTCGTGGAGGTTCAATCAATAAGTTCTGGATATTTGATAGTCAAAGTAGGGAAAGATTGGGAGATAGTGTTTATGAATATGGATCTGTCATCATTGGTCCTAACCTGACACTCAAGTTCAAAGGTGATACTACAACTTAAGATATCCAATTCGTGAATAGGCTCAATGTCATCGTGGGAGTCCAATTCAGCCATAGGTGGATCAGACTCGATAGGTTCATCATTTCACTCTAGACTTATGTTGGTTTGAGGTGCATAATGATGGATAACATCAACATGTTTCTCTGAGATAAGCTCATCTTCATCTGGTTTTGGAATGGCTCCCCATTCGTAGTCATTTGATTCAGCTTCTGATTCAAGATCTCTAGGAAATCTTAGAACATGAGTAAAGTCAGGGTGAATACCCCAAGAAGGGTTACCCTCAAATTCTGATTTGAATTCATACTCATGGGAATCTGTCTTAGAATCACTACCACTTCCCTCTTCTTAATTGTTTTCAAGATTAGCTGGTTCTTGTTTTGTAACTATCTCTTGATTGATAGTAGGTTCTTGTGTTTCTACTACATTAATTCTCTTGATAGGATCATCTTTATCATCAAGAAGGTCTTTGATCTCTTTAGGCAATTTTTCATAGGGGATGAGTTTAGAACTATCTGAATCACTATCTGATGGTTTTGTTTCTTCTTTCTTAAGAAGAGGTTCCCCTGGTGCGATCTACTCTATGACATGGGAATAATTACCTTTAAGGTGATAGGGTTTCTTTGTAAATCCTAAGCCAACTTTGTTTTTATTTTCTCTACCAGTATGTGGGAGAGGTACCTCAAGACCTTTTCCTCTAATTCCTAGAGGTCCTTTACCTGAATATCCCATCTTAACTATTAATTTATCTCCTGGACCATATGACTTGGAAGGGAGTTTGGATACTACAGAGTCACCAGTTTGAACAACTTGAGATTTAGGTTCATCTTTGTACAGCCATGATAGCACAGCCTCATCCTCTTCAAATTCTTTCTTGGATACTTGTTCTACTACAAAATTCTTTTTATATGCTTTAAGAGGTTCTTTAGAGTCTGGTTTGGATTGTTTCAAAGATTTCCCATAAGACTTAGGTGAGATAGGGAGAGATGTCAAAGATAAGATTGGCTTAATAGTATATTCTCCCATACCATTTTCTTTGATATTAACCTCTTTTGCAAGATCTTCCATTTTAGATGTGGATGCTTCTTTAGTTGGTTCAATGGAAGATTCTCTGTTATTAGGTACAAGCTTATCTGCACTTTCCTTCAAGGTGTTGCAAGTTGTATTCAGATCTGCGGGGATAGTAACCTCTACTCCTTCATAAGGAAACTTCAAACATTGATGGTATGTAGAAGGAATAGCTTGCATTTCATGTATCCATGGTCTCCCTAGAAGGATGTTGTAGGCCAAAGGTAGATCAAGCACTTGACAGATGGTATCTTTGATAACTGGACCCACTCTGATAGGTAAGACAATGGTGCCTTTAGAAGATCTTTCTTGTTCATCATAGGCCTTGATAGTTATTTTCTTTCGAGGATCAATAGCCAATTCTGAAAATCCCAATTGTGTGATCAAGCTGTAAGAACAGATGTTTAGGCTAGCGCCCCCATCTATCAACACACGTTTGACTCTATGGTTTTGGATCAAGACTTCTATATGTAAAGGCTGATTATGTGGGTGACTCAAGGAGTTGTCATCTTCCTCTGAAAAGGAGATATATTGCGGAGATGTAAGATGTCCAACCATAGTCTGGAACCTATCTAAATCAAGGTCATTAGGAACATTGGAACCGAGCAAAGCTTTATCGAGAATGGCTTTATGAGCTGGAGATATTCGAAGCAACTCAAACATGGAGATTTTTGCATTAGTGTGCTGGAGTTGTTGAATAATGCTATAAGACGTAGGCCTTGTATCCTTTGGATTGGAAGATTTGGAAGCAACCTTCTGTTTAGAAGCAGATGAAAGATTGAAGGGCACCTTAGGGACATTTGATGAATCTGGGATTTTTCCTTTCAAATGCATTTGAGCTTGTGATCAAGTAACTGCATTAGTGGAGGAATGATCTATGTCTCTTCGTATGATTGTGATGACATTGCAACTTTCAGAGAGACATGGTTCAACCATATTGATGACAGTGTTATTTCCAAGGTAGGCATAGTTGACTTTTGCCCCCATATTAGGCTGAGAAGTTGAAACTTCTTGACCATGTTTTGGAAATGGTTCTGTGAATGCTATATGATCATTATTGCTCTTGGGATTGTCAATTGTGATGTCTCCACTATCGATCAGATCTTGAATGGTATGCTTCAAGTGGTAGCAACTATTAGTTTTGTGATCTTTACTCCAATGGAAATCACATAATTCATTTTCTCTCCACCATTTTAGTTTGGGGTCCTGATCATTTGGTTGGATTGGTGGTAAAGAGATGATGTTATCAACTAGTAGAGTTTTCATAGCTGATTCTAAAGACTCTCCTAGAGGAGTAAATTTTTTATGTTTATCCCATTTTTTGTATTCTGGCTTCCTTTGAGATGGTGGAGAAGACTTTTTCTCTGAAGCTTTAATGGCTTGAGTGCCAAGAGTGAGATTGTAGGCTGGTACCTTTGATGGGGCATAGACAGTGTCAACAATGCCATATGTGATGATGCCTTTGTTCTTGTTCCAATTTTTGTTCTTGTCTTTAGAACTGGATCCTGATTCGTACTTGTCTTTTTGAAGTGTGATTTCTCCTTTTTTCACATGCACTTTTTTGATTTTGATAGCATTATCCACCATCTTATCAAAAGATGTATGATCTTGCATTTGTAGAGGATAATTGATTTCTGGAACAAGGTTGTTGATGAAGATTTCCAATTTTTCTATTTCTGGAATAGGTCTGGCATATAGAGAGAACTTCTTCCTCCATCTCTTGAGAAATGTTAGGAATGGTTCCCCTGGATATTGCTTGAGATTACAGATATCGATCATGGTGACCGGGTGCTGAATATTGTAGGAGTATTATTGATAAAACAATTTGATCAACTCCTTAAAAGTTTTGATAGTAGAAGGTAATTTTGAAAACCAATGAATGGATGCTCCCCCTACAGATCGAGGGAAGAGGTGCATAAGGTAGGTCGGTTCATGCATGAACTCCATTGATTGTGTACAAAATTCCCTGACATGATCTTGAGGGTCAGAGTGCCCATCATATTTATCATAATTTGGCATCTCCACTCTTTTTGGAAATGGTGGCATGTACAAGTCTTTGTCAAATGGAAAAGGATATAGAGCCTCCATGGAGAACTCTTTAGGTTCCTTCTCTTTCTTGAGATTGTTAAGTTCAACTTGTATAGCATCCATTTGTTTCATCATAGCTGTGAGTGGATTCTCTTCCTCATGTGTAATGATGTCTTCAACATTAAAGTTGGGAGGAAGTTTAGCTCCTTGATGAGCTAATTGTAAAAAGTATGCTTCTCTATCTTCTTTCAAGAAATGATTCATCATTCATTTGAAGTTATCATCATTTTGATATTGAGCAATTTCTTCAGGTGTGGGTTCCTGATCTGCACCTTGTTGAGATTGAGCTCTTTGAGAGCCAAAATTTGTCCATTCTTGAGACATGGTAGGAGTTTGTGGACTCCCTGGATTAGATTGATGAGGGGTATGTTGAGTACCTCTGTGAGTTGATGGAGAAGGTATGTAACCAGATTTCAATCGATAGTTGCCAAGACCGTCATCCTCATAAAGACCATAATTGATGAGTTGCTCAAGAGTTGGAGTTTGGAGAGTGGTTATAGATTTCTTGTGAGAGGAAGCTCTAGTCTCCACCATTCACCTCAAGTGAAACAAAAGAATAAGATCTAGATAATCGAAGAATGAATTGAATCAAGATGATCAGATGATGCAACCTTGTCAAGGTTTGATTAATTTGAACATTTGATTAGATGTGGATGAAGGATACTATGCCCTAGATGTATGGGTAGGTTCCCAAAAGATAGCGGACAAGATATCACAAAACTTAGTCATTTTGATGATTGATTGAAGATTGATAGTTATGACAAGGTTTTGACACAGGATGATAAGGACTCAAATCGATTAAACAGAAGGCTGAATCAAATTCAAAAAGGCCACTTTAGAAAAATGATTGGATTCTCAATAGCTACTACTCTGTTCTTGACATGGTGATTTGATCGACAGATTTTTAAATAGGCTGAAAAGGCTAAATATCTGGCAATTCTGACAATTTTCTAACAACTCTCAAAAATTTCCCAAATGACACTCTGCAGACTCGTACGACAGTGGGTATGCTATGAAACAATAGTTGAAAAGCTCATACGACAGTTGAAAAACTTGCACGTAGTTGCTAGCAGGATTTGACTTTTTGAATTTAACTGGCAGAAAGACTCGTACGACACTGGGTTCTTTACCATACGACAGTTGGGCAGTAATGAAATGACACTTTGAGAAAACTCGTATGACTTTCTGACCTCCTCAAATGACTTTTGACTCCAGAAAATAAGTTTACTTCAGCTTTGGATTGTTTGCAAATTTTAATGTCTAGATTTGAGGATTGTAATAGATTTGTCCATTTTCAATAACCAGATAGATAAACAACCATGCAAAATAGCAAGCACGTGATTTCAAGCATGTCTGAAAACAATGAACAAGGGCAAAAGCAACCTTGCGCATGAACAATCAAGTGACTTATTCATTCTAATCCTCAGAAGCGCTAATGGTGTATGTTCCAAAAATATTTTGTAATAATGCAGATATACCCTATAAAATGAAAATTTGGCCTCGCTAGGGTTTTTAGTAATGGTTTGACTCTGCAACTTTTATGATCCAAAGGGGTGAACTCCAATCCCGGTGCACCAGGGTTTTGACACAGTCCGAGAACTTAATTTTTAGGAGCTACTAGGTAGATCTGACAACCCAATAATGAACCATACCCATGGAGATTTCTTCCACAAGGACATTTATATAGCGGCTATCACTACCACGGCAAAAATGGCTATTACCGCTTGAGGTTCCGTCAATGCAGTTTGCCCTGTGAAGGGATTTTCCACTATGGTTAACCCTCTCTAAAGGCGACTCACAATATGATACCACAAGGGGACTTGGATCCAAATCCAAGGTTTTGATGCCTCTTCACTTTTAACCCAAACAAAGCAAGCAGATTAATCTGACACACTAAGACAAAGTTTGTCTCACCAAGGTCTATGATATCAACCCCACGTGATCTATCAACCTCTCCAGAGAGAGAATGTATCAATCAATAAGGGAAGATGCATGAACCAAGTAGAACATGAGACACACTAAGTATCCTCCCCACCTAAAAGGGGTCCCTCATTGAGAAGGGTTTCGCTAGGAACCCACTCTCTCAAGATCCACAAATAGTGTTCATGGGGCCTAATTACTATGTGAGTACAGATATATTCTAGAAAGCAAATTTATCCAAAAGTATTCAAAAGCACAAGGTGGTACACTTAATGCTTAAAGAAAATATGAGGTGAGTCCACAAAGTGGAGCACTTAACCCCTCACACAAGCTAGAAATGAGTCCACAACTTAGAAAACAAGTGAGTTCCAAAAAGCACAAAAGGGTTGCCTGGTGGAACACTTAACGCTTCTTTCCTATAGACCCCTCCCCTTTAATGTGGCACTGATATTGCAACCACGGGGTGAAAATGAGGGGCCGGCAGATTTAGCGAGTCCAATAACCCAAGATAGCAATCTAGATCAATCACAAGTAATCTAAGACTGCAAATAAATACCTAAGGTGTCACAACCTAGTATTCAATTATGCAAATTCATAGAAAAAGCATGCAAAGAAACACTCAAGCTAAACACATGAGAGATTTATTTTAAGGCCAAATTGAAATGTTATTAGATGAAGGAGAATACCTGGGATCCTTGCAACGTGCTTAGTAGATTTTACCTGATTTTTAGCAATTCTTGTTGAGCTTTTCCATGCAAGCAAGTGACGAACTCTCCAACAAGCAAACAAGAAAACAAGATATGCAAAATATATTCAACTTATGAAAACCATAGGGTTAGTTCTAAAAATCAATTATTATCAAAAATAATAACCAGCAATTAACCCAAATGACAACTCATATCATTCATTGAACCATGTAAAAAAATAAGTGCATACCCATCACAAAACTTTTTTTTTTTTGTTGCATTTGACCTAGTCAACAAGATCTAATTTTTTTGATATGATTTTGGCCACAAAAATAGAAATTCAGAATAGAGACCCCTACTAAAAAATAAAGAGCTTTGTAAAAATGTAAAATTTTTAGATAAATCTCTTCATTTGTGCCCTAGAGCCCCATTTTATCAAAATAGACTAGTTTTTGTAAATTGACTATTTGAGCTATTATATTGTGTCCAAATTTTTTTTAAAAGAAATGGACCCCCTATAGAATTTAAAGAGCTTTCCAAAAATATAATTTTTTTTGAAAAATATACTGATTTGCATCAGATATTAATTTTTTCTAAAATTTAAAGAAAAAATTATTAAAAATTCAAAACATCTTAGAAAATTCTAAATGTTTTACTATAGCTTCTCTAATATATTTCCAACCTGCAAAAAAAATTTTAGAGCAAAACTCAAGCGGTTTGAGAGATAAAATTAAATATTTGAAACTTTAGGGATTTAGCTCCAAAAAAAAAATTGAAACCAGCATGTAAAGGTGGGTTGCCCCATGGTGGGCACCAGAAATGTGTGTGTGAAAATTGTCCTTGATTTGTAGACACAAAACTTCAGTAAAATATTAGAGGTTAACAAAAATCAAAATCGTGCAAAATTGAAATCTAATTTAACCAAGCGATTTACTGCCTTTTAGTAGGTGCGAGATTGATGTTCTTAGATTGTTATTGAGATCAGTGACCTAGACGACACCTAAATGAAGGATTTGAATGTAAAACTGATATGAAATATGAATGCAATTAATCTATTTTTTTGGTATTTTCTATGCAATAATAATGAAAAACTGATATGAATCTATGCTAATATGGAAATTGATCTAACAATGATATGAATCTATACTAAATGATATGCAATGCTCAAAACTAGAAAGATCTCACAATAGCTTGGATTCACAAAGATGATTCTTCAGACTCCAATTTGATAGCGTGAGAATGCAAATTCATGGATGAATTATGAAGAGCTGAGCCTTGATTTTATAGAAATCCAGGGCTTTGGAGGTGCATGGAAGAAAGCCATAAATCACTCAGATTAACTCAGCTTGATTTTTGAGTTATCTGGTAATAAAGATAATTTAATTCACAAAAGCATGCAAATCATGCAAAAACAAGTTTTTAACTCAAATTAGAGTTTAGATCAGCTTTTTGAACTCCAAAAGGATGTTGAGTTCTAAAAAGTCAACACTTTGCATTGATTTTCCAATTTGGAGTTTAACTGTTTCTTTTGAATGTGCATAATAATTATGAATTAATTAAATAAATAAAGTGATTTATGCTCAACTTAACTAATTTTTGAAAATAAATAATTGATTTATGGGTTAATCAATTATTTAATCAAACTTTTATTAAAATCTATATTATTAAATAATGACAACTTGCTTTAATTAATTAAATAAAAATTTAATCAATTATTCATAGGATATTGGATTTATTGTCAAAATTAAATAATACAATTAATAATAGATAGAATTAAATTTAATTACACAATTAAGTGGCAAGATATTAAATCTAATTAATTAAACATGAAAATATTCAATTAATCAAACTTAGGATAAATGTGATTTATCGCCAAATAATCATTAAATTAAAGATAATTAAGATAATTAGGAATATTGCTAAGAATATTCCCCGATGCAAAATTTAAGATAATCAATTATGATTCAATGATGTTTAGATGTGCCTTAGATTAGGACTTCGATGTCGATTTCGTTTGAATTGTTGATATAGAAGATTAATGAACTTATAGCCCATTTTTGGGGTATTACAAATACTAGTCTGGTGTCTGAGCAAGGACTGGTAGAAAGTGAACTTTCATGTGATCAGGAGGAGAGGACATCTGAGGTGTCAGTGCAGAGTGATGACTATGGTAAAATAGAGTAGCAAGCTGTGGAGGTGGAGGTTGATGCTTAGCCTGAGCTCTTGGCTAATTTGTATGATGAGCTCCCTCTTTTTGTTGATCATGAAGAAGAGACCATGCCATTGCCTATGACTGAGGGTCAATCAAAACAAAGTTTCACCATCAACAGGAGGTTGATACAGAAGAGAATTCCATGTCCTTGATGGGTGAGCTACCTTGTTTTATGGAGCAGGATGATGAAGCCATGGGAGAGGCTTTCCAAGAAAAGGACAAAGACAAAAGCCTTGAAGAAGAGCATGAATTTTTGGATATCATTGAAGTCTTTTGTGACAAATTGGATGTTGAACCCCTATTCCTTGGAGTGGAGGTTCAAGGTCATATGCCTATTGAAGAGGGCTTGGTCTTGGATTGCCCTTTTCACAAAGAGCTACTGCATGAGCATGATTTGGAATCAGTTCCAAATCTTCAAGACATTGACAACTTTGATGAGCTCTTGGCTGGTTTAAAGGAAGAGGATGACAGTCCCCTATCCATGGATGATGAGTTGACATGGCTGTCCATGATGGAAGGTAACCATGAAGATAAAGAAGAAGCAATCAAGGAAGGTCCTACCTTTAGACTTTCAAGAGGCTGCCCCATCAGATACTTGGCCCAGAAGGAGTTCACTGAGACACCTCCATATGATCCATTTCATGTGAGTGAACTTGATCTTGTTTTTGCAGAGGCAGTGCATCCTCATTTGCCAAATCTTTGTATGCCTCTTATCTTCATAGCTATCCTCATGTGCCCGATGCAAAATGTCTTATTGAGGAAAGGTAGGTATTTTTCACAACCAGTGAATGGTTTTGTTTAAACATGTTTCTGCACTGATTAGTTTAGGCTAGGTTGGTTTCCCTACTTTCTAGCTTAGTTTTCCTGTTTCCAAGAAGTGCTTGTGCACAAGTCCGTCTTTTGGTTCAATTTTGTCTCTCTGCCAAGTTTTTGTGCTCAAGAAATGACCCCATACCCAATGGATTGCTTCAAGGTCACTGGTCTATGTCTAGCAGGTTGACATCCTGCAGAGGTCACCAAAATGTTACCCAAAAATTCCCTATCATTCATTTTTGGCCACGGTCCTATTTTCCGAAGAAGTGCTCAAGTGTCGAAAACCCAGTGTGTTTTCTACCTTTTGGTCCGAAAGCTCGGGATGTTTTCGACATTCACCCTAAAAGCCCAATGTGTTTTCGATCTTCGGTCTAAAAACCCTCTATGTTTTCAACCCCTCATGTTTCGCACTTCTACTCTAGTGTCGACACTTCCCTAAGTGCACAACTCTGACCTGGTGGGGCCCCATGGCTAGCTTTCCTCAAATTCTTGTGGTTGTCATGTGTTCGCAAGGAATATTCCTTGCCCTTGTGATCATGCAATAGGATGACACCTGTCAGTGGGCCCATTCTCCGTCTGCAAAAGTTAAAGCTCAGAAAAATCTTGTGGTTGTCGCTACACCGCTAAGGAAAGATGTTGCCTTTTTAAGTGCATGATGTAACGACGGTCATTGATCTTCCTTCTAACGTGACGCTGGTGTTAGTGGGTCTAGGCCACATAATCCTATTCGACGGCCCCTGATTCATCCGCATCATTCTGTCTCACCTTTTTGTCACTGGGTCTTGTTTCAAAAGGCATCAATGGTGGTCGCATGATCGCTAAGGTATCTTTCCTGACATGCGATCATGCGACTACCATTGGATAAGAATCTTCAACCGATCAGTGGGCCCGAGATGCAAGTGCGGTAAAGATCTGATGATGGTCGCATGTTCACATGGGATCTTCTGACCCCATGTGATCATGTAACAACCTTTCGATGAGATCCTTCTATCGTGGGTCCAATGTGCCATGTCGTGCTGATGTGCCAGTTTCTCATATGCCAAGCTGGTGGTGATGATGTAGTTGTAAGTGGGGCCGGATTTTAATAGTGGAAGTTTAGAGGAGGTCCTTCTTTTCTCTTCTAACTTGGTGGTGTCCGATAAAGGGTTTCTTTGTTCGCATGTTCGCGGATATGATTTAGTAAGCCTCCAAACTTGGCAAGAGCACAGTTGCACGGTTAACATATTTTGAATGGTCACTGAGTGGAGCCTGGGGTTAAAAAAAAGTTAAAGCGACCTGGCGACCAAAGGGAGAGTGAGCCCGAGGTGTCTTACATGACCGGATGGTGATTCAGTGAAGCTTGTCGCATGATCGCATGAGGCTTTTTAAGCTCATGTGATCATACAACCAGTGACATTTTCAAGGTGGTGCAACTTTTGGCGGGATTTCTTCTGCAGAGAACATTGCGAAGCAGCGGGGTAGCTCAGAATTGATTTCTGAGGACATTTTTTGGTTGTGAAGGTGATGATGGATGATCTGGTTGACGGCACCATGGATTTTGTAGGCTAGAGTGTGGCATTCTTATGCCGATGAAACATTAAAGAGTTGGTGCCATCTGTACTTTCAAATTCATTCTTGTGAAGATCAAATCTGGAGCCTTAATGACTCAATGGGCTTGCAAGGAGGTAGATGGATTGAGGTATTTTGCCTACAGGCATGATCAATATAGGGGTGGACACACAAGCACATATCTGATCGGTTGAGATATTTTCATGAACATTTATGATCAGAAGTGACTAGTTTATGGTTGGATTATTTTATGTAGATTTATGTAACCCTGGTTAATTTTGACTCCTACCTGCGTGCAGTTGAGTGATGTATATAATGTTTTTTGGGAGCTTGTAGAGCTCAAAATTCACATTTTTGTAAATGAGAAAGACTTTTCTTGGAAAACTATCTGTAGCATTTCTTCCTGCTCTTTGGTTTTCCACATCCTATAAATTCTCATTGATAATACAAATATTGCAAAGCATTTTGTGACATTTTTTATGTCCCTATGCTTTCTTGTGTGGATTATCTCTTATTGGATCAAAGTGTATGCATGTTTTCAATGATATCTCAGGTTTCCTAATTCCTCTTGCTTTCTGTAACTGTGTGTGTTATTGGTTTGATCTGATTTAGATGTTTTGAGGGTATATTTCAGCCCCCTAACAGTCTTGTCTCAATCCTACACCGAGCTATAGGAGTGAATGTTTGTTTGCAGGTCATGGATTGATGTCTAATCCTAAGAGTCTTGTTGTTGTGAAAGAATCTTTCTCTTTCCCTGAACACCCTCTTTTGTTTGCAGACCCTTCCATGAAACACTTATGCAAGCCTATTCAATAAGTTGTGATCTATCAGACCTAGGTCTTTCACTGATTTCATCCCTCTATACTGAGATCCAAACCCTAATTTTGGTGCATCACCTAGTAGGTAGTTTTCTTTCTATTATTTCCCTTTCCATGTATTCCTTCTATCCCTTTCCCTCAAAATTTTACTTTCCTGTCTAGAAGCAAACTAAGGTGACTATCCAAGAGGAACCAGCCTAGAACCTGGAGGTCTCATCTCGGTTAGCAAAGGTCCCACAACCTTGAGATGATTCCCTTGTTATATTGGATTATCAAGACCAAGAGAGCTTGAGATCAGAGGTGCAAATTTAGTGTATAAAAAGACCAAAAGTGAAGATGAAGAAGAGATCTTTGAAAACCCATTTCCAAGGGACTTGGAAAAATTTCAAGCTTGGGAGTATGGTGCAGGAGCACCTATTCATTGGATATCTCATGGAAAAGTTTATATTTTACATTTTATATGATATGATTTCATTATTATGTAATGTCCTAAATAATATTTGGAATCCATTCAAACTATTTTCGAAGTCTATTAAAGCCATTAAAATCATAGTGATCTATAAGGTCATGAAGAAAACTCAAGTATGGTAGAACCACTCAAATATATAAAAAAAGGAGTGGAATTGATGTAATTATAGTCTTTAAGATATTTTAAAAATATTTTAAAGGTCTAGGAAAGGTTTGAGGATATTTGAATAATAATTGTAAAAGTTGTCAAAATTATAATGACATCTTTTACAACTTGGTGACAACTTTTTAAAAGTTTGTTAAAAGTTGTTAATGGGTAGTTATAGGCTGGTTGGATGGTTTATTATGATTCCAAATTATATAAATTTGGTCTCCAAAACATGAAATTGTAATTTGGAGGAGTTTGACGAAGGATTTGGAATGGAAGAAAACTTCTTTTTTTTTTATGTTATATATCTTAGTTTTTTGGTTATTTTTCCTGAAATTTCTCTAATGTTTTGAGTGAAGACTGGTTGGATGCTATTAGAATATGAGTAGTTTTGGAAAAAATGTAATAACTTTTATTTTATTGCATAGATTTAGCTATAACTTGGACAAAATGCTTTTAATTCATTGTTATTGAATCCCACCAATGGGATTGGATTTATGCTTTCATTTATAAAAGTTATTAATAAATCTTTGAGGGTTTTAGACTCTGCCCTAGTTTGAGAAATTATTTTTAAGATTGCAAAATGTTTGCATTTATTAGAATCATTGAAAGAAGGTTCTAAATGTGGATCATATCTTTGAATCAGTGTCTGAAGGGGTCCTACAACCCCTTTCGACACACTTGGACATTCAAATTTGTCAAAAGGGGTCATGGGGACTTCCAAATGGTCCTAAAATGTGATAAGGTGTAATAGGACCCCTAGGAAGTTCCCATGACCTCTTTTGACACATTGGAATGCTCAAGTGTGTTCTACGGAGTTGTAGGAGCCCTTAGGACACACATGAGGGTTCAAATGTGTCAAAATGGGTCATGGGGACTTCCTAGCGGTCCTAACATGTGAGAAGGCATACAAGGACCCTTGGGAAGTCCCCATCACCCTTTTGGACACATTTGAATGCTCAAGTATGTCGGAAAGGGTCATAGGACCCCTCAGGGCACACTTTAGGGTTCAAATGTGTCGAAAGGGGTCACAAGGACTTTCTAAGGGTCCAAACACTTGATAAGGCATACTAGGACCCCTAAGAAGTACTTATGACCCCTTTCGACACATTTTAATGCTCAAGTGTGTTGGAAGGGGTCATAGGACCCCTTAGGACACACTTGAGGGTTAAAATGTTTCAAAAGGGGTCATGAGGACTTCATAGGGGTCCTAATACATGATAAGGAGTACTAGGACCCCTAGGAAGTCCCCATGACCCCTTTTAACACATTTGAATGCTAAAGTGTGTTCGAAGGGGTTGTAGGACCCCTTAGGACACACTTGAGGGTTCCAATGCATTGAAAGGGGTCATAAGGACTTCCTAGGGGTCCTAATGCATGATAAGATGCACTAGGAGGCCTAAGAAGTCCCCATGACCCCTTTCAACACATTGGAACCCTCAAATGTTTCCTAAGGGGTCCTACAACCCTTTCAAATACACTTGAGCTTTCAAATGTTTTGAAAGGGGTCATGGGGACTTCTTAGGGGTCCTGATGTGTGATAAGGCATACCAGGACCCCTAGGAAGTCCCCATGACCCCTTTCAACACATTGGAACCCTCAAGTGGGTCCTAAGGGGTCCTACGACCCCTTCAAATAAACATGATCATTCAAATGTGTCAAAAGGGGTCATGGAGACTTCCTAAGGGTCCTAATGTGTGATAAGGCATACTAGGACCCCTAGGAAGTCCCCATGACCCATTTCGATGCATTTAAATGATCAAGTATATTCAAAGGGTTTGTAGGACCCCTTAGGACACACTTGAGGGTTCAAATGTGTTGAGAGGGGTCATTAGGACTTCCTAGGAGTCCTAACACATGATAAGATGTACTAGGACCCCTAGGAAGTCTCCATGAACCCTTTCGACACATTATAACCCTCAAGTGTGTCCTAAGGGGTCTTATAACCCATTCTAACATACTTGAGCATTCAAATGTGTCCAAAGGGTTCATGGGGACTTCCAAGGGGTTCTAACACGTGATAAGGCATACTAGGACCCCTAGGAAGTCCTCATGACCCCTTTTGACACATTTGAACCCTCAAGTGTGTCCTAAGGGGTCCTACAACCCCTTTTAACACACTTGAGAAATCAAATGTGTGAAAAGGGGTAATGGGGACTTCCCAGGGGTCCTAATGCATGATAGATCATGCTAGGACCCCTAGGAAGTTTCCATGACCCCTTTTGACACATTGGAATGCTCAAGTGTGTCCTAAGGAGTCGTAGGACCCCTTAGGACAAACTTGAGGGTTAAAATTTGTCAAAAGGGGTAATGTGGACTTCCTAGGGGTCCTAACATGTGATAAGGCATACTAGGACCCCTGGGATGTCCCCATGACCCCTTTGGACACATTTGAATGCTCAAGTGTGTCGGAAGGGGTTGTAGGACCCCTTAGGACACACTTAAGGGTTCAAATATGCCAAAAGAGTTCATGGAGACTTCCTAGGGATCCTAGTATGCCTTATTATGTGTTAGGACCCCTAGGAAGTCCTCATGATGCCTTTGGACACATTTGAATGCTCAAGTTTGTCAGAAGGGGTTGTAGGACCCCTTAGGACACACTTGAGGGTTGAAATATGTTGAGAGGGGTCATGAGGATTTTGTAGGGGTCTTGATGCATGATAAAATGTACTAGGACCCCTAGGAAGTCCCCATGACACCTTTCGACACATTGAAACCCTCAAGTGTGACCTAAGGGGTCCTACGACCCCTTCCAACACACTTGAGAATTCAAATGTGTCCAAAGGGGTCATGGGGACTTCCTAGGGGTCCTAACACATGATAAGGCATACTAGGACCCCTAGGAAGTCCCCATGACCCCTTTCGACATATTTGAACCCTCAAGTGTGTCCTAAGGGGTCCTACGACCCCTTCCAACACACTTGAATATTCAAACGTGTCAAAAGGGGTCATGGGGACTTACCAAGGGTCCTAATGCTTAATAAGGTGTACAAGGACCCCTAGGAAGTCCCCATGACCCCTTTTGACACATTGGAGTGCTCAAGTGTGTCCTAAGGAGTCGTAGGACCCCTTAAGATACACTTGAGGGTTCAAATGTGTTGAAAGTGGTCATGCAAATTTCCTAGGGGTGATAACATGTAATAAGGCATACTAGGACCACTGGGAAGTCCCCATGACCCCTTTAGATATATTTGAATGCTCAAGTGTGTTATAAGGGGTCGTAGGACCCCTTAGGATGCACTTGAGGGTTCAAATGTGTTGAAAGGGGTCATGAGGACTTCCTAGGTGTCCTAACGTGTGATAAGATGTACTAGGACCCCTAGGAAGTCCCCATGAACCATTTCGACACATTGGAACCCTCAAGTATGTCCTAAGGGGTCCTACGACCCCTTTCAACACACTTGAGCATTCAAATGTGTCTAAAGGGGTTATGGGGACTTCCTAGGGGTCCTAGTACTCCTTATCACATGTTAGGACCCCTAGGAAGTCCTCATGACCCCTTTTCACACATTGGAACCTTCAAGTGTGTCCCAAGGGGTCCTACGACCCCTTCAGAAACACTTGAGCATTCAAATGTGTCCAAAAAGGTCATGGGGAATTCCTAGGGGTCCTATTGTATGATAAGGTGTACTAGGACCCCTAGGAAGTCCTGATGAGCCCTTTTGACACATTGGAATGCTGAAGTGTGTCCTAAGGAGTTGTGGGACCCCTTAGGACACACTTGAGGGTTCCAATGTTTTGAAAGGGGTCATGAGGACTGCCTAGGTGTCCTAACATGTGATAAGATGTACTAGGAACCCTAGGAAGTCCTCACGACCCCTTTAGAAACATTTGAATGTACAATTGTGTTCGAAGGGGTCGTAGGACCCCTTAGGACCCACTTGAGGGTTCCAATGTGTTGAAAGGTGTCATGGGGACTTCCTAGGGGTCCTAGTACACCTTATCATGCAATAGGACCCCTAGGAAGTTCCCATGACCCCTTTTGACACATTTGAAAGCTCAAGTGTGTCTAAAGGGGTCCTACGACTCTTTCAGACACACTTTATCTTTCAAATGTGTCGAAAGGGGTCATGGGGACTTCCTAGGGGTCCTAGTGCATTTTATCACATGTTAGGACCCCTAGGAAGTCCTCATCACCCATTTTGACACATTGGAACCCTCAAGTGTGTCCTAAGGGGTCCTACAACCCCTTCAGACATAGCTGACCATTTAAATGTGTCAAAATGAGTCATTGGGATTTCCTAGGAGTCCTAGTACTCCTTATCACATGTTAGGACCCCTAGGAAGTCCTCATGACCCCTTTTGACACATTTGAACCCTCAAGTGCCTGCTAAGGGGTCCTACGACCCCTTCCAACACACTTGAGCATTCAAATTTGTCCAAAGGGGTAACAGGGACTTCCTAGGGGTTGTAACCCATGATAATGCATAATAGGACCCCTTAGGACACACTTGAGGGTTCCAATGTATTGAAAGGATTCATGAGGACTTCCTAGGGTTCCTAACACGTGATAAGATGTACTAGGATTCCTAGGAAGACCCCATGACCCCTTTTGACACATTAGAACCCTCAAGTGTGTCCTATGTGGTCCTACGACCCCTTCAGACACACTTGAACATTCTAATGTGTCAAAAGGGGTCATGGGGAATTCCTATGGGTCCTAGTATGCCTTATCATGCATTAGGACCCATAGGAAGTGCCCATGACCCCTTTCAACACATTTGAACCCTCAAGTGTGTCCTAAGGGGTCTTACGACTCCTTAGGACACACTTGAGCATTCTAATTTGTCAAAAGGGCTGATGGGGACTTCATAGGGGTCTTAGTATGCCTTATCATGCGTTAGGACCCCTGGGAAGTTCCATGACCCCTTTGGACACATTTGAATGCTTAAGTGTGTCACAAGGGGTCATAGGACCCCTTAGGACACACTTGAGGGTTCAAATATGTTGAAAGGCATCATGAGGACTTCCTAGGGGTCCTAACACATTATAAGGAGTACTAGGACCCCTAGGAAGTCCCCATGACCCCTTTTGACACATTTCAATGCTCAAGTTTGTCTGAAGGGGTCGTAGGACCCCTTAGGACACACTTGAGGGTTCCAATGTGTTGAAAGGGGTAATGAGGACTTCCTAGGGGTCGTAACATGTGATAAGATGCACTCGGACCCCTAGGAAGTCCCCATGACCCTTTTCAACACATTTGAAAGCTCAAGTGTGTTCGAAGGGGTCCTAACCCCTTCGAACACACTTGAGCTTTCAAATGTGTCGAAAGGGGTCATGGGGACTTCCTAGAGGTCCTAATACATGATAAGGCATGCTAGGACCCCTAAGAAGTTCCCATGACGCCTTTTGACACATTGGAACCCTCAAGTGGCACTAGTACATTTGACCTAGTTTTTCTACCAAAACTTTTGACCAAAAAATTAAAAGGTTTTGCTTGGTCGGATTATAGAAGGAAAACTTCATTTTTTATTAAATTTATGCCTTTATTTGTTGAAATATTGAAAAATCCTGTGGTAGTCAAAATTTTGATAAACACGGTTATAACTTTAAATAAAAAGGGCATTTCATTTCTCATTTCATTATTCCCGATTGACAAAATAGAAGGGTAGTGCGTGCGCGAAGGAGATTGAGTGGCTGAAACCTTAACCTGGGGTTTTGGAGGTTTTTTCATTCTTTCTATCAACTATTTAATTTATTGGATACCCAATTAGTATTATCATTTTCTTCTTTTATTCATTGATTTATGCTTCGAGACTGGTTAGCTAACTATCTTCAAGTTACATACATTTTGACCTTTGTATGGATAAAGAAAACAAAAGACTTTTATTTTAACTCCAATGGAGGCTGAATGGTTCTCCAATCGATGGAGAAAAGGTTCACATTATAGGCCCATCGATCTACTAGTATGGGTTACAGTTGCAAACCCTAATGATATAGTTTCATGAAATAGTATATTCTCTAGTGCTGCACCCAAATCATTAGATGACAAAAGTATAAATAGACAAGTAAACCCTAGCTCTATAGCTACATTATTGATTATTGATTAACCTTGGGCTATTAGGGTAAGTGGGATTGTGTTGTTCACTACATTGGTAGTTTTGTTTGAGCCAAAATGATATTGAGATGGATGATTTTTAAAGAACTTGTTATCATTTTTTTTTTCCAGTGGTGCCAATAATTTAGAATACATATTTGTTCATGTCTTTAATTTCAATGATGTAGTTTTATATCTGTGAGCATCTCTTGATGTAAGGAATACAAGTGAAGCATTGAAGCTTACAAGGGTCTGGCCGTAAAAGAAATGGCTACTCCACTAAGTGGGATGATAAAATAAATTGGATGTTGAACTCATAATAACTGACTCATAGAAGATATGGTAACTCAGGTACTTAAAGAATTAGTAGTGGACTCACAGAACCTCGCTCATAGAAAAAATGGTGGCTGAGATTGTTGCAAGGTCTTGAGAGCTAAAAGCATTAAAATGAGTCGAGTAGTGAACTCACAATGAGATTGTTGCAAGTTCTTGAGAACTAAATGCATTAAAATGAGTCGAGTAGTGAACTCACAAGAGTTCAGAGTGAAAATCATAACTTGAGGAATGGATTGTTGAAAGCATGGTTTGAGTCTTAAGCTTGCAAGACACGGGTCATTGAATATAGTTGTAAAGAATGAGATGGTAGAAGAATTAATTAAGTATAAATATGTCACATGGTTTTCAAAAAACTATAGCCAAGAATGAAGTCGGGTTATTTGGTGCAAGCCATTGTCATGACCAAATCATTATTGATTATAGCTACAAACGTAATTGACCAACATTAATTATCAATAAAAAAATCAACATAATCTATGTGATAACTAACATCGTTAACTGGTCATGTCAATTGATCAGCAAGAGACATAGTATAACTTGTGATTTATCTTTAATAATTGATCCAAATAAAGAAGAAAATTCATTTACAAGATCACCTTAGTTGTCTAAACTAGAGACAAGGACATTACAAAGAAGATTTTATTATGAGAAGATTGCAGCAATATGATCTTCATGACATTTGCAGATTAGACTTTATATAAAAATACTGGATTTAATCAAAGTCTATGGTTGTCATAATTCTAACCAACATGGGAATATAACTTTAAAAAAAACATAGGGATTTCATTTCATTTTGTTTTGTTTTGTTTTCCATGTGCGGAAAAGTAGAGGTGAAAGAAAAGGGATTTTATGTCGATCCACCACCTATGCATCACCTAGCCTCGACTCCACCTGTAAGAACCACTCTTCATCTATAACAAATACACTCATCTTTGGTTTTTTAGTCTTTGAAAAAGTTCTCGTGCTGCATTTATATTTTTTTGCATTCAATTTGTAGCATTTCTATGGTTTCAAGAGTGGTTCTATCAATAGACGGATTGATACATCTTATCTTCAAGAAGTTCATATTTTTCCAAGCCCTGTTTTGGTCTCTGGTTCAATGATTGTATGCACGAATAATCCATACATTGTGTTCTACACTGGCAATGAATGAATTAAAGGGTTTTTGTAATGTCTCATGTTAGGACTATGTAATATAGCTATCAAATTTCAATGCTCATGTACTTCTGTAATGTTCCCTTAAGGGATTTCTAAGGATTTTGTCTATATTTTTATAGTTCAAACTATAATATTCTCCTTTCTATATAGCTCCAAAGTCAATTATTTATCTGATATGAATGGTAAGTTTGTATTAAATAGGATGTGCTCAGATATATCATTTTGAATACCATTATCCATCTATTTGATTGAATTACAAAACCCCTATCAAGTTCAGATCAGATTGGAACCCAACTTAATAGTCATCACCTAGCCTCGACTATACCTGTAAGAACCACTCTTCATCTATAAAAAATACACTCATCTCTGGTTTTTTAATCTTTGAAAAAGTTCTTGTGTTGCATTTATATTTTTTTGCATTCAATTTGTAGCATTTCTAGGGTTTCAAGATTGGTTCTATCAATAGAAGGATTGATACATCTTATCTTCAAGAAGTTCATATTTTTCCAAGCCCTATTTTGGTCTCTGGTTAAATGATTGTATGCATAAAGAATCCATACATTGTGTTTGGAAATGACCGAATTCAAGGGTTTTTGTAATGTCCCGTGTTAGGAATATGTAATATAGCTATCAAATTTCAATGCTCGGGTACTTCTGTAATGTTCCCTTAAGGGATTTCTAAGGATTTTGTCTATATTTTTACAATTCAAACTATAATATTCTCCTTTCTATATAGCTCCAAAGTCAATTCTTTATCTGATATGAATGGTAAGTTTGTATTAAATAGGATGTACTTAGATATATCATTTTGAATACCATTATCCATCTATTTGATTGAATTACAAAATCCCTATCAAGTTCAGATCAGATTGGAACCCGACTTAATAGTCATCAATGTAAAGGAAAAATATTAGAAAGAATTGATATATCTAAGCACATCCTATTTAATACAAACTGATCTGAACTTGATAGGGGTTTTGTAATTCAATAAAATAGATGGGTAATGGTATTCAAAATGATATTACTAAAAGATCTAAAGCTTCTAAATATAATATCAATCTGATAATTAATTTCTACTTCTTTATAAGCCATTTTGAGATATCTTGTTTCTCAGATCAAAGACTCATTTTATTCCATGATCAATCTTCTTTCTTTATCTAGGTCGATTTGGCCAAGAATATCTTGAAAGAGTGGTTCTATTGTAAAGATGGTTATAGTGATTGATTCCTCATATATATATATATATATATATATATATATATATATATATATATATATATAGAAACAATGAAACTAAGAATGGTGCCTTGTTCTGGTCTATTGAATTATTATCAATGAAATTTTTTAAGCATCTTGAATATGAATGGACTACAAGCTATCATTGTTTCAGATTAAATTATTAGTTTATGAGATGGAGGTATGAGAGGCTATGCCACAATTGAATAGTTGTGCTTGATTAATCTTTATATCCCTGTTATAAACCATAGCTTGTATAGTCTCCTATTTTTAAGTCTCAAAATAATTCACTTATGTAAGACACTGGTGTGTACTCTATGCTTTCTGATCTACATGCATACTTCTCTCCACCAGTTACAGCCTAATCTGCCTGATGATTATAACAGTCGCCAACTTGTGAAAACAATATTGAGTCTCAATGTGTAATGTAGTCCTCTCCAACTCATGCTTTAGGAGCTTATATAATAATCAACTGATTAATGTTTTTGGTTTTGATGTAAATTCTATTAAGACATTTTTACCACCAACTCACTTATGTTTGGAGTATTCTCCATATTCCATAATCTTGGCCCAAATTTATTTATCTCACTGATAATAATTAGAAATGAAATATTTGTATTTCATTGCTTACCATATTTATCTATCGAATATGAATTAATCCCCTTCAATGATGATAAATGTTGATGGCAGTCCCAAGTATAGCTTGAATGAAATATTAATTCCTCAATGTGTTCCTCTCTTTGAGACTCTTAAATGTTTTTGTTTTAATTTCTAACTTTTTAATTCAAATTACTATTTATAAAGTTAAATCTTAAATGTCAAAGATCATATCAGATAGATTTAATTCTATTTCAAGCATAATTGGTAAGGGTGATGGTATGTTTCTTGATTACACCCCCACCAAAATTTAAACTCTTTGAGGTATGTATGATATAACAAATGAGACCAGTACCATAAATAGGATTTAAGAGATAAGAGCAAGTGGCCCACTTAGACATAAGGGATATCCAATGGCAGAATGGATACTTCTCAGCTTGAAAGATATTAGCAAATTTTGGCCTTATTGGAGTACTCAAATAAGGCCAAGATCCTACCCTTACCCATTTTGATAGAACAGATACATAGTGGTAGAATAGATTCCCCCACACTAAGAAACCTGATAGAAGATGCCAACACCAAGAAACCAATAGAAGATGCCAACGAAACACTTAATAATGAAGATCCTCAATCTCTTGGCATTATAATTATCTCAGAATATCAATCTTCTAAATGGAATTCTACACTTTTCTCCTCTCTTAGGCATCTATTGCAATAAGAACTCCTTATCCAACCTCTTAGAACCTATAACAAACTTGTTAGAAACATGAAAAGAAAACATGTTAGAAATTCCATCATTTGTCTGTTGTTTGGGACAATCACCATAGAATTATTTGGACTATCTCTCCTCTTGCCTTGTAAGGTTAAAATGGTCTTTTTTTCTTCTCTCCATGAATAGACCCTTACCATCTTGCACTTGTGCAATGATAGGACACAAATGTGTGCACATAACTATATCTTCTTCAATCACACTACTCTTCCAATTTTCCATCTTTTGTTCACTACCATAATCATCAGTTTTTAGAACCATTAGTGATGCTCCAATCTTCTAATCCTCTTTCATAGATCTCTTTCTTGTGTGACTCTTGAAATCAACATACTCTTTCTTTCCAAAATAGATAACCCTTATCTCATATGAAGAATTATTTTTGCAAAGGCTTGAGAATAAACTTGTTACCATCCTTATGAACAAGTATTCTTGTACCCATCATATTTTCCTTCTTAGGGACTGCCAAGGTCTTCCTAAGAGGATGTGACAACATGTCATTGGTACTATATCACACAAAAATCTCTCCTTGTACTCAACAATAGAAAAATCTACATAATCTTGTTCCCTACTCATAAGACTTTTCTCATCACTCATTCATGAGGCTCTATATGGTCTATCATGTGCAAATTTCTTCAAATGCAACTTCAAAATGAGATTGTTGATTGCAAAACCCCTGTACATGACAGTCAAGAACAACTTGTATTCTCTACCTTAAAACTTCATGAAAATAATGAAATAAATACAAGGAAATGATAATAAATCAATATACCATCATGCATATAGAGAGTTAAGCAATTCTGCTCAGTGGGCAAGGCTTTGGTCTCAGCTTTGCCTAACTTGAAAGGTGCTCTGGCATATCAATATTTCTTTTTGAAATGTAGTAATCTAGACAACACATTTATCTCTATAATAAAATATCATTCAATTTAACATTTTGCGTGTTAGTTTTTATTTTTTGATTTCTTCAGATCAGGCCTATACGTTCCAAGCATTGCTCTTCTTGCAACCGTTGTGTTGAGAAATTTGATCACCATTGCCCATAGATTTCTAACTGTGTTGGCAAGGTGAGGTTTAGGTACAGTACAAAAGTTGCTAACTAGATATTTTGTCATTATCCTCACAATCTTTTATCTTTATGAGAGTTAATCTATTTTTAGACTTACCCAAAATATTAGAGAACATAACTTAGAAAGTACTTGAATTCAATGCAATCTTTATGTTGTACAATAGTAAAAAAATTTCACCCTACCAAAAGACATCTTCATAAAATCTATGCTACTTAACCATATTCTCATTTCACCATAGCTTACCCCAAACACATTATATAAGGCAGGAACTTTTATGCTTGTGTCCTTTGTTCTATTGGCTCACCCATAGATTTCTGTTTTAGTTTCTTCTTATCTTTAATTTTTTCTAAGGAATTTGTTTATAGTAGACATACACTATCAAGCAAGGAAGAGGTTGTGATCAAGGATACACACCTCATCCATTCATGTTGTAGCTATTGGAAGTTATTCAAAGCTTCTATTCAAATTGAATAATATTTTAGCTTACGCCTCTGGCCAAAACTAATAGAATGCCTATGCTAGGAGCATTGTAGTAGTGTTTTTGTTTTCTAAACTCACAATAGAGATTCTTCAACATTGTGCCATCTTCATTATTTAAGTGGAATAGAGATTCTTCAACATTGTACCAACCTGTATCACCTATAATGTTTCCTTGCTTATGAAGAGGAATAGTATCACCAAAACACATTATTATCTTGTCTTTATCCCTGCAAGTCAGTGGTATTAACTGAAATTTCTCTTTGCCTTTGTGAACAATATATGTATCAACTCTTATATGCACAACAACACAGGTGATGAACATTTAGATTTGCCTAAGTAGTACTTTGAGTAGTCCTCCTACACGTACTATTGTGAAAATAATCACAAGTCCATTTGTTGGAGGGCTACTCAAAGTACACATGTTTGGAGGTCTAAAGGAAACAAGAGAATTTGAAGAGTCACGAGTCTTAAGATTGTACTTAATATAGCCAAGCTTCCTTCAATGGTACATTCAAACATGAAACAAACCATTCTTAAACCAGATTAAACTAGTAAACCAAAGGACATACTAATTATAAGTAAACTAGTAAACCAAAGGACATGCTTTTACTACTAAGTCTATGTTTTTTGGGCATACTGATTATAAGTACTTGACATATATCGCAAATGTTGCTAATTAAGGTTGGCGGGATGATTACGCCTATCCTGAAAAAGGACTATCAAATCATTATGCTTTCAAATCAATTACCTATCGACATATCCCTTGCGAGGGAGAGAAGCCAAACACATAAAGAACATGCACATAAACACGGGTGGTCCCACAATAGTCTATCCCACTTTTTGGCCAACTTTGACACAGAGATCAACATTCTGATAAAAATCTTCACTTTCGAACACTTGTTGCTGCAAAACTATTAGGAATTTGAAGATGATGTAAACTAGAGTCTTTTAGAATTTTCTTTCTAGTTTCTAAATATATATATTTTTAAAAACAAAAATTCATTAAAATTCATTTTTCCTTCTCCTTCGAAAAGTGGTTTGTGTGAAAAACTATGTTTTTAAGGAGTTATTGTCACTTGGATCAACATAACTTTGTTTTAAAATATTATAACTATGGAATTATTTCAAGATTATATTTGTAACTTCAATATCTAAAGGACACAATTGGTTTCATTCATTTTGGGTCAATATTTTATAGTTTATTTAGTTCTAAAGTGATAGTAACTATAATTTAGACATGTAAGGTCACTTGGATCGCTCTAACTTGATTTGTGTATATCGAAATTTATTTTTTCTTTTTTATATAGAAAGGTAACACAAACACTCTTTTCCTACATATTTTTCATAATTTTTTTTTGTAATTTACTATTTTTCCCAAAGTCTTGAAGAGATAGGTTGTTGAATGACCAAACAACCTATGTTTAGTTGAAGTAATATTTAAAAGTGATAATGAACATAATATGTATTAAAATTATATTCATTAGAAAGCTTGTTTTGAATAGCATCATACTACATAGATAGGTTTTTTAAATGGATTCATTTCATCTATCAGAACATAAAATCGAAGTGATTTTTTGTCAGCATTTTAATAGGTGCAAAGGAGACTCCATTGTAGGTATGAATGAGGAGTATAGATTTTTTTTTAATCTAATAGGCTTTGAGCTAACCATTTATAATTAATTCCTTCAAATGGAGCCTCTCAAGGATTAAATCATCATATTTTATTAAAAATGTGTTATTTCAGCAAAAATCAGCATGTCTAAAAAAGTGGGACACGCTATTCTGGGACCATCCACACGGCAACTAAAAAACTTAAATGGAATACACCAAGAAGTACCAAATGATGAATGCTCAATTGTTGTAATGGAAAAGTAATATCAGAACCATCCATTTCTAGAACTTGATTTTTCTATAGTCCTAATGATTTTTCTTATTTCTTGTCTGTGCTTGGTGACAGGATTTTGAACATTGTTGACATACTTAAATGGAATACACAATACCAAATGATGAATGCTCAATTGGTTTAATGGCAAAGCATCAGAACTGTCTATTTCTAAAATTTGATTTTGTATAGTCTTAATTATTTTTCTATATTCCTAATGATTTTGAAAATTGTTGACAAAGAGTGTTTCTTTTTTTGATTATAGTATAAATGATTTTTCTATAGTCGTAATGATTTTTCTTATTTCTTGTCTTTTGTCCCTTTTTAATTTCCTATGTCTGTGCTTCATGACAGGATTTTGTCACCTTCTTTTGATGGTATATTTCATTCACTCTATGTGGAATACTATTTTGTTCACTATTTTATTTTAGCTTCATATTTCTTTCATTTTTCATATACATAGAGACTACACATGCTGATAAAAAAATGAGCTATTTGATTTAGATTTACTTTTCATTATTGTAAATGGTTAATATTTTTGATGGTACTCCTTGGTGTATTTCGTATAAAAATAATCATATAAAAATAATAAATGTAGTAATGATGGTGTGGTGCATTATTGATATAGGCTTGATGACTCTTGTCAATGTGCCAAACTGTCAATGTGGTGGTGGGTAGTGTGTGTTGAAGACTTCAGGGACACCGAACAACCCTGGATGACAATTTTGGTGCTGCCCAAATAGAAAAAAGATTGTTAATGTGTATATATTTAATGTTTCTAATGTAAATACTATTCATTATAATATAAGAACTAATGTAGATTGGGTATTGTTGCCCAAAATTTTCCTATCATTCATTTTTGGCCACGATCCTTTTTTTTTCCAAAAAGAAGTGCTCAAGCATTGAAAGTCCAGTGTGTTTTCTACCTTTTGGCCTGAAAACCAAGTGTGTTTTTGACCTTCTCTCTGAAGGCTCAGGATGTTTTTGCCTTTTGGTCTAAAAGCTCAGTGTGTTTTTGACCTTCACTTTGAAAGCTTGGTGTGTTTTCGACCCCTTCTATGTTTTGGAATTCTTCCTCTGGTGGCATTCATTTCATAAATGTGCAACTCTGACCTGGTGGGGCCCCGTGGCTGGCTTTTCTCAAACTCTTGTGGTTGTCGCCTGTTCGTAAGGAATATTCCTTGCCCTTGTGATCATGCGACAGGATGACACTTGTCAGTGGGCCGAGTGGTTATTTTTGAAGAATGTTAGCAGTCTGGCGCATGATCACATAGCCCCTTTTTAGGCTATGTGAACATGTGACAAACCGTTAGCCACACCGGTTGGAGGTTACAGGTTGTTGTGGACCCGAGATGCAAGTGTGGTAAAGATCTGATAGTGGTCGCATGTTCGCATGGGATCTTCTGACCCCATGTGATCATGCGACAACCTTTCGATAAAATTCTTCTATCAAGGGTCCATTCTCAGAGGGTTGATGAGGTGTTGATAACTGAGTGACTGGGATGAATAATAGAATGCCAAGTGGCGTAAGTAGGCCCAGGGCTAGTAGGCTTTGCATGGTTGCACAGTTGGAGGATCTCTCACAGTCGCCATATAGACCCAGAGGTAAAGAAGGTTATTCAGCGACTTGGAGATTGCTTTAGTCGCGGGTTCTCAGGGTTTAACACTAGTTAATAAAAGGATTACAAGATTTAGTGAATCCCTTTGTCGCTAAGTCTCTAGATATGATTGGGTTAAATTAAAGGTTAACGTCATGCTTGGGCCTGGCAGTTAATTTTATTCAGCGATCTTGCGACTATGTGTTCGTGCAATCTCTCATTTCTGGTGGTTAAGTCCTTAGCATCTTGCGACCTGGTGGGTAGTTATCTTTCCTTTAGTCGCTAAGTCTCCAGATGTTTGGCAGTCTCGGCTATGCGGTTAAAGATAAAGTAAGATCTATAGCTGACGCATGATCGGAAAGAATATTTGAAGGGTATGAGATCTTGCGCCCGCCATCTGATTGGAATCTCAGTTTGCGGATGCGCGGTTGCACAGTTAGAGTTTTTGCGTGGTCACTGGATCTAGCTGGGGTTAAGGAAAAGTTAAGCGACTCTACAACTAAAGTGAAAATGAACCCGAGGTAAGCCAGGGTTAAGTTTGCAGTGCGGTCTTGCTGGCCCGAGGGGTCTTGTGTGGAAGATTCTAAAAGGGCTTGTCGCATGATCGCGTGAAGGCCTTTTAGCTCATGCGATCATGCGACTGGTGACCTTTTCAAAGCGGTGTGGTCATGGGTCCAGCCATACGATTGGCTCCTGTTGGGCCATGTGGCAAGATTTGGCAAGTGTGATGTCTTGAGGGTCTCGAGAGTCTATGTGGTGATAGGGCAAGTTTTTGAAAAATCTTGTTGCATGATCGGATGAAGGCCTTTCAGCTCATGCAATCATGCGACCATTGCTTTTTCAAAGTAGTGTAGCCTATTTTTGCGGACTCTCTTCCAAGGTGAATGTTGCAGGCGCAGGTAGCTCAAGAAATTTATGTCGCTAGGGCATGCACAGTTAAGGGAAGATGATGAGGAGGTCTGGGCAGTTGTTAGGGGTCATTTTTTGTCTTGACAAGGTACCAGTGTGCATTCATGGCATGAATTTGTGTAGAAAAGAGTGGTAAATCCAGGTTGTTTATCTCCAGGTTGATTATAGTACAGGGTTGGGGCACACAAATGAAATATCTGATCGGCTATGATATTTACAAAGTACATTTATGATCAGAAGTGATTGGTTTTAGGGTGGATTATTTTATGCATATCTATGTAGCCCTAATTGGGATATTTTTTGATTCCTGCCTTTGTGCAGGGGATGTATATATTCTTTTTTTGGAGCCTGTAGTGCTTAGAATCTGGCAATTGTAAGAAAGAAAGTTTCTTTCCCAAAGGTTATTGAAGGCATTCTTTCTACCCCTTAACTTTTTTTCAATTGTAAAATTCTCATTGATTGTTCAGATACTGAAGATATTTTATGACATTTCTCCTGTCTTTATCTTCTTATGTGAGTTATCTCTTAATGGTTTTCAGTATTTTTACATGTTTCTCAGTGATAGCTTAGGGTTCTTGGTCCTTCTTGTTTTTTGCAATTTCATGCATTATTGTGGGTGATTGGATGTGAATGTCACTATGGGTATACTTTAAACCCCTTAACAATCATGTCTCATTCCTATGCCTAGTTGTAGGAGCATATGTTGTTTGCAGGTCATAAATTGTGCCTGAATCTTCGGTAATGCTATTGTTTGTGAAAACCATCTTTTCCTAAAATAGCCTCTTTCTATTTTGGACCTTCTTATGAAATATTTATGCAAGCCTATTCAAAGAGTTGTGATCTCCTAGACCTAATCTTTTCACTGGTTTCATTCCTCTATACTGAGATTCATACCCTAGTTTCGGTGCATCACCTAGTAGGTAGATTTGCTTTCAGTCATTTCCCTTTCCATGCACTCCTTCTATCCCTTTCCCTCAAAAGTTTACTTTCTTGTTTAAGAGAAAATCAAGGTGATTATCCAAGAGGAACTAGCCTAGAATCTGGTGGTCTCATCTTGGTTAGCAAAAGGTCCCACAACCTTGAGATGATTCCCATGTTATACTGGATTATCAAGACTACGAGAGCTTGAGATCAAAAGTGCAAATTTAGTGTATAACATTTCTGGCATGCCTGATGGGATAGTAAGAAGTTCATTTGTTGAAAATTATGTCATCTCTGATATGCAGATTACATAATACAGACCTTTAGAGGTTGTTCTATCAAGTATATTTGGCGACTCCACTAGTTTCAAAGATTCAGGCCAACCTTGCTTAAGGTTTATGAGAAAGATCGAGACTAGAAGCTCAAAGCCTACTGAATTTTTAGAGTTGCCCTTGAAAAGAAGCTACAAAGGTAGGTCAACTCAGAGAAGATCTCCTGCAAGAAGAGTCCAATCTACACCTCCTGATATTTCAGAGAGGAGACCTTTCCTCTTTCATTTCAAAAGAAGAGGCAGATCTCTGACTAGAGATCTAGAAGAAGAAGAAGATCCAAATCTAGCAAGTACAGCTCATATAGTTGTTAATCTTTAGGTTACACCTCCTACAATGGCTAAATTTTTTTCCTTTGCACCTTTCAATTAGGGGAGCCCTTTAAATTTTGCAGTGCATCATGATGTGCCCTTGGTGGCATTAAAGAGTATACCTGATTTCATAGGGGAGGGACAGACAACAACCTTTGAGCACATAAGAGATGTGACCACCATTTGCAGCATACACAACATTACTCAAGAGGATGTGGCCACCAAATTATTAGCAGCATCTCTAAAAGGTAAGGATCTAGAGTGGTTTAGAACTTTAACTGTTGGTTCTATTACTTCATGGGATGAATTAGGGGATGCATTAAGCAAGAATTTTGAGGATATATCAGATAATTTGTCTCTAGTTGAGCAATTAACAACTATAAAGAGAGACCCTCAACAGCAAATGATAGATTATAATAGTAGATTCCTTAAAACATGGAATAGAATCCCAGTCTCTGTAAGACCATCAGCTGACCATGCCTTCCTGTACTACTTGCAAAGTCTAAATAAACAAATTTTTGTCATGATCCAGTCTATGGGTGGTACCACTTTACCCCAAGCCTTTGACACTGCTGTCAGGGCTGAAAATTGTTTGATCCAAGCAGGCATGATATAGAGAAGACCTCCAATGCCTATCTTCCCTAATCTTCAGCCCATTGCACTTGCACAAGTACCCCCATTTACCCCTATTCCAACAATATCAGCACCTCAAGCTAGTACTAGTAGTCAGGAGCATGCTGCAACAAATTTCTCCCAAGGGTTGCAAGAGGTGAAGAGTAGTCAGCAAACTAGTATACAAGAAATGACAAACTTGCCGCAGACTCTAACCAAAGAGGTCACAAACTTGAAGAAACAAAACCAAGGCATCAGGCCACCCTTCCAATCACAAGGCCAAAGTCCTAATCAGCAATACCAAAATCAAGGATAGCCTTATCAACAAAATAGGCCACCATACCAAGGAGGCTATCAAGGGCAAAGACAAAATTTTAATCAAAGACCATTCCAACCATATAACCTTGCACCTCTTAATTTTGTAAATCTAGTCAGGGATATGGTTCCCAGTCAAAACAATATGGCCATGGATAATGAATGGTGTTTCCCTTGCAATCAGCCTCATAATCAGGCTACGTGTTCTAATGGATGGATGAACCAAGCACTAATGGTTCAAAATGCTTCAAAAGCTCAAACAGAAGCTCCTTCTAGTGGGACAGCTCCTCAACAAGAAACACAAGAGAATGAGATTGCTCTTTTCAATTGGGAGCAACTAGATTTCAATGGAGTCAATGATGAAGCTACTTTTGTTGCCTGCACAAGAGAAAAAAGAAGAGCCCAAGACATGGAGAGAGTAGATTCTAGTACTAAGGCCACTACATTTGTAGAGCCACTATAGCAAGTTGCCCCTATCACATCCAAGGAGGCCCCTGTCTTCACAAGTAAAGAAGGCCAAGTTTCAAAAGAGGCAGAACTCATCATAGTAAAAGCACAACAAAGAGTACACACTGTGGCACCTTATAATATTGTAGACAACATGAAGAAGGTGAATGTCACCATGTCTATGTGGGACTCTTTGTCTATTCCAGGATAACCTGAAATTTTGGAGAAGGCCATGAGAGAGGTAGCGAATCTTCAACCTGCAAAAGAAACTGCAAAACCAGTGTTGGTCAACACTGATCAAGAAAAGGAGACTCCAACTAGCAACTCCAAGGCCAATACCATGCAAGGTAGGAATCTAAAGCCACCTCCCTTTTACGTATCTTTAATTATTGGGAAATCTTTAGTGCATAATTGTATGGTAGATAGTGGAGCTACTAGCACTGTAA
Organism: Chamaecyparis obtusa; assembly: GCA_027943335.1. Taxonomy (NCBI): domain Eukaryota; kingdom Viridiplantae; phylum Streptophyta; class Pinopsida; order Cupressales; family Cupressaceae; genus Chamaecyparis; species Chamaecyparis obtusa. The sequence goes on from BSBK01009493.1 coordinate 456,008, forward strand.
TGCCCAAGAAAGTGGTTGATCAATTAGGACTTAAATATGAACCCTTCCAAAAGAAGGTTACACGACTTGATGGATCCTCAGTCAATACTATAGGTGTGGCCAAGGAAACTAGTCTAATTCTCCATGCTAGTCCTAATTTTTCCATTCTCCTTGACATATATATCATAGATCTTCCTGCATTATTTGCCATATGTCTCTCAAGAGAGTTCACAGCCAAGATAGGAGGTTATCTTTCTTCCGACTAGTCTCACATGCTCTTTCATACAAGGTATGGTACCAAAGTCACCATTAAATTAGAAGCCTTAGCAATACATCATATAGAACCATATGTGTCCAATTCCATCAATACTAATTGTCTTATATTTGATGACAATGATTTCCAAACCACTAGTGAAGCAAGCACCAAAATAGAGAATATCCCTGATATTATCCTAGATGAAAGAACCTCAGAGATCCAAGAGAGTCTTATTTGGGATTTTGGTTTGGGGAGTTATCTGATTCAAGAAAGTGGAGCCATAGAACCAAGCCTTCTCAAAGAATATACTGATTCAGATAATCGGGATAGTCAGGTCTGAGAACTATTTTTTGATGGAGCTATAAGTAGACATGGTTCTGGTGGAGGTACTATGCTAGTGTCCCCGAAAGGATAAAGGTATTATACTGCCTTTAGATTCAGTTTTTCCTGCACCAGCAACACTGCAAAGTATGAAAGTCTGGTTAATGGACTAGAATGGGCTAGAAAAAGAGGGCTTAAAGCGTTAAAAGTATATGGTGACAGTGAAATTGTTGTCAGCCAAGTAAGAGGGATGAGTGCAACCAAAAATGATGTCATGAAAGCATACAAACATAGAGTTTTGGATGCAATTGAATATTTCTATGCTTTCAATATCGTTGCTATCCCTAGAAAATTAAATCAAAATGCTGATAGGTTAGCTGCTATTGGCTCTTAGTTTGACATCCCCAATAGCATTTCAAAAGAAGTAGATCAACAACACATCAAGATTATTGTTAGACCTTCAATTCTAGATAATATTATTAGTTGGCAAGTGTTCGACAATGATGAACAAATTTTGTAGTTCTTGTTTGAAGAAGATGTCTTTTCAAGGCACAATCAAAAGAGGTTATCATAGAACTATGGTGATCAAGTGATACAACTTAGATCTAATAAGATGCCTAAAGGTCTTGTCACCTTAGAGACTATCTTCAACAAGGATGATGAAGTCAAGAAAAATAAAGCTAGCCTGGTAGTCCAACAGGAACATTGTGCTGAATTAGAGTTGGAACCAGGTAAGAGCCTACAATTTGGAAAAGTAAACACTAATTCATAAAAGAAAGCTTACACTAAATTATTCAAAGAATTCAGTGATGTTTTTTCATGGGGGTATGGAGACCTCAAGGGTTTTGATCCTACCCTTGCTCAACACACTATTGAATTAGAGCCTAATGCTAAACCAGTAAGGCAAAAGCAAAGGCCTGTTAATCCCAAGCTTGAACCACTTATGCATAAGGAAGTACTCAAACTAATAGAAAGTGGCATCATCTACCCCATCAAACATACTAGTTGGGTTTCCAACCTTGTTCCTTTTTAGGAAGAAGAATGGGGAGCTAAGGTTATGTGTTGATTTCAAGGATTTGAATAGAGCCTCATTAAAAGACTGCCATCCACTACCCTCTATGGAACAAATTCTGCAATGTGTCTCTGGATCTAAGAGATTCTCATTGTTGGATGGCTATTCAGGATACAATCAAATCTTAGTGAAAGAAGAGGATCAATATAAGACTGCATTTACAACCAAGTGGGGAACCATGGCATATCAGAAGATGCCCTTCAGTTTGTCAAATGCAGGTGCTACATTTCAAAAGGCAATGGACATGGCCTTTAAGGGCCTCATGTACAGGTTTGTGCTGGTCTACCTAGATGACATAACTATCTACTCAAAGCATGTAGTAGACCACATCAGACATTTGAGGCAGATTTTTGAAAGATGCAGAGAATTTGGGATATCCCTTAATCCCAAGAAATGTGTGTTTGCAGTTCATGAAGGAAAACTATTGGGATATGTAGTATCCAAAGAAGGAATTACAGTGGAACCTAAGAGAGTTGCAGCCATCTTAGAACTACCATTACCACATCACAAGAAAGGTCTCCAATCTTTCATAGGAAAGATTAACTTTGTTAGAAGATTCTTGCCTAACATTGTAGAGTTACTCAAGCCTTTGACAACCATGTTAAGGAAAGGTTCAGCCTTCAGTTGGACCAAAGAAGGAAAGGTTAACTTCCAAGCTATTAAAGAAGCCTTAACAGAAGCTCCTGCTCTCCTAAACCTGAATTTCAGTAAGGATTTTATCCTTTATTCTTATGGGGGTCATGATGCTATATCTGCGATGTTGACTCAAGAAAATGTTGAAGGATTGGAGCAGCCCATTGCTTTCTTTAGCAAGGGCTTAGAAGGGTATGAACAAAGATACTCTTTTGTAGAAAAACATGTTCTTGCTGTGGTAAAGAGCCTCAAAAAATTTAGACATTTGTTGACCCATAGAAAGGTGCATTTGATGGTTACTCATCCAAGTGTCAAAGAATTTTTGCTTTCTAAAGACCTAAATGAAAAAAAGAGCTGGTTGGATCACTAAGGTGATGGAATATGACATAGATATTCAGACTACCAAGCTGGTTAGAGGAAGAGGTCTTTGTGAGTATCTGGCAGAAGATGGAAGTTCAAAGAAATTGGAATACATAGATGCATCTCTGGTGGTGCATTCTACAGGAGAGCAAGCCAGGGAAACTAGCCGGTTGCCTAATATGATCAATTATTTGAAGACAGGACAATATCCTACAGGCCTAGATTTAGCAAAAAGGAGGTATTACAGGCTACAATCTGTTCCTTTTGTGCTGATAGATGAAATTCTTTTCAGAAAGGATCACAATGGTGTCCTTCTAAGATGCATAGATTCAGAAAGGGTTGCAGATGTCTTATTTGAGTTTCATGATGGAGCTTCTAGTGGCCATTTCTCTCCTAGGACTACAGCTTTTAAGATCATGAGGGCTGGATACTATTGGCCATCTATCTTCAAAGATAGTCATGATTATGTTAGAAGATGCGTCAAATGTACTATTTTTGTAGGGAAAAAAAGATTTGCAACTTTGCCCCTATAGCTAGTCAAAACAGAGCAGCCCTTCATGAAGTGGGGTATAGATTTCATTGGCATGTTTAACCCTCCATCTAGTGCAGGACACAAGTGGATAATCACTGCAACCGATTATTTCACTAGGTGGATAGAAGCAGTTGCTTTAAAAGAAGCTAATGAGAGTGTTGTTTTAAATTTTTATGATGACATCATCCATAGATTTGGCATTCTAGATTCTATAGTTTCCGACAATACATTAGCATTTATAGGCCTCAAAGTGGGCAGTCAAGAAGGGCATTTATCTAAATACAAGTTCCAATTACTATCCTCAGGGGAATGGTTTGGTAGAATCAACAAATAAGAATCTGATTAGAATAATCAAAAAGACCCTGCAAGATAGTCAGAGGGACTGGCATACTAAATTGAGATCTACCTTGTGGTTAGATAGAATTACTCCAAAGAAAATCATTGGTAATTCCCCATACATGTTGGTGTATGGTAGAGAGGCTAAGTTATCTATTTCAACTGAATTACCAGGTTTGGACTTGGCCACTCAGTATGCCTTGTTTGAAGAAAGTGATCCTATGCAAATTAGATATACCCAGTTGATGGAGCTAGAAGAGATCAAAGATAAATCAATGTAAGATATGGCATTCCATCAGAGTCAAACAAAGAGAAGCTTTGATAAAAGAGCCAGGGTCAGAAACTTAAAGGTTGGAGATGTAGTTCTCAAATGGGATGAGTTCAGGTCAAATCTTGGCAAGCACACAAAGTTTGATTCCTTTTGGGGTGGACCATTTGTTATAACAGAGTGCAGAGGATCTAACACTTTTCAGCTTTCAACCCTTGAAGGAGCTGCCCTGCCAATCTCAGTGAATGGTTTCCACTTGAAGCTTTTCTTTGAGGTTAATCCCTCTCTGTAGGTCCTTCTTGTAAATTCTTGTAAATATTTTTCCTGCTTTCTTCCAGCTTTCTAGTTTAGTTTTTTCCTATTTTCCAAGAAGTGCTCGTGCATAGGTTTGTCTTCCCGGTTTAGTTTTTTTGGTCCCTCTCCCTGTCAGAAAGTTTTTGTGCTCAAGAAATGACTCTTATGCCCAATGGATTGCTTCAAGGCAACTAGTCTAAATGTCCAGTATACTAACATCCCGTAGAGGTCACCAAAATGTTGTCCAAAATTTTCCTATCATTCATTTTTGGCCACGATCCCTTTTTTTTCCAAAAAGAAGTGCTCAAGCGTCGAAAGTCCAGTGTGTTTTCTGCCTTTTGGCCCAAAAACCCAGTGTGTTTTTGACCTTCTCTCTGAAGGCTCAAGATGTTTTTGCCTTTTGGTCTAAAAGCTCAGTGTGTTTTTGACCTCTGCTCTGAAAGCTTGGTGTGTTTGGGACATTCGCTCGAAAACCCTCTATGTTTTCAACCCCTTCTATGTTTCAGACTTCTTCCTTTAGCAGCATTCATTTCATAAATGCGCAACTCCGACCTGGTGGGGCCCCGTGGCTGGCTTTTCTCAAACTCTTGCGGTTGTCATGTGTTCGCAAAGAATATTCCTTGCCCTTGCGATCATGCGACAGGATGACACCTGTCAGTGGGCCTAGTGGTTGTTTTCAAAGAATGCTAGCGGTCTATCGCATGATCACATAGCCCCTTTTTAGGCTATGCAAACATGTGACAAACCATTAGCCGCATCAGTAGGAGGTTGCAGGTTGTTGTGGACTTGAGATGCAAGTGCGGTAAAGATTTGACGGTGGTCGCATGTTCGCATGGGATCTTTCGACCCCATGCGATCATGCGACAACCTTTCGATGAAATTCTTCTATCGTGGGTCCATTGTCAGAGGGTTGCCGAGGTGTTGATAACTGAGTGACTGGGATGAATAACAGAATGCCAAGTGGCGTAAGTAGGCCCAAGGTTGGTAGGCTTTGCGCGGTTGCACAGTTGGAGGATCTCTCGCAGTCGCCAGATAGACATAGAGGTAAAGAAGGTTATTCAGCGACTTGGAGATTGCTTTAGTCGCAGGTTCTTAGGGTTTAACACTAGTTAATAAAAGGATTACGAGATTTAGCGAATCCCTTTGTCGCTAAGTCTCTAGATATGATTGGGTTAAGTTAAAGGTTAATGTCATGCTTGGGCCTGGTGGTTAATTTTATTCAGCGATCTTGCGAATGTGTGTTCGTGCAATCTCTCATTTCTGGTGGTTAAGTCCTTAGCATCCTGCGACCTGGTGGGTGGTTATCTTTCCTTTAGTCACTAAGTCTCCAGATGTTTGGTGGTCTCAGCTATGTGGTTAAAGATAAAGTAAGATCTACAGTTGGCGCATGATCGGAAAGAATATTTGAAGGGTATGAGATCTTGCACCTGCCATTCGATTGGAATCTTAGTTTGCAGATGCATGGTTGCGTAGTTAGAGTTTTCACGTGGTCACTGGATCTGGCCGAGGTTAAGGAAAAGTTAAGCGACTCTACAACTAAAGTGAAAATGAACCCGAGGTAAGCCAGGGTTAAGTTTGCAGTGCGGTCTTGTGGGCCCGAGGTGTCTTGTGTGGCAAATTCTAAAAGGGCTTGTCGCATGATCACATGAAGGCCTTTCAGCTCATGCGATCATGAAACGGGTGACCTTTTCAAAGTGGTGTGGTCATGGGTCCATCCATGCAGTCGGCTCCTATTGGGCCACATGGCAAGGTTTGGCAAGTGTGATTTCTTGAGGGTCCCGAGCGTTTATGTGGCGGCAGGGCAAGTTTTTGAAAAAGCTTGTCGCATGATCGCATGAAGGCCTTTCAGCTCATGCGATCATGTGACCATTTCTTTTTCAAAGTGGTGTAGCCTATTTTCATGGAATCTCTTCCAAGGTGAATGTTGCAGGCATGGGTAGCTCAAGAAATTTATGTCGCTAGGGCATGCACAGTTAAGGGAAGATGATGAGGAGGTCTAGGTAGCCGTTACGGGTCATTTTTTGTCTTGGCAAGGTACTAGTGTGCATTCATGGCATGAATTTGTGCAGAAAAGAGTGGTAAATCTAGGTTGTTTATCTGCAGGTTGATTGCGGTTCAGGGTTGGGGCACGCAAATGAAATATCTGATCGGCTATGATATTTACAAAGCACATTTATGATCAGAAGTGATTGGTTTTAGGATGGATTATTTTATGCATATCTATGTAGCCCTAATTGGGATATTTTTTGATTCCTGTCTGCGTGCAGGGGATGTATATATTCTTTTCTTAGAGCTTATAGTGCTCAGAATCTGGCAATTGTAAGAAAGAAAGTTTCTTTCCCAAAGGTTATTGAAGGCATTCTTTCTGCCACTTAACTTTTCTGCAATTGTAAAATTCCCATTGATTGTTTAGATACTGAAGATATTTTATGACGTTTCTCCTATCTCTATGTCTTCTTATGTGAGTTATCTCTTAATGGTTTTCAGTATTTTTACATGTTTCTCAGTGATAGCTTAGGGTTCTTGGTCCTCTTTTTCTGCAATTTCGTGCATTGTTGTGGGTGATTGGATGTGACTGTCTCTGTGGGTATCCTTTAAACCCCTTAACAATCATGTCTCATTCCTATGCCTAGTTGTAGGAGAGGATGTTGTTTGCAGGTCATAAATTGTGCCTGAATCTTTGGTAATGCTATTGTTTTTGAAAACCATCTTTTCCTGAAATAGCCTCTTTCTATTTTGGACCTTCTTATGAAATATTTATGCAAGCCTATTCAGAGAGCTGTGATCTCCTAGACCTAAGCCTTTCACAGGTTTCATTCCTCTATACTGAGATTCATACCCTAGTTTCGATGCATCACCTAGTAGGTAGATTTGCTTTCAGTCATTTCCCTTTCCATGCACTCCTTCTATCCCTTTCCCTCAAAAGTTTACTTTCCTGTTTAAGAGAAAATCAAGGTGATTATCCAAGAGGAACCAGCCTAGAATCTGGAGGTCTCATCTCGGTGAGCAAAAGGTCCCACAACCTTGAGATGATTCCCATGTTATACTGGATTATCAAGACTACAAGAGCTTGAGATCAGAGGCAGAAATTCAGTGTATAATAGGTATCATAGGGAAATAATGGCTGCAGATACATTAGTTAGGTTGATGACAACTCATTTGCATCTATCTGCCCATCTCCACTTATCCGTGATGAAGGATTTGAGTGAAAAATGTGTCAGGCTAGGGAAAATCCCAAAATTATATTTTTACAATGCCTTCTCTGTATTGTAATCACATATCTTTATTGTGACCATATGTAGAGATGAACTCAGGAATTAGTTAGTTAAGTATTTTCATATTGTAACTAATATTTTAATATTGATATGACATAACTTCTCTTTGCCTCAAGTGCGCATATATATGGTTTACATCTTTTTTTAGAATAATTCTTCATGTTTATGGCTCAGGTGAGCCCCAATCTGCTATCAATCACATGATTTAATGTATAGTGTTTTCTTGGTTATTCCATTTGTTCCTTGAGCTTGACTATGGATTGACTATCATTTTCAAGCTTGAGCGAGGCTTCATACCATGCACCGTCCACAGATTTGTACACAACATTGATTTATGCTAGAGGTAAACTACATGTGTCATGTAAACAACATGGTTGATTGCAATCTCTTTTGTGTATTTTCAAGAGTTTTCCCACCAATACAAGCATAAATAACACATTGAATGCAATCTACAAATGTTGCATGGTATGAAGTCTTGCTAAAGTTTGAGTGCAGTGTGGTATGAAGTCTCCCTTTATTCTAGTGAGAGATTGGAATGAGTTCATTTTGGATGCAAAGGAGAATGGGGATACTCAAAGAGGAATTACACCAGAAAATGAGAGAAGGTATAAACACAACAGCTGAGAAACATAAATGCAGATTTCAAAATAATTGAGAAACATAATTGTTGGCATCACGGTCACAATTTTTTGGAGACAACGTAATTGAGTTGTATACCCAAGTGATGGAGTGCAAATTCTACACCTTCAATTCCAAGTTGACACTACAGGATACAAAGACCATAAATAAGGAATAAATTTAGAGAGAGGAGGAGGTCCATAATGACCAAAATAATACAGGATGAACCTCAAGTTAAATGAGGAACTGAAAATATTTTAATAGATTTTTATTATTAAATAATGAAATTTACATATACTAGTGTTCTAAGCCCCCTCATTACATGATTTATTATTGTAAGCCCCCTCTAACTTACGCATCTAGAAAATGAAACTAGAACCTATTGGGATTGAGACAAACCTTATAGAACAACAGAATCTAGGAAGGATCGCTTTCAACATCTGTAGCTCATGAATACAAGGTCCTCCAACAGATGTTGGAAAGCAATCTTTCCTAGCTATTGTTGTTCTATAAGGTTTGTCTCAATCCTAATAGGTTGTAGTTTCATTTTCTAGATGTGTAAGTTAGAGGGGTATTACAATAATAAATCATGTAATGAGGGGGCTTAGAACACTAGTATATGAAAATTTCATTATTTAATAATAAAAATCTATTAAAATTTTTGCAGTTGCCTCATTTAACTTGAGGTTTGTCCTGTACTATTTTTTTCATTATGGCCCTCCTCCGCTCTCTAAATTAATTCCTTATCTATGGTCTTTGGATCCCACAGTGTCAACTTGGAATTGGAGGTGCAGAAGTTACACTCCATCGCTTGGGTATACAACTCAATTACATTATCTCCAAAAAAATGTGACCATGATGCCTACAATTATGTTTCTTAGCTGTTGTGTCTCGAGACCCCTTATGACCCTTTACGATCATTTACAATCCCTAAGAATACATCTTAGAGGTCTTAAAATGTCGTAAAGGGTCATAAGAGGCTCCTAGGAGGGGCCATATGAGCTTCCACCTTCACATGGTTGGCCCTATTAATTAGATAATGTTATACTCTTCTTGAAACAAAGAGAAGCTCAATCATTTAAGGTCTTAGTCCATAGACAAATTAAATTAGACTTACTATCCAAAACACATAAAAAACATGCACATAAACATGACAACTGAGAAACATAAATGTAGATTTCACAATAGCTGAGAAACATAATTGTAGGCATCATGGTCACAATTTTTTGGAGACAACATAATTGAGTTGTGTACCCAAGTGATGCAGAGAAACTTCTGCACCTCCAATTCCAAGTTGAATACATTTGTTGGAGGACCTTGTATTCATGAGCAACAAATGTAGTCAATTTGGAATCGAAGGTGCAGGAGTTGCTCTGCATTGTTTGGGTATACAATTACATTGTCTCCAAAAATTTGTGACCATGATGCCTACAATTATGTTTCTCAGCTGTTGTGTCTCAAGACCCCTTATGACCCTTTATGACCATTTACAATCCCTAAGAATACATCTTAGAGGTCTTAAAATGTCGTAAAGGGTCATAGGAGGCTCCTAGGAGGGGCCAGATGAGCTTCCACCTTCACATGGTTGGCCCTATTAAGTAGAGAATGTTATACTCTTCTCAAAACAAAGAGAAGCTCAATAATTTAAGGTCTCAGTCCACGGACAAATTAAATCAAAGGCTTTTTTGAAGTCAATAAAGTAGCAAAAAGCCTCGTCACCCGGAGTGTCCCATATTTTGTCAACTAAGTATCTAAGAGTCACTCCATAATCTATGGTGGAGTGTTTCGGTCTAAAACTAGCTTGTCCCTTTGCTCTTTTCTCCTCTATTTCAGGCCATTTACTAATTTTTTGTTCTACCATGCTTCCAAATAACTTGCCGAGAAGGGGATTGATCATGATGGTCTGATAGTTAGAGGGGTACATTGTTTGTGTCTCCGCTTTTGTAGATTGGGAAATAACATGTTTGTGTGAAATAAGACAGAAAATGTGTGACTATTTGTAAATAGTAAAAAACAACAACATAATATTGCTGTGCTTAATTTGATAATATATATATATATATATATATATATATATATATATATATATATATATATATATATATATATATATATATATATATATATATATATAAAATTAAATTGTATGTCACTTTTTCAACCCACAAAGAATAGACATATCGACGAGAAAGCTATACATTCGATGTTTATTGCGATGATTTTACATCGCAATTTCAACCGACATTGGTCGCAGGGATAATGCTATAGCTGGAAATTCTTCCAGGTTGAAGCAATGATTTTGACGTCATTTCTGTTGATAGTTCAATGACTGTGGACATCGCAATTACGACAGAGATTTCAAGTGTGGTATTTTCAACAAAAAAAAATTTGACGAGCGTTATGGTCGATTAGCCGACTAATAGGCATCTAATAATCGACTAACCCTCATCGAAAAACAAGCTAAAATTTACTAGTGTGGGTCCTAAGGGGTCCTATGACCCCTTTGGACACACTTGAGCATTCAAATGTGTCGAAAGGGGTCATGGGGACTTCCTAGGGGTCCTAGTATGCATTAGGACCCCTAGGAAGTCCCCATGACCCCTTCCAACACATTTGAATGCTCAAGTGTGTTCGAAGGGGTCGTAGGACCCCTTATGACACACTTGAGGGTTCCAATGTGTCGAAAAGGGTCATGAGGACTTCCTAGGGGTCCTAATGCATGATAAGATGTACTAGGACCCCTAGGAAGTCCCCATGACCCCTTTCGACACATTGGAACCCTCAAGTGTGTCCTAAGGGGTCCTACAACACTTTTGGACACATTTGAGCTTTCAAATGTGTCAAAAGGGGTCATGGGGACTTGCTAGGGGTCCTAATGCGTGATAAGGCATACTAGGACCCCTAGGAAGTCCCCATGACCCCTTTTGACACATTGGAACCCTCAAGTGGATCCTAAGGGGTCCTACAACCCCTTCGGACACACTTAAGCATTCCAATGTGTCAAAATGGGTCATGGGGACTTCCTAGGGGTCCTAACGCGTGATAAGGCATACTAGGACCCCTAGGAAGTCCCCATGACCCCTTTCAACATATTTGAATGCTCAAGTGTGTTCGAAGGGGTCGTAGGACCCTTTAGGACACACTTGAGGGTTCCAATGTGTCGAAAGGGGTCATGAGGGCTACCTAGGGGTCCTAACGCATGATAATAGGACTCCTAGGAAGTCCCCATGACCCCTTTCAACACATTGGAACTCTCAAGTGTGTCCTAAGGGGTCCTACGACCCCTTCAGACACACTTGAGCATTCAAATATGTCAAAAGGGGTCATGGGGACTTCCTAGGGGTCCTAGTACGTCTTGTCACATGTTAGGACCCCTACGAATTCCTCACGACCCCTTTCGACACATTGGAACCCTCAAGTATGTCCTAAGGGGTCCTACGACCCCTTTGAACACACTTGAGCATTCAAATGTGTCAAAAGGGGTCATGGGGACTTCCTAGGGGTCTTAGTACATCTTATCACATGTTAGGACCCCTAGAAAGTCCTCATGACCCCTTTCGACCCTGTCTCTCTCTCTCTCTCTCTCTCTCTCTCTTCACCTATAATTTTTAATGTATATTTAAAAGTTTCATATACCTTTTTGTGGACAATGTACCTTAAAAGTTCTTACATCAATTTTTATGCCACTGTTAGTTTCTAGAATAGATGATGAGCGTATGGTGGTTCTACATCTGTGTGAAATTTATTTTCGAGAGTTAAAAAATTAATTGATTGTAGTCAATCGACGGGAAGTCCATTGACATCTACTTATTCAGTATATTCAGACCGCCGAAATTACAAGGAATCTATAGAAAAATCCTGTGCTGGATACTTTCAAGAGGATTTGGGCTGAAACTATCTATCCTCAAATCAATTGTGCAGGTATTTTTTTGAAATCATTTTGTATATCAAATAATATAATACATACTAATATAAAAATTTATATTATAATATTTACGCTATGCTATTATTATTTAATATTAATATTTAAAATGAAATTAATATTAATATAATAAAAATATAATTTAATATGAAACTTGAATTAATATTAACATAAAAAGAATACAACTTAATTTATAAGAGAATTAATATTACTATTAAAAAAATACATTTATTATGAAATTTGAATTTGGGAAAAGTAGGTTAATTGAAATTTCAAAATAGGCAGGCTTTTTTGGATATCTGATTGGATCGGATATCTGATTAGGCTTGATATTTTCTTGGACATTACCAAACGTGGGTGGTCAACCCTTTAGGCATGTTTCAGGAGATAGTTCTTGATACTGAGACTTCGACCATGTACCTAACGACTATTTTTTCACCCAAATTTGATGAAACGAAAAGGGTTTCTTAAAGACATTATCAGATTTCCATCAATATAATTGCTGTCAAATTTCAAGTTTAGTAAGTAATTATTACTTATTTTTTAATTGAGTTATCTTTAAAGTCATAATTGACATACTGATTGAAAAAAACTATAACTTTCAAACCATTTAACCTTTTTGAAATCTGAAACATGCGTCAGATTCTATGCTTTGCTACAATAAGAAAAAAAATGGTTTTGAATTTGGTAAAATTTTGAATTAGTTAAGGTGGTCAGACATGAGATTTTTTTTATTTTGAAAAAGTTGTAGCAGAAAATTCATAATTAATTATTTATTTGACCAAAAATTATAAAAAAATATGCGTCACATATGGGCATGAGTCTACTACTTATATCTAGAATCTTGGGAAAATATATCATCATTTGATTGTGATTAAGTTGATCAGACATACACATACTTTTTATCTTTTCACTAAAATTTTCATAGTACTGCATTGAAATATAAAATTTTGAACAATTAGATAAAAAAAATTTCAAACAAGGGCTAGTAGTTTAGAAACTACATTCAATTTCCTACAGATTCTACTCTTACAACTTTTTCACATAAGGTTCATAAGATGTTCAACCTTTTATGTCAAGTTGACTAACCCCAATTTTCTGATTTTTCATTGCCACTTAAGGCCATAGTTTGGTATACCATGATCCTACACATTCCCTTTTCCTCCCTTGAGTTCCTCCTATATTTCCTCTTTTATTTCCTCCTATCTTTTCTCCTTTATTTTCTCCTAGCTTTTCTCCTATATTATTTTCTCCCAAGCTTTCCATATTATTTCTTTGTGTCTTTTCTTTTTTCCCATGATTATTTTCTTATACCTTTTTTTTTTTTCCAAAAGTCATGTCTTTTGGATTATATTATATTATGTTATTTTATTTATTTATATTTACTATATGAATAATATATTATAAATAATAATATATTATACTCAGTGTGATTTCTTATTTATTATTTATTATATTTAATAATTTATTAATATTATTATATTGATTCATCAATGATATATTATATTATATATTATATTTATATATCATATTTTTATTATTATTTTAATAATGTTTATATTAATAATTTATATTAGTATGCTTATATATTATTTTATTATTTTAATAATAGATTATATTATATCATTTTATTTATTAAATTTTCTTTTATTATTTTATAAAATATTAATTTCTATTTCAAAATGGGGACATCACAAAAGGACAGTTTACTGGTTCATTGGAGATAGTGGAGTAGCTAGAAGGTGGCATGGGGAATTTAGTAAGTGATTCATCTCTTTGTCTAGTTTTGCTTTTCAAATAGAAATATGCCTCGAAAGAAGGAGGTGGTAATAGTGGATACAGTAATTCACCCTCCATAGTACATATTGTTAAAAGTATTGCCTAGATCTCAGCATGTTGGGATAAATGGTATGTTTTTAGATAAATGGTCGAAATGTGGGGATTCTTCTATACCCATTCACGTTAGGTCATTATTCTGGTCATTCTATTAAAAAAGGAATGACAAGATCCCACTGTGTAATCTTTGGAGGTTTGATATGGCTAATCTCATTGTGTCGAATATATTTGTTGATGTTGAATTTATCGGTGCATTAACCACACATTATAGAGAGGAAACTAGCGATGGAATATGGATGAAGTGACTGAGAGGGGGGGGGGGTGAATCAGTCAACCATAAAACACTTCACAATTATTTCTTTCAGATCCCTTAGGATATCTTAATGAATATTATCTGTTTTAGCACTCGGTAAATAGATTGCAGTAACTTTGAAGATGCAGAAAGTATTAGCAATTATCTTTAGATATTCATCAGCACTAGTATATGATTAAGATAGCAATTAAGAACACAAGAGACACAAGATTTAACATGGAAACCCAATATGGGAAAAACCACCAATGTATCTAGATACTGATTTTCACTTTTCTGAAGTGATGCCCGGTTAGAATCCAACCCGGTAAAAGGTTATAAAACACACTGTTAGGTGTGACCTTGTTAGAGGATTTAATCACCCTGCTAGGAGTGGCCTGGTAAGAGGTCTTGAAAACATTTCAATGGAATTGTCACCTTGTTAGAGGATTTACAATATGGTTGTTAAACCAACTCGGTTAAGAGATTTAGAATTCACTGTTACAATGGTAAAAAGGTAACAATAAAAATGACCTGTATAATAATGCAACTGCCTTGCTGATTACAAATCTCTGTTCTGCATAAGTCTGATCCTTCCTGATCGAATAAATCTCTGCTGCACCTCAAGGATATCTAATCATCCTTCACAAATTCGCATACACCTTTCCTGCGTTCTTCTGTAAATCTTCTGCTATATTTCTTGTTTCTTTTTCACATTTGACCTTTTATTTATATGATTTTAGATTTGTCAAATCGACATTGTTTAGCATAACAGTCGGCTGAATTAAGAAAAATTTATTTGCAAAAAAAAATCCTTCAAGGGCCGACAGTGCTCGGTGACCATAACTTTTATAATCTTTTGGAGACCGAGGGAACTCGGTAAACACTGACAATCTTTTACCTTCAATAACCGACTGAACTCGGTAAATGCTAACTTTCCTTCGACAACCGACTGAACTCGGTAAACACTGAATTTCCTTTGACGACCGACTGAACTTGGTAAATGTTGAATTTCCTTAGACGACCGACTGAACTCGGTAAACACTAAATTTCCTTTGGTAACCGAGTGAACTCGGTAGACACTAATTTTCTTTGATAACCGAGTGGACTCGGTAAGCACTAATCTTCCTGTTTGGCAGACCGACTGAGCTCGGTAGGAACTGATTGTTGCGGACTATGACATTGTGTGACATCAAAGACAATACATAATTTGAGTAGCAATTTCCTTTAGACAATTGTTTCCAACAATCTCCCTCTTTGGCATTGATGGCAACACAATATGTCATAGCATAAGAAATTTGAAAGAATTAGCTCAGTTTAGATTCAAATCTCCCTCTGTCAGCAAACTTCCTTTTTCTTGAAAATTCTTCCTTCTGACTATTGAAAAATTTCTTGAAGTAATAGCAAAGACATAGCAAACACTCCCTCTTTGACAACACATGCCAAAGACAATTCACATAATACCGGTGTAAATTAATGTACCTTAAGTACTGATTCATATGCAATGATTCCTTGAATATGCTACATCAACTAGTTGATTTTCAATCATGTTCTGGTTGATGCATCACTAAAACTGTATTTAGTGAGCCTCGGATAGGGGAATGACCCCTAACTTACCTCTTAGATACACAAATGCATCATTGGGTAATGGTTTGGTGAAAATGTCTGCAATCTGTTCTTTTGTATGAATATATTCTAATCTGATTTCCTTGTCCTACACCAATTCTCTGAAAAAATGATATTTAATAGCAATATTCTTGGTTTTGGAATGCATCACTGGATTCTTCAAAATGTTTATTGCACTGGTATTGTCACAAAATATAACAACTGGTTCTATGATTTCAACCTTCATACCTTCTAATAGCTGTTTAAACCAAACAATATTTGAACAATTTACTGCAGCAACAACATATTCTGCTTCAGCTGTGGATTGAGATGTGCAATTCTGCTTTTTACTAGTCCAAGATACCAGTCTTTTTCCAAGAAAAAATGCTCCACCGCTTGTGCTTTTTCTATCATCAATGTTCCTTGCCCAATCAGCATCAGTAAACACTTTTAAGTCTAGATTGCCTCCAAATTTATACCACAAACCATATTCTTCAGTTCCTCTTAAGTATCTTAAGATTCTTTTGATTGCCATCATATGATTTTCCTTAGGTTTTGCTAAGAATCTAGCTACTATACCGACTGCTAAGGCAATATCAGGTCTTGTATGTACTACATATTGCAATTTTCCAATCATAGATCGGTATAGGGTCTGATCAACTTCTTTTGAATCATCATTTTTGGTAAGTTTCAGTCCAGTGCACATGGGTGTACCAACTAGTTTTGAATCTTCCATACCAAACTTCTTAAGTATTTCCTTAATGTATTTGGATTGAGTAATGTATATACCATTCTTGCTTTGCTGAATTTGAAGACCAACAAAGAATTTTATTAAACCAAACATAGACATTTCAAATTCTTTGTTCATTTTCTCTGAAAATTCTTTGCACTGATCCTCATTCCCTGTAAATATAGTATCATCTACAAATATTTCTGCCAATACAATTTTGTCATCTGGTCCTTCTTTAATATACAGATTGCTGTTATCATTTGCTCTTTTGAAATTAATCTGAATCAAATAGTTATGGAGTCTTTCATACCATGCTCTAGGAGCTTGTTTCAAACCATACAATGCTTTGTGTAACCTGCAGACCATGTCCTTTTTATCTGGATCAACAAAACCTTCAGGTTGTTCAATGTAGACTTCTTCATCAAGAATTTCATTGAGAAATGCAGATTTTATATCCATCTGATATACCTTAAATCCTTTGTGTGCTGCATAAGCAAGTAGAGTTCTTACACCTTCTAATCTTGCAACAGGAGCAAAAGTTTCTCCATAATCTATACCTTCTTCTTGAGAATAACCTTTACATACCAATCTAGCTTTGTTTCTAGATACTTGACCATCTTCATTCAGCTTATTCCTGAATACCCATTTTGTTCCAATTACATTCTTATCTTTAGGTCTAGGTACAAGAGTCAATGTTTTGTTCTTTTGTATTTGTTCTAATTCTTCTTTCATTGCTTCAATCCAACTTTCATTTTCCAATGCATCTTTGATATTTCTAGGTTCAAAATCAGTAAGAAGACATGTACCTTTTAGCTTGCTTCTTGTCATAGTACCATCTGATTTGTTTCCAATGATTTGATCTGGTGTATGATGTCTTCTGACATATTTGGCTACTATAGGTTCCTTGCTTTTTGAATGATTCCTGCTGTTGTCTTCTAGGATCTCTTCTTCAGGTTGCTCGAGCTCGATAGATATTTACTCAGTAACTTCAGGCTAAGACTCGGTCTGAATTTCTTCCTGTGACTCGGTTTGAACTTCTTCCTGTGACTCAGTTTGTGACTCGGTAACTGTGCTCGGCTCGGTAGATATAGTTTCCTCATTGATAGTTGTGTTTGCCAATGTTTCAGGTTCAATGTAAATGAATCTTCTGTAGTTCTCAGGTTCCCTTTTGCTTTCTTCTTCAGTCTTTTCTGCAAACTCATCAAATTTTACATGTATACTTTCTATGACTTTGTGAGTAGATAAGTTCAGACATTTGTATGCCTTGCTTTTGCTAGAATATCCTAGAAATATTCCTTCATCACTTTTCACATCAATTTTATTTCTTCTGGATTCTTTTAAGATATAACACTTGCTACCAAATATCTTCATGTAACTTACATTGGGTTTATAGCCATACCATAATTCATAAGGAGTTTTGAATGTGTCTTTCTTCAATTGTACTCAGTTCAAGGTATGAACTGCAGTGCTGATAGCTTCCTTCCAGTACTTTATAGCGATGTTCTTTTCTATCATTAGAGTCCTTGCACAATCCATAATAGATCTGTTTCTTCTTTCTACTATTCCATTCTGTTCAGGAGTTCTAGGAGCTGATACCTGCCTTTTGATTCCTCTTTCAATGCAAAAATTGTTAAAATCATGGGAGATGAATTCACCACCTCTGTCTGATCTTAAGCATTTCAATCTTTTCCCTGTTTCCTTTTCCACTCTTGCTAAGTACCACTTGAACTTTTCAAATGCTTCTGATTTTTCTCTTAAATACATAACAGTCATCATTCTAGAATAATCATCAATGAAAATAATAAAGAATTTATCTCCAATATAGCTTTGTATTCCAATAGGTCCACATAAATCAGTATGCACAATTTCCAAAATTCCTTTAGACTGATAGTTCTTACTCTTGAAACTAGTTTTACTCATTTTGCCAATCTGACAATTCTTACATAGACCAGTATCAGGTTTCTTCAGAGTAGGAATGCCTCTAACCTTCTTGAATTTGCTTATTTTTATCATGTTATCAAAATTCACATGACATAACCTTTTGTGCCATAGCCAACTTTCTTGAATTTGAGCAATAAAACATGAATATTCACTGAGATCAAGATAAAATAAGTTACCTTTTGTTTGTTTGCCTAATCCAATGAGTTTTCCTTTTTCATCCAGCAGTCTTGCTTGACCATTCATGAATTCAACCTTGAAACCAGTGTTGATTAGCTATGCTACACTTAGAAGATTATGTTTTAGTCCTTCAACCCAATAAGCATTATCACATATGAGTTCTTTGGTTAATGAGATTCTTCCTTTTCCTTTTATACAACAAGGTTCATTGTTTCCAAATCTTACATTGCCACTATCACAGTCTTCTAGATATTCAAATTTTGTCTTGTCACCAGTCATGTGGTGTGAACATCCATTGTCTATTATCCAAATATCATCTTTGCTTATATGAGAAATAAGTGCCATCTTATCTTCATCATCATCAGATTCATCTTTTATAGCAATAAAAACAATTTCTTCTTCACTATCATCAGAATCTTTAGCCATAAAACATGTTTTCTTACCTTTATCCTTGAATGATTTGAAATTCTTTTTGCCATAGTACTTGTGACTTCTCTTCTCTTCCTTGACCTGTTTGTTTGGGCACCTAGCTACAATATGTCCAATTTCTTCACATGAAAAATAGATTAAAGGAGTTTTACCTTTATATTTACCTTTCCCTTTAGAGTACTTCTTTGCAAGTAATGCTTCTACAATTTCAAGATCACTATCAGAACTTTCTTCTGATACTTCTTCACTTTCTGACTGAACTTCTTTAATTTTCTTGTTCTTCTTTAGTGAAACCTTGGCCTCAAATGCTGATTCAATATTTTTAGAACTAGGAACATAGTTGTCATAGTTGTCTAATTCAAAAGCTGTCAATCTTCCAACTAAAGCATCCAAAGTTATATTGTGGTTTGTTTCACATCTTCTTTCTTGAATAGCTGATACTCTTATTGCATAGATAGGGAGTAATGTTCTGAGTACCTTACTTATAATAGTTTCATCAGAGATTGTTCCTCCAGAAGCTCTGATTGTACTTACACTTGCTTTGATTCTTTCAACATATTTTGCAATGTTTTCATCTTCCTTCATATTCATCTTGTCAAACTGTCCTCTTAGGCTTTCTGCTTTGGCTCTTTTCACATTTGCATCACCACCATTTATTTTCTTCAGTGTCATCCACATTTCATATGCAGTAGTGTATTCTTTAATATCATCAAATTCTTCATAGCTGAGAGCAGATGCAATGTCTATCATCATGGTGTTATGAGTCTTTTTCTCTGCAATGTCTTCAACAGTTAATGCACCAGTAGGAACTATGTATTCTTCATCAATGTATTTGCATCCTGAATCACCAATGGAAGCTAGATGAAGTCGCATGAGACCTTGCCATGCTGAAAAGTTATCTCTGTTGAGCTTTGGAATTTCCCTCTTGTAAGACATCCTGATCTTTAACTTAGGTCCTTGAAACCCTTCCTGCAAGCACCAAATGCTCTGATACCAATTGATGGAATATGGATGAAGTGACTGAGAGGGGGGGGGTGAATCAGTCAACCATAAAACACTTCACAATTATTTCTTTCAGATCCCTTAGGATATCATAATGAATATTATCTGTTTTAGCACTCAGTAAATAGATTGCAGTAACTTTGAAGATGCAGAAAGTATTAGCAATTATCTTTAGATATTCATCAGCACTAGTATATGATTAAGATAGCAATTAAGAACACAAGAGACACAAGATTTAACATGGAAACCCAATATGGGAAAAACCACCAATGTATCTAGATACTGATTTTCACTTTTCTGAAGTGATGCCCGGTTAGAAGCCAACCCGGTAAAAGGTTACAAAACACACTGTTAGGTGTGACCTTGTTAGATGATTTAATCACCCTACTAGGAGTGGCCTGGTAAGAGGTCTTGAAAACATTTCAATGGAATTGTCACCTTGTTAGAGGATTTACAATATGGTTGTTAAACCAACTCGGTTAAGAGATTTAGAATTCACTGTTACAATGGTAAAAAGGTAACAATAAAAATGACCTGTATAATAATGAAACTGCCTTGCTGATTACAGATCTTTGTTCTGCATAAGTCTGATCCTTCCTGATTGAATAAATCTCTGTTGCACCTCAAGGATATCTAATCATCCTTCAAAAATTCGCATACACCTTTCCTGCTTTCTTCTGTAAATCTTCTGCTATATTTCTTGTTTCTTTTTCACATTTGACCTTTTATTTATATGATTTTAGATTTGTCAAATCAACATTGTTTAGCATAACAGTCGGCTGAATTAAGAAAACTTTATTTGCAAAAAAAAATCCTTCAAGGGCAGACAGTGCTCGGTGACCATAACTTTTACAATCTTTTGGAGACCGAGGGAACTCGGTAAACACTGACAATCTTTTACCTTCGATAACCGACTAAACTCGGTAAATGCTAACTTTCCTTCGACAACCGACTGAACTCGGTAAACACTGAATTTCCTTTGATGACTGACTGAACTCGGTAAATGTTGAATTTCCTTAGACGACCGACTAAACTCGGTAAACACTAAATTTCCTTTGGTAACTGAGTGAACTTGGTAGACACTAATTTTCTTTGATAACCGAGTGGACTCGGTAAGCACTAATCTTCCTTTCTGGCAGACCGACTGAGCTCGGTAGGAACTGATTGCTGCGGACTATGACATTGTGTGACATCAAAGACAATACATAATTTGAGTAGCAATTTCCTTTAGACAATTGTTTCCAACAACTAGAACAATGACAAAGGTGGATGGAACTCCCCTCCTGGTCATAACAAAAGAAATGATTTAGGAATGTTCTGGGCTAAATACTCATGCAATTACTAAGTTAGATAGAGAGTCCTTCCCTATAAAATATGAGAAAATGGTAAATAACATGACTCTGAAAGAAGTGGCATTCTTTATGAATATGGTAGATAATAACATGGTGGTTAGATTGAATAGAAAACCCCTTTCTCTACTAATAATTTCATGTGGTTCTTTCAAAGAACATACTGGGGTTGGGCACAAGTATTGGGGGAGGACCATAAATCTAGAATGGCAATTGATCTTATGCATTTATCTGTGAATACAAAACACTCCCATTTGTCGAATGAATATACCATGGCCTCTGAATTGGAGAGGGTTTTGAATAAAGAATTGATTGAATGGGAAAAGAAAAGTAAGTGTAAACACTATTCTTTATTGTGCCATATGATTTTATTTCAGAACAATAGCATCTTCCACAATTCATTAAATTTAACCACTGTGAATGGTTAGGGAAATAGGCTTCCAGTGCAGCTATGGTTCCGAGCTTGACACAAACACAATGAGGATGTTGACTATATAAAATTCCATGATAGATTTGTGATTTGGACTATTAGGGCCATGGGCAATCATGTAATAAAGTTCCTCCTTTAGTCAGAGAGTTTATGAGGCCTAAGGAGACAAAGCCTGATGAGGATTTCACACACAATTTTGTAGACTAGATGTGCAAGTCTGATCATACAATACTATGAGTATATGGGTGTAGGCAAGCCCCACACAAACTACCTATCTATGTATCACAAAGAGTTCTATTCTTGGTATTCATGTGGCAACTCTTGCGGTTTGAAAAGGAAATCAATTCCCCTAGAAACAAAGGCACTTTTCTTCCTAATGTAACTAGATTTATGGGATTTTCATTAGGTTTTGGGACCCTTAAGAAACTACAAGACTAATTGAATGTTTATCAGATGGACAATGAAAAGTCAAGAGACTATGCTCCAGAAGGCAACATCAAGTCTATAATAAAGGAGTTCTTTTAATCTAAATGAAAACGTCGCAAGGAATTTCAATGATCATTCGAAAGTGTTCCAAAGGTTGAACAAGGTCAAAACCCTTGTGGACTTGGAAAAAGAGAGTTTTGAGGGGATTTCCCTGGTTTCATGATGAAGAAAACAATGAGGTTTATCAATGGGAATTGTGTATTCAAAATTTTGATAACCGGAAAGGAAAGAGTGTTGCAATAGGGGAAGTAAAAACCAAGCCTCCTCCCAAAAGGTTGAGAAAATTAATTTTTATTGATTCAGATTCAGACTCTCCTCCTCCTAAGGTTTCTAAATTGAGAGCACACTTATTCCTAATTCATGTGAATTTTTAGAAGGGAAAGGAGACACATATGAGATAGCGTCAACTTTAAGGGGTATGGGACAAGGTAAAGAAGAAAGCCCTTCCTCCCCCCTTTCTATTTTTTAGGGAGAGATTCATATATGGTTATAAAGCTTAGATGCAAGCAGATGAGAATCCTATGGGGCTTGGAGATGAAAGAGAGGCCATATTTACCAAATTTTTTGAACATGATGATTTCATTCACTCCCAGGAATTCAAGGAATTTTGGATTTAGGTAAAGCTGAAAGAGTTTGAGTAATAGAAGCAGATTAGATCAATGGGGGTTAAAGAATATAAGCATGAAGAGGTTGTGAATCAAATGTGTAGGGGAACTGGACTTAGATAATTTAAAATATACTATGTGTGAGGCAAGAGAAATGTTGAGAAAGAGTGACATTCTCTTGGTTCCCAGTTTGTCCCTGAGGGAAATGATCTTGCTGGATCAAGTGAGGAAATAGGATGATCCTAGTTTTGTGGCAGAGCTTGATACTGAGAAAAAAATCATAGGGTCTATTTATAACCATAAAATAGAGACATTGGCCACATGGGTGAGCTTCAAGGGAACCTATAAGCCTAAACTGATGAATTTATCTAAGAATGTTGAAGGGATTGCAATTGTACAAATAGTTGGGGATACCAATCCACTTGTTTCTACTCATGAACTGGTTTTTTAAGCCATGTTAAAAAAATATTAGGTAAAGCATATGCAGAATGAATTATAGAATTCCATGAACATGCAGATAGAATTGAATAAGGTTATAAATTAATTATATGTCAAGCTTGTGGAAAAGGATAACGAAATTCAAAAGCAACAAGGGACAAAGCTAGATAAGGCTATTGTTGTCTGTCATAATGTTCAAAGTTCATTTGTTAGTAAACCACAAAAATCCTCAGAGGATGTAGAAGGTATACCCACTATCAAGTTCAAGCGAGAAATCTCAATACAAATGTTCTATCTCGGGGAAAGTTTTATCTTTCAGAGTTAATATTGTGATTGGGAAGTGTGTTGATGTTTATGACAGGTGTTTCCTATTGGTTGAGATGTTAAGTGGATTTAAGAAGAATAAGCCTTTATTGCAGGATCTAGCCAGGAGATTGAAGCCTTCTTCATATGAGATAACTCTCTTTTGTGATGTAATTCAAAGAGACCCAAATTTTCCTGAGGAGATTAAAGAAACAAAAGAAATTATGGATTCTATGTTTGAAGTATTGGAATATATCCTGCATGAAGAGGGAAGGGTCAAAGAAAATATGTCATCTTTGAAGTCAATCAAGCATTGGACTTTCCCAGAATTCGTAGATCCTGAGTGATTTGTGAAGAACATTGAAGAGTGGAAGTTTGAATACTTAAATATGTTCCTATGAATTGTAGTACATTTGAAGGAAGATAGGAATTTATCAGCCGAGAAATTTAATATTTTCTTAGACATGATCATTGTGCTTGAGGAGAAATTTTCTAAGTTCATAATTGAAGCTTGAGCAGTTACAAGGGGGTAGATGGAAAGAGAATCTCCTAGTCATGCCACATATATTACACCATCAATGGTCATCACTTGTGCAAGTCTCAGAATCTAGGTTAACAAGTATCTGGAACCAAACACTGGTACTTCAAGAGGATTGAAGAGAATCTTAGAACATAAAGACACTTCAATAGACCGATGATTGCAGTATTTATTTTTTGTTAGTTTCTGTTTGTTTGTAATATTTTTGTTTCTTCTTTCAACTGATTAGGATTAGGTAGATGAAAAGGTGAATAATGTAAAATGGTTGGAAGCTTGTCGCTTCCCTTTCTGGGGAAACCACAATCATTTAGTATATATATTAGTCTTGATTGAAAGCATAAATCTATCTCTTGATTGTACTTACATTTTTTGATATCAATGAAATAAATACTATTTCTTGTTCAATTGGATTTGATATGCTATTACTGAATTTGGTCTCCTTGATGTAATCAATCTGAATATTGGTTGTCACCTTGAAAACTTGTGTATCATGGTTATTGTTTTTGTGATATTGATTTGAGGCAAATAAGAAGTAATTGTGAAGTGTTTTCTAAGTGCTTCTTATTTGATTGACTCTCTGAAAGGGATTAAATACAATAAGACATATTGATTTTATAGGAAACATCCATTTACATTAATAGAACTGGGTGATTGATGATATTGTTGAAGGTTCAGAGTATTGTCTTTCAAGGAAAGTACATGAAGAATTCTGTAAAGCTTGACTCTGTGTCCAATTGGATAAGGGATTGATCTTTGTAAATCAAAAGGAGTGAGGAATATTTAAAAGTTAACCATTGTTCTTTTCCATTTCCTAATTATTGGTTGTTAGTTTGAAGTAATTAGTGAAAGTATTTGCTTGTGAAATTATAGAGGGCCCATATTCTTGTATTTCAAATCTTTTCCATTTTGAAGTAGAAGATTGGAGACGTTTTATGTATTTTATCTTCTATAAAAAGTTCTAACTCAGAAGGGAGTTGGGGAGAAGGTTTACCCACCTAGGTCCTGCAGAACCTAAAGAGTAGGGGATTTAAGTCAGGTTCGATGGTCCTATCAATTGGCTAGAATTTGTTGGAAACTCAAGGATAAGGCTTGGAAAAATTTTAGGGCTTTCCAATCTGCGGTTCTAGGAACCAACAAGAGTTTTTATAAATTTTTCAGAGTTCTTCAAAACATCAATAAAAAATTGGATTAGACACTTGATAAGTTCTTGAAGTTTCTTAAAAACCCAATAAGTATGTGCAATAGTGGAATTGGTCAGTTATGTTGATTTTGAACTGAAAATAAAAAATAGTAAAAGAAAAAACCAAATTCAAACACATAGAGATAGAACTCTATAGTGATTCACCTGTAAACATGCCACATCCACTCTTAGAAATGAGATTCTCTTTTTTATTATTATTTTTTGTATTTTACATATAATCAGTCTTCTGTATTAACAAAAGCAATAGCAAAGGCATGGAAGCCAATATATTAATTCTCTTAACACTACTAAAAAACATAGCAATGAAGAAGCCCAAAGGGAAACGATTACAAAGAATCCTGTAGTTTCCAGAGTAAAAGAATTTTCTTGTCAGAATTGTTATGTAGTTGATCGGGTTGCACAACCCAACAATCTCCCATTTGAAGACCAATCAACATCAAAGAAAGAACCACACATAGAGCTTAAAATTTATTGATCATAAATAACAAGTAGGCCTTGAGAATATCTCAAGATGGCTAGGATTTGTTCTAGCACACTCCGAATGGGTCTTCTCCAAGTCAGATTAGAATAAAAAACATCATCTCCTCCGTTTCCAAGTACTAATTTACTCATTAATCTAAAATCATAAATATTAGTTTCTACAAGTTCATAATACACTCCTCCATATAGGAAACCCTTAAACACATCAAACACTTCAATTTCTATTGTGCTTCGCTTGTCTCTAAACCCAAGTGATTAAACAACATGAGTCTCCCATCTCAAAATGGGAGACTCCATCACTACCACCAAATCTAGTGCTATCGCCAAATCCTTACTTAACTTTAGCATCGCTAGAAACAATGCGACTATGCTACCAGCCCTCTTCACATAAGTCGTGGCTTCTACAACCTTCTCAAAAATGATTTTCACCTCAACAATCCCATTTTATGGCATCAGTTCCAATGTAGATTCTTCATTGGGTACTTGATTAATTTCTATACTGCACTCTTGTAGCTCATTTGACTTGTACTGTCAAGAGCTCTCTCCAACATCTTTGACAATAGGAACCTCCTCTAACGGAGAACTAAGAGATTTCTTCTTAGTTTTTTGAGTTCTATTCACAAAAAATTCCAGCAAAACATTACCTTTATCACCACTCTCCTTAATAATAACATTCTTTGATGCACATTCTTCAACAAATTTCACCCATTCCTGCTCGTTGTAATCTCACTGCCCTTCATCAAGAAGCCAACATAGCTCCTCCGCCAAGGTATCGAGTAACCACTCCCTATAAAACCTCAGTGCCTGCCCGCTATAATGCCCTTCATTCACACCACATCATAAATTTCTTTCAACTTTTCTAAAACCTCATAAATAATATTCAAAGAAACAACTTTAGCTAATTCAATTTTTGATAAAGCACCAAAGATCACATGCCTCACTTTCTCATTCTTCTCATAGGCTATGATTTCATCCTAAGTGTTAAGGTCATTCTAAGGAAACATGCACTTCATCTCCACATGCTTCTAGGTAGTGTAAGTGATAGACACCATATATCCTCTCATGTTCTCTTTCCATGAATTGTAGTCAGATCCATCAAACATAGGAATGCTCAATTTATGTACCCTTGAATCTACCTCAAGTGGTTACGCTCTATACCAAGGAACCAAGCTCTGATACTAATTGTTGAACAAGATGTTCATAACTGAGAGGGGGGTGAACCAGTTATTCATAAACACTTTTAAATTTTTTACCGAAATGGTAAGTACTTAAAGAAATTTAAAAATTATAGTGGATATGAACATGAAAGAACAAAACCATCAACACAATGAACACCAAAATTTACATGGAAACCCAAATTGGGAAAAATTATGGAGATGTTAATTCTCATGAAATGAACACCGGTTGAGGTGATTTTTTCAAGGGCTCACTATCAGTTTTCTCACTGCAGGTTGACTCATAGTTGGTCAGGCTAGCTATCTTGAAAAATGTGGCTAACTACCAATATAATAAGGATCACTACTAGAATATAAGAACTAAGATTCGATCCACCACTGCGATCACTTTTACCAGAACTTTGTAATATATAAATGATATAATAGTTTGCTACTAATTACACCAACTCACATGAACATCAACACATGTATCTTTCCTTGTCGGATCCTCATTCACTTCCCATATACTCGCATACAAGCATCACCACAAACCACTGAAATTATCACTCTTCTAATACATACTGATGCAAGCAAACAAGTCAACCTAAAATAATTTGAAATAGGTCACACCAAAGCATTCCTACAGTGGAGAGGAATGAAAAATGCACCATCTCACTCAATACAACACACGTTCTGCATAACAAAATGCTACATCTTATTCAATACTTTTGGTACCAATGGATATGAGCAATGCATTACATGGAAACCATTGGAACCAAAACATGACGAAAATATCCAAGATGGGACCAAACCCAAATCAACATTCCACCATATGTTTCACACTAAAAGGGACCATCATCGTCATGGATAAGGATAAGAATTTGAAGCACATCCTTTGGTGAACACTTCTATCGATATACCAAAGATATTGGCTCACACATGAACCGATACAACAAAATAACCAAATCATAAATGATCAACAACTATGCATCGGATATGTTGACATCAATGACAACCATTAATGACAATAACATGAATAGCATCAACTTAACATTCTAAAACTTTTCTTGGCCTTGAATGAGGGAAAAAAGCTTGAGTTGTGGAGAATATTTCCTTAAAAACACCTTAGGAAATCTTGATCTTGATTCTTGAATTATTGCTTATGAATGATAATGGATGTAAATGGATCTTAGTTACCAAACTGAAGAGAGATAGGCCACTTACATAGCTCTCAACTTTTTGGGGTTCAAAAATCAAAGGAGGCTAACAAGTGATCTAATTTCCCACTAAATCACTGCAACGAGTCACCCATTTGAATTTGGGCCCAAATCTCAAGGTATAGATCACCTAGGGCATTCTATACCTAGGTATACATCACCCAAGGCATTCTATGCCCACTAGTTAGGGATCAAATTGAAATCACAGATTGCAAATAATAAGGGGATGCTAGATTATGAAGAACAACTATTTTTGAGGTTGGGAAGAAGTAGAAAAGCCACAAAAAAGTAATGTGGGGGCATATGCAGGAAAAATAAATGATTGTAGGAGGTAAATATTAAAGGGGCACACTTAGAAATAAGGGCTCATGTTAAGTTTTGATGAGATTGAAATAACATATGATCTATATTTAAATTTAGGTGTTCATTAATTGCCACATGAAGTCCTATCATGCATCTTAAAATGAAAACACACTAAGATGGGTGCTAAACAATCATGAAATCTTATACACCAATAAGGTTCTTACAACTTATGACACTACAAAAAGTAATATTATAGATTTATATCTATTATTTTTATACTATTCTAGCATTTATGATGGAATCATTAATACTATTTAATATTGATTCTTCTTCTACATGTATTATGATGATTGCATTGAAATATCTATATTTTCATGCTATTTTTTTCTTACTCTCTTATATCAAATCTCTCATGGAATATTAAAGTGTTATATTTTATAGTTTCTTATTATGTAGTGCTTGAAATTATTATTACTTATCATATCATTGTATATGGAATGCGAGCCAACTTGATGTGTTTAACTCATTCCATCCTCTAGTGGCCATCCCTTGGGGATCCTTAGGGATTCATCAATATACTCTATTGAGGCTAGTTACTTTATATTCTCATTCTCCATTTCTCACTATCTATAATGTTTCTTGTTGATATTCTAAGTCATTTACCTTTGTACAAAAAAAGAACCTATACTAGATATATTGTTTCTTGTAGATACCTCTACCTTTTAAGTAGGAAAATGAAACCATGAACATTTAATTTGATATGATTAGGCTAGCTATTGTGCCTTTTCTAAACATAACTCATTTTTCTTTTAGTAAAATATAGACCCTCTAGGATACTCTTACAATATTAGTATTTTTTAAAATAAATTAAATTCCAAAAATCATTAATCTTAAGAACCGAAACTTATTATAATTGGATAAAACATCCAAAATTAATCTGAAGTTGTTTAAAGAGTCTTTCCAAATTTATTAGATAAGGATACAATTCACTTAGCAAGTTTTGTTGTACAAAACAAATTCAGTAAGTACTTCACGTAGGTTTAGTTAAAAAATCTCATAAACTTCACCATTTATGGTAGATCGGTACTCAAATAAACCGAAGTTAAAGATATTTGGTTCAATTGGCTTTCTCGATACCCAAAACCATTAAACAAAAACTTCATATTTGCACAAGTGTAGAATTGCAATGTGCCTTCTTGTCTACGAAATTTCCAAGTATGTACCCGCTCATCGTCCGTGTTGCATGTAATAGTCGAATTAAAGAAATCAAAGAATTGTTTTGAATCTTGTTCGAGTGGTAGGTCAGAAGGGTTATTTTCGACTCGACGTCTGTGATTTAGTCTTTTGGAAATACATGAGAACAAGATTGACTTTAAATAAAAGAAAAACAAGACACACTAAAAGCAATTAAATTTGATGTAAATGTCGATGCAGTCAAGTCAATGAAGTGAAGGATGACGAGGATTCTTCGAGTTGTAGTGCACAAGGCAAGGATATAACATGTCTGCAGTCAAGTCAATGAAGTGAAGGATGACGAGGATTCTTCGAGTTGTAGTGCACAAGGCAAGGATATAACATGTCGGTCTTCAGTTCTGGTGGTTTCCTATACAAAATGGTGTTATTGTAGAAATACAAAACAACATAATATAGGGGAGGAGTACGAGCAATTCAGTGCCTTTTAATAGTTGTGCATTATATTTGGCAAATTAAAAGTCTATTAGAAAATCATTTATGAGTCAATAGATCTTATTTTTTGGGAAAAATGATTAGAAATTAGATCAATTGTGCAAATTTATTGTTATCAATAGCATACTATTATTGGATCATTTTTTGCAAAAAGTTGCACAATTATTGTGGCATTTGTGTAAAAGTATTGGATCAATAGTGCAATCTTTTTGGTTGTGTAAGTGAATGGGTAATGGCGTGAAGTGACACTTTAAAAAGACCACTTTTTGACCCTTCAGCACTTCATGAATTTTATATTGTTACTACTTAGAAGCCAAAAAATATTATTTAGACAATTAAGCCGAATACATAAACAACAAAAAAATAAATTATTGAAATCTGATGTATAGTTTAGGCTCTACAAGTGCGTGAAGTTAGCTAGAACAACTACTAGTACACTTCCCCTAATGTGGTCTCACTAGATATTTTGCATTTTCACGGCATTGTGAAGGCATATTATGAGGATTGGACTAGTTAAAATCACATGAAAATCCATCATGGTATGGAGATTTTGGATTTTATTTTGGCGAATGTGATGTTTCCCGTAGAGGATAACCATTTCGCGAGTCTTCTTGCCTCTGTTGTACATCTTCCTCGCTTCAAATAAGGTCGATTTCCATGTGACACTTATTTTTCCCATCTATTGTCTAATGTTTGTCTATTACCATTTTTATAAATTTAATATTTCGTATTGTCTCTTGTATTTTTTACTTTGTGAGTAATCGAATATCAAATCATAAGAATCCTCTCTGCTTGACTCTCTTAACCTTCATTGAAAATGTGAGTCAAGTTTGTTAGGATTAAGTAATACTGAGTGGGGACAGGGGGGGGTGAATTAGTATTACAACATTTTAACTTTGAGCTTAGCAACTTCCAGAATAAGCAAACAATTGCTAAAAGGAAAAGAACAAAAAACAAACAACTCATAACACCATGATTTTGTTCTCGAAGAAACCCTTTCAAGGGAAAACCCTGGTGGGGATGGTACCGAAAAATATGTACTAAAAGTATTATGTCCCTGTTAGGAGATGATTATTACATTAGCACATTTCCTTATTAAAGAAATACATAAACCCTGTTAGGGGTGTACAATGAGCATACTGCTCTTACATTCAAATCCTATTCTTTGTTTACAATACTTTATCAAAATGAACTTATACAAGCATCTTCTATGCTTAGGTAGTTCTAGTTGTAGTTCACATCACCTTCCGTTTGATTCTAACATCACAATGAATCCATTCATTCTACCATACATGTCCATACATCACTTTTCAAAATGCTCTACATATATATACTTTATCATATATCCAATCGACTCCCGAATACATCACAAAATGAGACCAACACTTATTCAAAAGGTAAATACCAAGTCGGCGATTATATGTTAACAAAATAGAGGTAATACCCAATCCAAATCCAACATAGCACATTTGGATCCCACATTATACTATGTCAATCATTGCGACCATTCAACTGCTCTGTCTTGTTATCTCACTGTCTTCGCATGAATTCAATCATCTGTATCTTTCAGATCTGAGCTCTGAAACTCAAGTGACCTTAACTGAAGGTCTATCATATCCCAAAATATCTTCCTCTAAGCTCGCATGTCTTCATTCATCATACACAGTGCTCGCTACCCAAAATTGTACTCCTATATCAGTAAAATGTATTCTAGACTTAGTCATTTTTACAAGACCTTAACTACAAAATTGTGTTCCACTCTAAGCGACCATACATAACTATTGTATTTCCATAAATGAAAACCCCAATACACTCCTGAATGACCCACTTGCCAACAATCTCTCCCTTTGGCATTGATGGCAACACTTTGTGAAAAATGACTAAGTGTTCAAGTAACTAAATATATACATCACTTCTATATCTCCTTCACATATTTATCTTTTCTATCCTTCCTCTATACATTTTTCATTTCTACTTCTCTCCTTTTGATATCAATGGCAAAGGTGTACCAAAAAATGTGAAAACACTATATAATAAAATTGTATACTTGCTTACCAAAAAACTACACCATATTAAGGACATCTCTGAAAGAGCTTTCCAATATCTTTACTTCCTAGCTCCAGGTCTTCACCAATATCTGACCCACATAGATCAGTCCATTCAATGCAAATGATGTTGTTTCTGTTCCCTTTAGCTCAATAGGCATATTGTTAGTCAGGGACTTCACTTCTTTCTCCATGTCTGATAGGTGTGTCTCAAGAGCTGATGGCTTGGGAGTGATTAAACTTTTTAGGATACCAAATCTTCCCTTAACTCTCCCTTTCTTATTTTCTAGCACACTTATCTTATCAAGAAATCTTGACATTTCCTTGTCTAGCTCCAAGAGAGCGTGTGAGGATGTCTCACAGCTGTGTACCAGTATGTCAAGTGTCTTCCTATCTTGTGCAATAATATATTCTATGTTTGTAATGTGTCTGATAGGGTTTATACAATAACTATATAGCCTTCTTCCATGTACTGCACTATTCTTTGCATCAAAAATAGTCTTGCTCATAATACCCAAGTCCCATGAGATGGACTTGCATATTTCTTTTATCTTCTTCGCCAAGTAATTTTTCTCATCTTTTACCTCAACAATCTTCTCCAGAGACTCATAGTGACTATCAAAATTATCTAGTGCCTTGTTCAAGTTCGAGCTACATTGTCCTTTCCTTGAAAAGTGAACAACATAGGTAGGAGTTTGTAATTGTATCAACTTCCTTGTCCAATACCCTTGACTTCTTTTCTGTTTTATGTTATGATCTTTCCTTGGCTTTTGAAAATGTGATATAAGATAGCTTCATCAGCTCATCTTCATCCATACTCTCCACATCAACACTGAATGTTTTCTCTGTACTTGCCAACAATAAGGCTGACGAAATAGGTGTAATTGTTTCTTGCTTCATTTCAACCTTATTCTTAGGTTCCTTTTCAGCCTCAACAGTGCTTGTTTGTTCTTTTCTCATAGAAGGCTCTTCCTCAATAGGTTTCTCTATGTCCTTTCCATCACTATTATCAATATCAAGTATGTAAGTATTCCCTTCAAAAGGGTCATTAGTTTCTAGCGAGGTGTCCAAAGTCAAAGGCACACCAACAACAAAGAAATCAGGTTGGTTTATAGTACTAATAAACTAACTATCATCTTCAACATCCTTAGATGTATTAATATTTGCCTCAACTTCTTTTAATTAATCTCCCATCAAAATTATTATATTCTTAGTAGCCTTAGGTTTGGGAGGGGTAAATTTCTTTGTTTGAACTTCCATTAACACTTTATCAATGGCCTTATGTGTGT
Source organism: Chamaecyparis obtusa (assembly GCA_027943335.1). Lineage (NCBI taxonomy): Eukaryota > Viridiplantae > Streptophyta > Pinopsida > Cupressales > Cupressaceae > Chamaecyparis > Chamaecyparis obtusa. Next base: position 489,407 of record BSBK01009493.1, read on the forward strand.
CTTCAATTACATCATCATATTTTCTCCTCATTATTTTGATCAATCTGGACTTTATTCTTAACAGGGGTTTCAGTTCATTCATGATTCTTTCATGCTCATCAAATGTCATCACAGGTAACATAGTCTCAATAGATTTTATTCTAATTTTCTCATCTTCTTTTAATGCTAGTTGTTTCCTAACCTCAAGTTTATCATAGAGCTCTTTAGGAATACTGCTAGGCATGTCAATCAGATTCTTCTTGAAAGCCAACATGTGCTTAACCACAACATCTTCAATAATAACTTCGTAATTATCATCATACCTATCATAGAATCTCGGTAGCTGATTGAGTTTACCTTGGTCAACAATCCTTTTCTCTAATACTCTTATATTAGGCTTCCATGGTCGTCTATTGACATACTTATCTTTTGTTTTCTTTTCTTCTGCTTCTTTCTTCTTCTTCTCTTCCTCTTTCTTCTTCTCATCTTCTTCTTTCTTTCTCTTCTCTTCTTCTTTCCTCTTCCTCTCCTCTTCTTTCTTTTTCTTCTCATCTTCTTTCTTCTTTTCTACTTCTATTCTTTATTTCTTGGGTGGTGAGTTTTGTTTGGAGGACCTTGTCATCTTTACATGGATCATATCTACTACCTTCCCTGTTTTCTCAATTTGCTCAGTCTTCTATGGTATAGCATCACATACTTCTACCACTATAGGATATGGGCTATCATTCTTATGGTATTTTGGAGGTGGAAGAGATCAAGGTGCAGAGCTCCCCAAATTAGATGCACTTTCTATCATTTTCTTTCTTATCTCCTTTATCTCATGTCTGGTTATCCTATCTTTCTCTACTATATCATTAAAAACTTTCTCACCTTTTCTCTTTCTAGTAGCTTTAGTCTACTCCTCTATAATCTTTGAGAATTTCAACTCATAGGTACTCCATCTTTCTTCTAATGGATCAATGACTGAAGATAGTACATGCTCAACCTGCATAGTCAAAACTTCTTTGCTAACTTCATACCCCATAGGGTAACACCACTTTATCTTTGGTTCAATTGCTTGGAAACATACACAATCAGTTTCAACCATGAAACAAATTGTCTCCATGTACTTCTCTACCATCTCCTTTGGCATCCTCACTCTTTGTTTCATCTCTCTTTGCAAGATTTTGATCATCCCAAATAGTTCTCCATCTACCCATGTTCTATTCTACCTTCTGTAACACTTTGATACTTGTAGTTCAGTAGGCTGATTGTCTTTTCAAGCTCTACGGTGCATACCAGGGAACTTATGCAAAATGTGAATATATATATGTATCATCAACAATCCAAATCTGAATGCCTTGGTCCTATCTCTCTTAATTTTCTTCACATTCTCCATGAACTGTCGTGTGAGGACTTTGCATAGGTTATACTTAACCTTTTCTTTCACCATTTTGTATTCCATCATTATAACACCAGCTGAAACTAAGTTTGGTCAGCTTCTATAATGAAGTTTGTAACCTAAAATCATCGCTACTAGTCTCACATCTTGCTGGAAAATCTTGACCACTATCATCGCTTGGTTATCCTATTTAGAGTGGGTTAGGATTTCTACTAGCTTCTTGGTGTTCTTCTCTGCAGCAGCGATGACTCCAAAGTTATCTAGACCAGTAATGGCATGGATCAACTCATTGAAAATCTTCACAGGTTTCTCACCAATCCTGATGAATTGGTCATGCACTCTACTCAACACAATCTTAAACCATTCTTCTTTGTCAAACTCATATAGTTTGGCCATTTTTATCACAGTTAGGTTCTCAAGATGAGAGAACTCATCCTTCCACTTTCCATCCTCATAATCATATCCTTCATTTCCTTATATATCTCAAAGTCTCCTAGAGACTCATACTTCAATGGATATATATGTCCTAATATCTTCTGCATGTAGAACTTTGTAGGCGTTTGAGAAAATGTGCTTCAAGGTCATCCTTTGTGTATTTGTAAGGATGTCTCTTAAACTTGTATCTAGGTCTCTCATTAACATCAAATATCATTCAATGTATCCATATTTAGAAGCTCGTGAGTGATCTAAATACCTTTTGTTTTCTGAATCTGTAAATTACTGCTCGCCCAATCGCTCAATGTCCTAGCTTCTTTAATCTTTTTGCACAAATCACTTCTCTTCTTCAAATATGCTTCTTCGAATAGTGATTAGATAGGTCCTTTTGATTGTCCTTATACTTCATTGCGTAAAGAAATGAAACAGTTCCTAATGAACTCATCTCTGCAAATGACCCAGTCGAATGTCAATCTGGCGATCACAAGATATAGATTGTAAAGATACGTGATCACAGATATATATTCCAGGACATTCATACATATTCTCCCTAAGATTGTAAGAGGTTATTTTTCATAATCAAGGGCTCGATAGTTTTCTTATGTATCATTCCAATGCTACCCTATGGCCATGCTTGGCCATTTAGGTAGATGTGATAATGAAAACATCAGGCGAAGACCTAGTAGCGTCTACTGATTCTCCCTAAACCTTTTCCTCACTTGGTTCCTTCACTTTCCATACCTTATCATTATCAATATCTTCTTTCTTGAAATGACTGTTGAATTCATCCATGTATTGTGAAAGACTCTTACCTGTATCACCAACATTTTTCTTCAGAAAAATAGGAGGTGGTCCACTTCTGTTCTTAGTTCCATTATACCTACAAAACTTTGCTATGTGTACCAGATTATTGCATTTGTAACATGTAGGAGGTGTTTTGTCCTGAAACGTAATTTTGAAAATTACAGATCACAAATATTTAATATTTTTCTTTTATACTCTATTGAAGCTAGTTCATATTCTCATTCTTCATTTCTTACTATCCATAATGTTTCTTGTTGATATTCTAAGTCATTTATGTTTAGAAAAAAAAAACCTATGCTAGATCTATTGTTTCTTGTAGATACCTCTAATTTATAAGTAAGATAATAAATGAAACCATGAACATCTAATTTGATTACATATGATTAGGCTAGCTATTGTGCCTTTGTTCAACATAACTCATTTTAATTTTAGTAAAATATAGACCCTCTAGAATACCCTTACAATATTAGTATTTTTAAAAGTAAATCAAATTTAAAAATTTATTAAGAACCAAAACGTATTATAATTGTATAAAACTTCCAAAATTAATTGAAAGTTCTTTAAAAAGTCTTTCAAAATTGATTAGAGAAGGATGCAATTCAGTTACAAGTTTAACTGTCCAAAACAAATTCAGCAAGTACTTCAAATAGATCTAGTTACAAAATCTCATAAACTTCATCATTTATTGAAGATCGATACTCAAATAAATCAAAGTTAAAGATATTTGGTTCGATTGACTCTCTCAATATCCAAAACCGTTAAACAAAAACTACATATTTGCACAAATGTAGAACCCATTCGAACCCAAATGATTTTTTATTTTTATTTTTAATATACTACCAATTCACTTAAAATAATCTCATATAATACATTATTGACATCATCAGCTAGAAACGATAACCAGATACAATGAATAAGATTCTATAGTCGATGTTTACCGTGACTCAATAGAAAATTCCAATGGTGATTTAAATGATGGCAGTAAGGGACGCCAATTTCCACAACTTCGGATCCTTCCTGTGGTCTCAGATTTTCCTTTCCAAAAGAATTGCAATGTGCCTTCTCGTCTACGATATTCCCAATGTTGCATGGAATAGTCGACTAAAAGAAATCCAAGAATCTTTTTGAGTCTTGTTCGATTGGTAGGTCAGAAGGGTTATTTTCGACTCGACGTCTGTGATTTAACTGGTAGGTGGAAGTCTAAAGTCTTTTGGAAATACATGAGAACAAGATTGACTTAAATAAATAAAAACAAGACACACTAAAAGCAATTAAATTTGATGTAAATGTCGATGCAGTCAAGTCAATGAAGTGAAGGATGATGAGGATTCTTCGAGTCGTAGTGCACAAGGCAAGGATATAACACGCCGGTCTTCAGTTCTGGCCCTTTCCTATACAAAATGGTGTTATTGTAGAATACAAAACAACATAATATAGGGGAGGAGTACGAGCAATTAAGTGCCTTTTAATAGCCGTGCATTATATTTGGCAAATTAAAAGTCTATTAGAAAATCATTTATGAGTCAATAGTTCCTATTTTTTGGGAAAATTGATTAGAAATTAGATCAATTGTGCAAATTTATCGGTACTAATAGCTTACCATTATTAGATCATTTTTTGCAAAAGTTGCACAATTATTGTGGCATTTGTGTAAAACTATTGGATCAATTGTGCAAACTTTTTGGTTGTCTAAGTGAATGGGTAATGGCGTGAAGCGACACTTTAAAAAACCACTTTTTAATGCTTCAGCACTTCATGAATTTTACATTGTTACTACTTAGAAGCCAAAAAACATTATTTAAACAATTAAGTTGAATACATAAACAACAATTTTTTTATTTATTGAAATTCGATCTATACTTTAGGGTTTGCAAGTGCGTGAAGTTAGCTAGAACAACTACTAGTACACTTCCCCTAATGTGGTCTCACTAGATATTTTGCATTTTCATAGCATTGTGAAGGCAAATTATGAGGATTCGACTAGTAAAATCACATGAAAATCCATCATGGTATGGAAATTTTGGATTTTGTTTGGATGAACGTTCTATTTCGCGTGGAAAATAACTGTTTCATGAGTCTTCTTTCCTCTATTGCACATCTTCGTCGCTTCACATAAGGTCAATTTCCATGTCACACTTATTTTTTCCCATCTATTGTCTAATGTTTGTCTATTAGTACCATTTTATGAATTTAATATTTCTTCTTGTCTCTTGTATTTTTTACTTTGCACCGGGAATAATTGAATATCAAATCATAGGCATCCTCTGTACTCGACTCTCTTAACCTTCATTGAAAATGTGAGTCAAGTTAAGTGAATTTTTAAATTCAATTCATATACTTGATATTTTCCTATTTTTCCATCAAATTTAATAGTGAAGACCTAATAATGGTCACCTATTATATTTCCACCATTTTGTTGCGTGAATTTGTTCTAAAAATCCATAAATAATCTTTTGTATATCTTGTTTTCAATTATTTACAATCACAAACAAACTTTATCCTTGCATGTTATCATCTTAAGCATTTAGAATATTGGTGGATTTTTTTTCTAGAACTTTGGAGTCTTCGTAGAGTTTTTTTTTTCTATAAATCTTTCGAGCCTTGGATTAGAATCCTTTAGAAACTCTCCCTAGCACTTTTTTTATTTCACTTATTTCTCTCCTCTTGACATCATGCTACCTATTTTTCTCTCTTCCATAGCCATTAGTTCTTTCCTCCTTCCCTTGATCATTTTTCTCATCTTGTTCCACCATCGTTCTTCTCACATCCACTTTCTTGTCCTCATCATCAATATTTTCTATCTCATTGTGTTTCCTCTTTGTCCTAATTTCCTCCTCATTATCCCTTTCCACTTCCTAGGGTTTTATATTTTAAACATCATTGTTACCATATTGTTTTGACATGGTTGCAACTACATATTTCTCATATTATTAGGTGACATAGCAAAAATAAAATATTCCAAAAAAATATTAGGGTTCATAAAAGTTAAAATTTTAGGAGTATTTGTGATGGGTCAGAACATGTCCCAAGTGTTGTAGTTATAGTTTGAAATAAACATACAATAAATAGTGTCTAGTATCGAATCATCATGAATGATGCCAATTTGGATGTACAGGTGAGGGAGGGGGTTATTTATTATCTATTTATTGTTGAAGTTAGCTTGAGTATTATGTTAAAAATCATATTTTATGTGAAGATTACAAAGTGTGGATCAATATTTTGAGATGAAATAAGATCTTAAATATTCGGTTATATTACAAGACAACCAATATCATTATGAAGTTCCTAGGAATGATATTTGAGTCAATATAATTGTAGGTATAGAATTCTTCTATGATACATTAGTAGCATGTATGATATTCCAGACAAAAAACATAATATTCATAAATGTATGAAAATGACCACATGCGCATTAATTTTTTTTTATCATAGCTCGTTATTTTGACTTACTATTTTAGATATTACTTGATAGTTTGTTATTTCTATTTTTCATATATTGGAGATATAATTTGGTGTATTTTATAGTCTTTACAAGCATTCTTATGCTACCATTCAATTCACACGTTATCTTAACGTGGTTTAGTTTGCTTATTCATACATAACATTTTTGAACTCAACGCAAATAAATAACATTTAAGAAATTCTATAGAAAATATATAAATACGAAGAAATCTTGTTCTTCTAGGGGCAAGGGGCAAAATGTTGTTACAAGCTGACCTCAAATATTCTTCAAATGATCAATAACTATTAAAATAAAGTCGACAAGTTCATATAAATGAAAGTTTAAAAGCTTTACATTAGTACCTATCCTTGTCGCACAACAATTTATGATTATGCAAACTCATGTAAGTCCATTCCCTATACCTAAAAATGCATAATCCAACTAATCACATTTGAACCGTTATCATGTTATTGTAGATAGAAAAAAATATTTACACACATAAATAGAAACTACAAATGATATCAAGCACACAAATAGCTAACTAGATTCTTTTGTGTACCACAACTCCCCGCTCTTTGCATTAATCAAATGACAATAACTATTCCATCTCCTTGAAATGAAAATACAACATTCATCATGTACTAGTGATTCGTGAATCAACCTCATCATCCAATGCTAAATTCTTACATATGGCCTCGTATAGTAGAGGTCTTGCGATACATAAAAAATTACATAAGTAATTTTGAAAATTACAGACCACAAATATTTAATATTTTTCTTTTATAGCACACTTCTATGCCTATCTGGAAACATGCATAAAATTCTTGTCCGGAGAAATTACAGATTTTAACAAAGCTAACAAAATAGTTACTATAACATCTTATTATCTAAGGCTGGGCATCTCACTAGTATTAAGAGAGGCAATGGTATATGAAGCAGAATAATTGTTATCACCATGTGCAAGCGTTACTGCTTCCTCCAATTCTTTAACCACCGCACTCATTTTGGGTCTTTTTGTTGACTCCTTGTCCACGCACATGTATGCTATCTCTGCTACTTTCCAAGCTGATTCTACGTTATATCGACCACCCAATGAAGGATCCATAAGCTCATCTATTTTGCCACATAAAAGTAGATTGTGTGCCTGATACAATGATTTTTTCGATACGTTGTTGATTAAAATATTCCAAATGATTGAAATCACTAAATTTGTCTACAATTATACGAATTACCGATTGTACTATTCCGTCCTTGGGTGATACTCCAGAAATAATCTCTAGTAAAACCACTCCAAAACTGTAGACATCGCTCTTCTCATTCAGTGATGATGTTGTAAAGTATCTGCAATAACATCCATATTTTAATCTATAAGTTATTGTTCCCTATATTTTTAATTAGATAAAAAATACATTCAAGCGTAGTTAAAACAAGCACATTTAACCAAAAAAAAAAGGAAATGTAATGGTGTTATGTGAAATACTCAGGATCAAGATAACCAATTGTCCCTTTCACTTCAGTTGGTATATAACCATTGGAACTCTCTACCAATTTCGATATGCCAAAGTCAGCTAACTTGGCAGACATTTTGTTATCCAACAGTATATTACTGCACTTTATATCTCTGTGTATAATTGGAGGATAGCAACTCTGATGAAGGTAGAGCAAACCTGCAAAACGTGTGTAGAATGGTTGAGACATGCTGGTTTTTTAATTTTATAAAAACAATTAGATATAAAGCAACTGCTGCAGCCACAAACAGCTTACCATCTGCAGCCTGTCGAGCAATATTCAATCTCGTAAGCCAATCAAGTGGAGTTTCCAATTTGGCTATGCCTGCGAATGGAAAAGGAAATTTAAAGTCATATTTAAATTTTAAAGCTATGTGAATTCAATTAAACACAAGGTTTAATGTACGCAAATACCATATAGACGATCAATCAATGTTCCACATGGCATGTATTCATAGACCAATGCCATTATGGGCTGTCTGCAATACCCAATAAGATTTACAAGATTCTTGTGATATATTCTTGACAGCATAGCTACCTGAAACCATAGACAATACTTGTCACAGGAGAATTTGGGGAAAATAATTGCGAGATTTATGTAAGATTGTATCATACACGATTTGTTGAATCTGTGTAGGAGTACTAACCTCATTCTGGAATTCTTTGTGGCCTTGATTAGAATCAGTCCTACGTACTTTGACCGCAACTTCATATCCCGAAAGTCTGCCATAAAATACAGATCCAAAGCTTCCCTTACCAATGGGTGTGGAATAATTATTGGTAGAAGTTTTAATTTCTTCTTCCGTGTATTCTATAGCCAGCCTGAGATAATCATTTTGAATTTTTTCATCTGAGAAAGAACAAATAAAGAAAAATTACTCTTTGAGGTCCACAGCAGGGAGAAAGAAGAAGAGAAAAGCATTTATGTGTTTTTAGTCACACAATAGTAATGGGCATGTTTTTAACATACCAGAGATTGGAGAAACACCTGCAGATACGTGTTTTTCTAATGGAGTTGGAGAAACATCTGTGGTCGGAAATGGTTGAGATAGGTGTTTGTGTCTCCACAGGAAAATTCCAGAAAGGATGACTAAAACTAACACCACCGAACACCCAATTAAAAGTCCGATCACCCAACCTTTAATTTTGCGGCTTCCTGCCGGAAGAGCATTTTGGGGATCAATACTGCATGTACAGTTCACAATAAAAATGTATGTGAGATATCAACAGTTCGGTCTCCTTTTAAAAGATAACAATTTGGCTTGCCTTGTGTTACTGTTTGGAAAGTAGTCGGTTGTATAGAAGTAGCATATTAAAGAGCAGATAAACATACAAGAGTATTAAACATCTATTGATGGTCTGTGAAGTTGAAATTAAACAGCTACTATTATAAAAAGAGGAAAAGAAATTGGTATACCGAAGATCCAAGTTGGTTCTCATTAATCCTTTTGAGACTGTTCCCTCCAATTTATTATCCTGTAGAAATCTTTTCAACAAAACGAAAAAGCTCTATAAGAACACCTATTTAAAAAGGCTAAGCTATATAAGTTATATAATGAAATATGAGGATAAAATTAGAGAGAGTAGCCGGTAAACACACAGTTGATTTAGCTTTTGAAGCTTCTCCAATGATCTCGGAATTTCTCCGGTAAGTTGATTATTCTGCAGTTGCCTTTGTGAGGCCAACAGAAAATATTAGGAAAGATACAGAGAACGTTACTTTTCTCATTCACACATGGTATATCCGAGGTGTCTTACAGTATTGTGAGATTCTTCAATGAACTGAGGTCTGGAATATGTCCAGACAACTTATTGTTTCCTAGCAACTATAAACGAAAGCATAGAGTTAGCATGGAAAGTTAGATTAGCCTTCTGACTGAAAAAGCGAGTTAGTACACGGCTATGTAAAGTCTTACCAGCTGTTCTAGTGCTGTTAAGTCGGCTATATTTGAAGGTATTGTGCCTTCCAGGTTCATGCTTCTTAGATCTCTGCAAAAAAAACAATAAACTTGGAATCATACACATTAATAGCATAAAATATATATGTTCCAATGAATTGTTAAAATACAAGGTAGTTTACATGACAATGACTCGTGGGGGATCGTCTTGGCTGCAGGTTATCCCTGTTGATGAATAATCAGCTGGCAAACATGGATCTCCTCCTGTCCAATCGTCTGGAACATTTATTGCCTCTGCTATTTTTCTGATAGCAAACACTAAACTCACACAATTTGTGAAAACATTAAGCGCATACAAAATTTGCAATATATATACATACCCACGATAATATGCAGCATTTAGAACATTTAGAGCAGAAAGTTACCATCTCCCGAGTATGTGGTTGCCTTTACGTCCAATCTCCTGTACATTTCTGCTCCATTGATGAATGGTCCCAACTCTGATGCATGACTGGGTTTTAGAGTAATGTTTACAGGATCGGAAGTCAGAAGTTTTAAATCATAATCAGCTTGCCAACATCGCATAAAATTAAGCTGTATGAAAGCTGATGATTGGATTCCGTTAATGTAGGCAACAAATTTCTGAGAGAGGCTTGTCTGTTTGAGGTTGCAGAAATAAAGCGCAAAATAGTAATCTCCTGGGTCAGAGAATGGCACAAATGAGTCAAAAAGTCTCATATCGTCCACTGTTCCCATTGCAATAGCAGTTCTTAAAACGGCCACTGGCGGTCTGTTCACTAACTCGCTCCCTAAATATTTTGCCTGCTCGTCCTCAAGGGAAATGTTCACTGAGCTGTCAGCAGCTCGCATCCATAACCACTTGCGGTCAAATGGATCGTCTAAGAACCTGATAATTGCCACCACAGTTAAAATTTGAGTTAAATAAGTTCACCGTTTGAAATTTTAACCGCCGCAAAACCGAGACAGAATACTGTTTGAGCTAATGACCACAATTGATCAATTGACGTCTTACGCACAATTGTTTGCTGATAAAATAGAAACATATTTCATAACAATACTTACTTTAACTTAGAATATGTACCAGGATCTCTGCGATCTACCAGACTTAAGGCTTGCTTTTGGAAATCAGTTGAGTAATTATACATAGAAGATTCGAGTGGCCGCAGCTCAATGCTTGAAATGAAAACAAATCGATTTTGTTCTGTCTGATTATTGCGAGCAAGGCATAAACTCAGATTCGCACTTTTTGCAGCCAAGATGATCTCGTAGTGAAGATTTCTTTGATTGTCTAAAATAGATAAGTTGAGATTTCTCCACTTGATTCCCTCGATAAGTAAGTCGAAAAATCTTGCCCAAGGAGTTGTGGAATCAGGAGCGAAAGTTGCTCTTACAAGGTAATTTCGATATGGCTTCACAGGGAGCATGTAGCAATATTTCTTCACTCTCAGATTTGGAAAATAGGCCAATGTCAAGAATTGCACGTAATATGAATCATTATTTGAGCGCACCATCGAAACGTTGCGAACTTTAATGAAAGGGGAATCTGAAATCCAGTGTTGAAAGTTGTCATCTGTGAGATTATCATTGGTACCACAGTTGATGTTAAGGAAGCCTGCGCAGGCAAACAGGTTATAAGCATCTGGATTTGAGTGTGAAACTGAATAAAAGGTGTAATATCGAAATGACGTTTGAAAAGGAGATTACCATCTGGATCTGAGCGTGCGACACTCAACAATCCAATGAAAGATGTGATGAGCAGCAAGCACACGCTTGGCAATTCCATACCCGACATCTTTCGGACCTGCTAAAATTGGATAAACAAATTTCCCATTACAAAAAGATAAAAATCAATGCCAGGTTGAAAACATAATAGTACGAGAAAATGTCCACCAAAAATAATGTTACTCTTACGAAAATAATCTCCAAGAGAATTTCTTGGATGCAAGGTTTGACACTACAGCCTGTTAAGCGCTGTTTTGCAGTTTGATAGAGCGAGGTCTATATATAAAGCAAACAGTTCTCGCTTTTCCCCTTTTTAGGTGAAAATTGGTAATTGCCTCCAAGACGTACGAGAAGCTTCCATGTTATTTCCAAGTGACGATATTTTCTATTAATTTATGCAGAATATATCTATTCTAGAATAAGGACGTATTCTAGAGTAGCGCGTAGAATAATCCACAAGATTTGATTTTCCTTCCATTATTATTTTACTTAATTTAAGGGATTTAGTCAAAAGATTGATAAATAAGACAAATGACATTAAGGAGAAAAAAATATTTTAAAGTCAATAATGCAATTTCTTAGGATGTGTATAATGTGCTTATGTCACTCAATTCATTAATAGAAATGAAATTTAATTCAAGGAATTGAATAACATCAAAGCATTGTAGCTCTGTGCTCTGCTAGGTTTTTTTGCCTTGCGTTGATTTTCTGCAGTCTTGTCCTTCATTCATACCGCAGTTATCGCGGGAAGTTTAGTATATATGGCTCCGACCACTTCCCACCAAATAGTTGATGCTAGTGCTAGTGTGGTTTCAGATAGCAATGGCGCCGCCAAGCAAACATCCCTGCAAATTTGTGCTCAAAGTGTTTCACGAGGTATGGCTTAGCCTGATATTGTTTTACCCATTAATGAGTTCAATGATGCTTGCTCTTGGCTTGAAACACATACCTTTATTGGCTATTTTCTGGGTCGCAACCCTCCTGAACATGTTCTTAAGGATTAGGTTGCGAAATCTTGGACTTCTCACGGAATCCGCCTAGATGGCATCCAGAGCCTCACCAAAGGGTTTTTTTTGTTTCGCTTTTCAAACCCCTCCCATGTGGACGTCATTTTTGCTAAAGGTCCCTAGAACCTCAAGTCCTCATTGTTAATCTTCCAACATTGGTCTTGTGACTTCTCTGTCTCTGATGACAAGAACCTGAAAGTCCTAATGTGGGCAGAGTTCCCTGGTCTTCCCTTACCTTGTTGGCCTTTCATGCATGCTATAGCGCAAAAGCTAGGTAGGGTTATGTGTCGAGCATGACCGTTTTCTTAATCCACGGCCTCACAAGAGGCTCTGCATTGATGTAGACCTTTCTAGGGATCTCAAAGAATCCATTGAGATTCAAGTTGGTGATACCACCTTCACCTAGAAGGTGCTTTATCTCAACCTTCCCAACACTTGTTACCATTGTCAATTTGCAGAACATAAGATTAAGGACTGCCCTTTGGCAGTGCCTCGTACCAAGACTCCTCCCAAGGATTCTGGTTCTCAGCCGGCTAAGGCTGGAAAAAAAGACGAGGGCAAAAAAGATGAATGGGTTACAGTTGGTCACCGTAACAAGCCACACAAGTAGCTTGCTTTGGCTTCAACTTCCCTTCTGTCACCCTTAGATAATGCGGTTTCTTTGGAAACCCCTGTTCTCGAGGTTTCAAACCCTGCTCCTCAGGGGAAAGAAGTTAGTACCTCCCAGGTTCCTGCTCCTCCAGCCCACATGCCTTCGATGACCATAGAGACTGTTTCTTCCAATTCTTTCCCCTGCTCTCACATCCCTTCTGGGCGTGCTGAGCCTAGGTTTGATGGCTTCCAAGAAAAGCGACGTAATATTTCTTTGGAATTTCTTGGGCCTGCTTTTGCCCCAGGATATTTATCAAATAGTTTTGACTCCCTTGGGGAGGAGGATAGAATAGACGACACTGTTATTCCATGAAGTACATCTCAAGGAATGTTCGTGGGTTGACAGACCTACACAAAAAATTTTTTGTCAGGGATTTGCATCATCATTTTTGTCATCTGGATGTTTTAAGCCTCCAAGAAGTTAAGATTTCTGGTTTCATGCTTGATGTTGCTTGTAAAGTTATTTGGCCTACAAGCCTTTCTCTTTGTTCTCAGCACGAGGCTAGTCGAGGCGGAGTTGTTACTCTCCTTTCTCCTCATTGACATTCATTTTTGGTTAGTCATGGTTCTGACCCCATGCAGAGGGTTGTTTGGGCCACTTTCATTATTGAAAATCATTCTTTTGGTATAGTTAATGTTTATGCTCCCAATGATGTTGTTAAGAGATCTCACCTTTGGTGTTGGCTTGTGGATTCTCTTCCACCGACTACCTGGATTGTTTGTGGGGACTTTAATATGGTGGAGATGGCGTCTAACAAGTATGGCCTTTTGCCTTTTTGATGGACTACTGGTGAAAGAGAAAGCTGATATTACATGTGTAATAAATTGGGGTTTTTTGATCTCAATGTGGGCCGCTGCTGTTCTGATGGGGTTTGGCACACTTGGTCTAATTATAGGGCCTCCTCTAACAGAATTGATAAAAATCTTGATCGTTCTATGATCTCAGCTCAATCTTTTTTTTTGTTTTCCGAGAAATAAGCTTTACCGGTCACTCCTCTTATTGATGTGACCTTGTCAAACCACTTTCCTATCCAATTTAATATTGTTTGGAAGACAGCTAAGGCTAGGCCTCCCACCACGTAGTTTTACTTTAATACTTCTGTCCTTCATCATCCTTCTACTATGGCCCACATTCATCGGGTTTGGAACCTTGAGCCTAGACCCACTCACTTGACATGATGGATTCAATGGTGGAATGATGCCATCAGGCGTATGACTCATTTTTTGCACATTTATGGTAGATAGTTGGCCAAGTGTCGTCATAGAGCCTATGATGTCAACACCAAAGTCTTACGTGTTGCCACTGAGGCCTTAGCTTAGGACCCTTTCAATTAGAATCTACAACTCAATCTTGCTAAGTTACATCATCAGAAGTAGGTGGCTAACAACCATGCTTCTAGAGGAGCTCAGATCAAAGCTCATTTGCACTAGTTAAAGGTTGGAGATCAAATTTTGAAAGAATTTTTTACTGCCCTCTATCCCCGGCATACCAGTACAGGCATAACCAGAATCTGAGAAGGTCACACCCTTCTCACGGAGCTTCTAGATGTTTTGCAAGCCTTTGTTTGCCACTATGAATAGGTTTTTGCTACTCAAGGTTGCTCTCCTTCCAATGAGAAAGCTCTTGCTGACTGTACTGCAATGGTGCCCCAGTGTGTCTCCCCTACCCAACATGTTTTCTGTGATCAACTATTTTCCTTGCAGGATCTTCGTGAAGCTATGTTTTCCATGGCTGATGATAAAGCCCCTGGTTGTGATGGCTTCCCTTGCGATTTTTACAAAGCCCTCTGGGATGCCATTGGTCCTGATCTCCACCAGGTCTACCTGGAAGCATTTCATACCCAATCTCTTGGGGATACCATTAACTAGGCGAATATCAAGTTCATTCCCAAGTCTGGGGATCCAGAGGACATTTGTAACTGGCGGCCCATCGCCTTGCTCAATGTCTCCTACAAGATCATTGCCAAGGTGCTGGCTCTCAAGATCCATCACATGCTTCCGCAGATTGTTCAGCCTAAGCAAACAGGATTTATTAAGTTAAGATTTATTCTTGACAACATCATTGTTGTCTGGGAAGGTATGGAATGGGCTCATAAGTCACACCAAAAAGCCCTTTTTCTTAAGATTGATTTTGCTAAAGCTTATGATTGTATTGAATGACATTTTATCCTTGTGATGCTTCACGCTATGGGTTTTGGTCCCAGATTTCTTCAATCTGTGTAGATTCTCTTCAATAATGCCTCTACTTTCATTACCATCAATGGCTGCCAGTCCTCTACCTTTGGGCTCTTTTGTTCCATTCGGCAAGGATGTCCTCTTCCTCTGGCCTTGTATGTGTTGGCTACGTAGGGTTTTAGATACTTGCTTGCTCACTCCATTTCCATGTGAATTGTTCAGGGAACCTCCTTGCTGGATTTGTCTCAACAGTTGGTCAATGGCCATTTTGCTGAAGAATCTGTCCTCACTCTGGAAGATGATGAAGAGAATATCAAGGCATCCTTGTAGTGTTTAGACACCTTTTTTCTGGCCTCTGGCTCGGCCATTCAATGACACAAAACCCTCTGATACAAATAGTCGACTCTTCTCAAGCCTCCCTAGCTTTCTTAATTTGGTTGGACTAGGATTCAGCATGGAGAAATTTTCCATTTTCTGGGCATTCCCTTTGCGTTTCAAGACAACCCTACCGATCTCTGTAATGCAGTTCTTGCTAAAATTGAAAAAAAGCTTACCTACTAGATCATGAAGCTGCTCTCTCTCGCATAAAAATTCCATATCTACTCCAAGGTCTTGGCGGCCATGCATGTTTATTATTCCTCTTATTGGGCTCCCTCCAAAGCCTCCTACAAGAAGCTAGAGAAACTTCTACGAGATTTTCTCTAGGCTTCTAGTATTGATCACCAAGGCTTCCACAGAGTTGTCTCCCTAAAATCTCTAGTGGGCTTGGTTTAATTGACACCCAGAAGCAAGGGCATGCCCTTTGTGCTAAATGGGTTGTGCGGTGTCTCACAGGCAATGAGGCTAGGAAAATTTTGCTTCGACCCTGTATTTCCTCTAGCTTTCCTCTTCACAAGCCTGCTTGGAAGGGGATTGGTTTTCAGACCCTTCTGGTTATGAAGGAGCCTGTTCAGATCTAGGGTACTTTTGTCGCCAAAAGTATTTGGAGAGCTTGGGAGTCTGTTAAGCCCTGGCTCCAGTGGGCTAGACATGGCTTCAGGGATGGTCTTTCTTTCAACTAGCAGAACATTTGGTGGTCCCCTCTTTTTGCTTAACAAGGGATTTCGCTTGCTAGAGTTCCAGGGGTTCGTGATCTTCGGTTTCATAAGCATGGCATTCAAACCCCCAAAAGATCTTTTTTCTAGAGCCACCATGAACCTCCGATCCTGAGATGATCTCTGGGTTTAGTTTCAGCTCATCTGCCCAGATTGTCAAACTTTTGACTTGCTGGTTTCAGCTATCCCACCTCACCTCCTATATAAATTAGGAATTCAATCTGTTAGACCATGGTGGAAAGACTAGAAATGTTATCCTGCTACGCCCTTCACCAATTACAAGACTAAGCTTGGGTATTCTTGGCTTATGCCTCATTTACCCATGATTGATTCTCTCAACCAGCGTTGGAATCTCTCTTCTTCTTAGAAGAGTTGGGGCTGAAGATTTCGTACTATTTGGGACTCTGTCACTGAGCCTAAAATTGCTCATTTTGTCTAGTGTTTGTTATACTAGGGCTTACCTTTGGGAGCTAGACTTAGGCATTTGGGGGTCCCTGATCCTAAATGCCCTTTTTGTGGTCACTCTGAGACTCTCATGCATATTTTATAGTTTTGTCATCGTGCCCAAAATTACTGGATCTGGATTCATGACTTCTTTGCTCCTTTTAGGCCTGAACCTTTTTCATGGCACATGGCTCTTCTTGGTGACTCTCCCAAAATGCCTTCCTAGTACACCCAGATATGACATACTTTCAGGATGAAATTTTGTTTACCTTATGGAAAGATTGAAACACTGTGCTTTTTTCTCACAGTTTTTTGGATATTCATGTCTCTCTTTATGCTAAGGCATGTATTTGTAACAATGTCATGATGCAGATCCAGGTGCAAGCAGATAAAGTGACCCTTGAGGTTGCTCACTTACAAGAGTTGCTCTAGCATTGGGACAATGCCCCTTGTACTGTGGCTAGGGTGCCTCTAGATTCTTTCTCAACTGACCGTACGCCGTCTAGGGGCTGACGTTGTAGCCAGAGTTCATCTGCCAGACACTCCAGGATCCTCGTCAATGGCACTGCCGCTCCGCCTCCCCTCCTCCTCGGAGGGATGCGGGTTCTGGCTGGCCTCCTGTGCTTGCTTCTACTGCTACTGCTATTGCTCGGCCTTCGGCTTTTGTTCTGCGAATCAAGACAAATTCCCTCGTGTGGTGCTGGCTATTTCACCCAGACGAGAGGAAGGAGAACTAGAAAAAGAAGATCCTGAAGATGGTTGGGCCGTTCTTGATCAGACTCTTGGGCCCAATGTTTGGGGCAATCCTGATGACAGAGATCCTCCTCCCTCTTCTGCTACTGCTCTTGTAGCTTGAGGGTTTCTCGTTTATATATTTTTTTTATGAATAGTTGTATGCTTCCGACCTAAGTGCCGAGTGACTTGCGAGGTGATTTTTTCCCCCGACCCCTTTTTTGTGAATATTGTACTCTTATCTTATTAATAGAAAAGGCCTCTATTCATAAAAATAAATAAAATAAAAGCATTGTGAAAGATAATACATAATATATGTAGATATTCTTTCATTATATAAAGTCTAAAGATTTTTTAAATGATTGTATATTTAATTGTATATATTCGAAAAATGTCATTCAAGAAAAAAACATAATATTAAATACAAAAATGTAATTTTCTTATGACACACTAATATTTATGTTATTTATGTCCTTAATTAAATTAACAAATAATCTAACAAACTTAATGTGTTAAATGTTATTTATATGAATGATAAATAACAATTTCATTTTTTCAAACTAGTCCAACATTTTAAAAATATAAAATAAAAATGACTAGACCACTAAACTTTATTGAAAATAAAATAGACAATACATAAGAAACAGAGATTTCAAACTATTTTAACTTTTATATATATAGATAGTATGGAATTACTCAAATTTTTAACTTTTATTTATATATATAGAATTACTCGTAATTTTTAATTCTATACGATAATTAACTGAGATAATAAAAAAATTGAATATTCTTGCCGTAAGCAAGACCTAATAACGAGAAATACGATATTAGAACGAAGTTAATAATATCCCTGCATTGTTTGTACAGCTCAAATATATTTGAAGTGTGATTAGTGGGTTGTCTTTTGCTGAGGCTCTTTAATGGAAAATTCAAATCTTTGGTTTGATTGATAGAAGCCTGTAGCTGCAGATTTCTTTGTCAAATGAATTGCTTTGTGCCTTCTTCTCTATAAATACAAAATTTTGTAGTCAGCTGAGGAAGTACGTATGTACATTTTCCCTTTGGCGTGAAATACAAGTTTGCCTCCAAGTCAAGATTCCTTTGGAAATACATCATATCAAGATTCACTGAATATTAAATTCGACGAAGTCAATGAGGTACCTAATACCTTTGGAAATACATCATATCAAGATTCACTGAATATAAAATTCGACGAAGTCAAGTCAGCGAAATGAGGTACCTAATATTAAATTCTATTGCACGCCAAAGGGAAAATGTATTGCACGCCAAAGCGAAAATGTAAATGTATTGCCATGCCCTTCACCCCCATCATCCATAGGAGCCCGCTATGGAGCCGACAATTTCTACCTGCCCCACCACCATGGCACTATCGGTGCCATTTTATATTTATTATTTTTAAAGTTAATATTATTAAAATAATTAATATAATATATTAATATTTAATTATATATTTAAATTTTCAATACTAGATTTTTTACATTAGCTAATATATATTTTTTAATTAAAAATATTTTTATTTATTTTAATAAATATTTTATTTTATATTTAATTAATTAATTATTTATATTATATGAACTTTTGAATAACATTATTTATTTTTGAAAATTTAAAACAATCACATTATTAAAAATTTTGATAAAACTATTATTATCTAACCTAAATGATAACTTATAGCATTAAAAAAATAACGTTTTGAAATAAATAAATTTGCAATAATAATTTTATACTTATAACAAGTATATTATTAAATAATTTTTATAATTTTTATAATATATTTTATATATATTTTTTAATAATAATAGTTCAATAATGATATTATAATATATTTTATATGATTTTTTTTTTAATAATAATAGTTTAATAATGATATTTTTATAGTTTAATAATAGTCTCTTTTGCATTCTCATACTCTATTTTACTTATAGTAATAGTTTAATAATAGTAATAGTTTAACTTATACTCTCTTTGCATTCGTATAGTCTCTAAGAATGAATATTTTTAACAACATTTTGAAATAAATAAATTTACAATCATAGTTTTATACTTATAATAAGTATATTATAAAATGTTTTATATAATTTTTATAATATATTTTATTTGAATTTTTTTATAATAATAGTTTAATAATTATATTATAATATAATTTATATGATTTTTTTTATAATAATAGTTTAATAATGAAATTTTTAATAAATAAAAGGAAATAAAATTATTTAATCAAGTAAGACTTAAGTCTTACTTGATTTATGTTTTGATATATTTTCTTTCATTTCACAACATCCTTATATTATTTTCTTTCATATTGTCTATGTTACCCTAATTTTCATATCCATGCAAATTTGGCTAAAATCTATTCTAAAGTCTCTGTTTTACCCTTGCCGAGCATCCCTAAAAATTTCACGGCCTCATGTTATGTTTCCTGGCCTCTGCAATTTGTTATGTCCCTGGTCTGCAGGTCAAAATATTCAAAAAACTAGCCGTTGTGTTGAAACCTTTTAAAATCCTCAAAAAAACCCTTTGGTCCGTTATAATTCTTCATTACCTTTTTCGGCCACTAAAGGTTTACATTTCCCATGTGCGCTAATTTCCTATTGGCCTAGTCACCGGTTCTCTATTTCTTTCCAGCGGTCCCCTTTTTATTCGGTGAATTAGTGAATACATCAATTCTCATAATTGCTAAGTATTTCCTAGTCACCATTTAACTTCTTGCGACCTAGCGACGGTTAGCTTCTCTTTAGTTGCGTAATCGCTAAATCTTCCGGTAGTCTAAATTTGTGGGGTCCTGGTTATGAGGATCCAACAGCTGGTGTATCTTCGCATAGGCTGGTGTCAGAGCTTGAGATCTTAAGATGACCATTAGATCTTCCATGTCTGTAGCGCTGTAGTGTGTCAGTAGGACTAGTGCCACCTCATCCGATTCGACAGCTTCTGATTGGTCCACATATATCGAGTCATCTTTTTGTCAGTAGGACCAAGTTCTTTCGGCGGTTAGAGGTCTTAACAGTTATCAGAGGATCGACGACTATCTTAAGTTCGCAAGGGTTTTGTCAGAGCTATAAGGGGATAAGACTAGCCGTTGATCTTGCTTTTGTCAGAGCCTTGCAGGTGGGTCCTTAGATGATGATGTGCTCATTTCTCATTGGTCCACATAGCGATGAGTTGGATGCTGTAGTGGGGTCATGTCAGAATGTCTGCAGGGATGTTAGAAGGATGAAGATCAATAGCTGGCGTATCTTCGCGAAGGGTTTTTCTGACACATGAGATTATAAGACAGTCGTCAGATTTGCCAAGTGTTTGAGGCTCTTTCAGGTGGGTCTGATGCCAAGTCAGGGTGACATGTCGTCTTCTCATTGGCTGAAGTGATTAGAGGATTGTGGGACCATGTTGCCAATTGTGTTGATATGTTCGAATATGATTGGTTGCCAAATGTTGATGAAGGCTCCCAGGTGGACTGATGTGTCAGAAGGGTCCCGGCTTAATGAAATCTACGGTAAGCGTATAATCTGAAAGAATCTTTTGAGGTCATGAGGAGATGAGACTAGCCATTAGATTGGAATCTTGGAGATTGTGGGCCCGTTGTCAAAGAACTGTCGAGGTTTATGCCTACAAAGCGGCCGTAGAAAATAAAAATTTCCTAGTGGCGGGTCTGGGCCTAGGGTTTAAAAGAGTTCTTCGTGACTTAAAGAAGAGAAAAGTCAAGGTGGGTCCTCATGCTGATTTGCTCGCGTTTCATTGGCTGTTGACTTCCACGATTGTCTTGACCTGTCAGAAGGGGATTTTAAGTGATTTCAAGGTGCATATGGGCCGCTCATCTGCTGGGAAGGGTCTTTCATCGATGGTTGCATTTTAATTTTAGGCCCCGCTAGCTATTGACATTCAAATTTGAATTTCTACACTGGTTTTCTACTAGGGTTTTGCATTTTGACAGCCACGCATGACAGTTTCGTAGCTGGAATTGATTTCTTTAGGACAGGGATAGTTGGAAGGATAATGATGAATGATTTGATCATCAGCATCGCGGATTTTGCAAGGGGCCATGTCGTGTTGAAATTCTTAATGGGTTGCCGCCACCTTTTGCAGGGTTATTATTGAAAATAGAAATATCTATGAGATCAGATTTGAAGCCTTCATGGCTTAGTGGAGTTACAGGTGGGTAGTTAAGTCGAAGTTGTTGTGTCCACAGGCGGACTCAGTCTAGGATCAACATGCAAGAGAAAGATCTGATTTGATGACCAGTTCTTAGTGATTTTCACAATGGGTCATCAGTGTACCTAGGGTTTGATATTTTATTGTAAAATCTGTAACTTTGGTTAGGTCAGTTTTGGACTCTTGCCTGCAGGTAGTGAGTTTTGTATATATTGTTTTGTGGAGCCTTAGTGCTCAAGGGGTTCATTTTTGTAAAGGAGAGAAGCCCACTTTTGCAAGGAAGTCATCTTTTCTTAAAAAGCCATTTGTGGTATTTGTTCTACCATCTGGTTCTTCTACTCTTTGTAATCTCCCATTGATGATTCAAATATTGCAGAGGTATTTTGTGACAATCCTTCATGTCCCTATGCTTCCTTGTTTGGATTATCTCTTATTGGATCAAAGTATATGCATGTTTTCAATGATAGCTTAGGGTTCCTGATCCCTCTTGCTTTCTGTAATTTTGTGTGTTACTATGTTTGATTTGATTTAGATGTTCTTGTGGGTATACCTCAACCCCCTTAACAGTCTTGTCTCAATCCTACACCGAATTGTAGAAGTGAATGTCTTTTTGCAGGTCATAAGTTGTGTCTTATTCTTAGGCCCTCTTATGAAATACTTATGTAAGCCTATTCAGTAAGTTGTGACCTACTAGACCTGAGATTTTCATTGATTTCATTCCTACACACTGAGATCCAAACCCTAATTTCAGTGCATCACCTAGTAGGTAGTTTGCTTTCAAGTTATTTCCCTCACAAGCATCCCTTCTATCCCTTTCCCTCCAAAAGTTTTACTTTCATGTCAAGAAGAAAATTAAGGTGATTATCCAAGAGGAACCATCCTAGAACCTGGACGTTTCATCCTAGTTAGCATAGGTCCCACACTTGGGGATGAATCCAATGTTATACTAGGTTATCAAGACCAAGAGAGCTTGAGACAGAGGTGCAAACTTAGTGTATAACAATTCTGGCACACCCGGTGGGACTAGAAGTTATTCAAATTCAAAGATATGCTATCTCTGATATGCAGATTGCATAAAGCAGGCTTTTAGAAGTCATTCAAAGTTTTATGAGAAAGATTGAGACTAGAAGCTCAAAACGCACCAAATTTTTAGAGTTCCCTCAAGAAGAAGTCATAAAGGCAAGTCAACTCAAAGAATATCCACTGCAAAGAGAGTTCAATCTACACCTCCTGATACTTCAAAAAGGAGACCTTCTCTATTTCATTCCAGAAGAAGAGGCAGATCTCTAACCAGAGATCTAGAAGAAGATTCCAATCAAGCAGCAAATACATCTCATATAGTTGTCAACCTTCAGATCCCAACTCCTACAATGGCTAGACCATTTCCTTTTGCACCTTTCAACCAAGGCAGCCCATTGAATTTTTCTCAACATCATGATGTGCCCTTGGTGGCACTTAAGAGTATACCTGATTTTACTGGCGAAGGGAAAACTACAGACTTTGAGCACATAAGAGATGTGACCACCATCTATAGCATACACAATATAACCCAAGAAGATGTGGCCACAAAATTATTAGGAGCCTCTTTAAAACGTAAGGCTCTTGAATGGTTCAGAACTTTAACTGTTGGTTCTATTACTTCTTGGGATGAGTTAGGGGATGCATTAAGTAAACATTTTGAGGATAAATCAGATAACTTGTCTCTAGTTGAGCGGTTAACAACTATTAAGAGAGACCCTCAAGAACAAATGACAGATTACAATAGTAGATTCCTTAAAACATGGAATAGAATCCCAGTCTCAGTAAGACCATCAGCAGACCATGCTTTCCTTTATTATTTAAAAAATTTAAATGGTGAAATTTCTGTCATGATCTAGTCTATGGGTGGTACTTCTTTACCCCAGGCTTTTGACATAGCTGTTAGGGTTGAAAACCATTTAATCCAAGCAGGCATGATTGCTAGAAGGCCTCCAATGCCCATTTTCCCTAGCCTTCAACCCATTGCACCTGCCCAAGTACCCCCATTTACCCCTATTCCTACCATATTGGCATCCCAAGCTAGTACTAGTGGTCAAGAGTTGAGGACTAGTTTCTCCCAAGAGCTGCAAGAGATAAAGAATAGCCAGCAAAGCAGTCAGCAAGAAATGACTAAATTGTTGCAGACCTTGACTAAGGAGGTCACAAATCTAAAGAAGAAAAGTCAAGGAATCAGACCACCATTTCAGTCACAAGGCTAAGGTCCTAATCAGCAATATCAAAATCAAGGATAGCCTTATCAACAAAATAGGCCACCGTACCAAGGAGGCTATCAAGGAAAAAGACAAAGTTTTAATCAGAGATTATTCCAACCATATAACCCCGCACCTCTAAATTATGCTAACCTAGTGAGGGACATGGTTCCTAGTCAAAATAATATGGCTATAGATAATGAATGGTGTTTTCCTTGTAATCAGCCTCATAATCAGGCTACATGTTCAAATGGATGGATGAACCAAGCTCTAATGGTTAAAAATGTCTCACAACCTCAATCGGAGGTTTCATCTAGTGGCTTAGTGCCTCAACTAGAATCAAAAGAAAAAGAGACTACTCTTTTCAATTGGGAGCAACCAGACTTTAATGGAGTCAACGATGAAGCCACTTTTGTTGCCTATACAAGAGAAAAAAGAAGAGCTCAAGACATGGAGAGAGTGGATTCCAGCTCCAAAGATACTAGATCTACAGAGCCACTACAACAAGCTACTCCCATCACACCTAAGGAGGCTCCTATCATACCAACCAAAGAGAGCTAGGCTCTCAAGGAGGTGGAGCCCATCATGCCAAAGACACAACAAAGAGTACACACTGTGACACCATTTAATATTGTAGACAACATGAAGAAGGTGAACGTCACCATGTCCATGTGGGACTCTTTGGCTCTTCTAGGATAGCCTAAAATTTTGAAGAAGGCCATGATAGAGGTAGCAACTCCTCAACCTGCAAAAGAAGCTGCAAAGCCAGTGTTGGTTAACATTGATCAAGAAAAGGAGGCTCCAAGTAGCGACTCCAAGGGAAATATCTCACAAGGTAGGAATTAGAAGCCACCTCCCTTTTATGTATCTTTAATCATTGGAAAATCTTTAGTACATAATTGTATGGTAGATAGTGGAGCTACTAGCACTGTGATGCCCAAGAAAGTAGCTGACCAATTAGGACTAAGGTATGAACCCTTTCAAAAGAAGGTTACCCAACTTGATGGATCCTCAGTCAATACTATAGGTGTGGCCAAGGATACCAGTCTAATCTTGCATGCTAGTCCCAATTTCTCAATCCTCCTTGATATATATATCATAGATCTCCCTACATTATTTTCTATATGTCTTTCAAGGAAGTTTACAACTAAGATAGGAGGTTACCTATCTTCTAACTGGTCTCACATGCTATTTCATACAAGGTATGGGACTAAGGTCACCATCAAGTCAGAACCATTAGCAGCACACAATATAGGACCATATGTATCCAATGCCATCAATGTAAATTGCCCTATATTTGATAACAACGACTTCCAAACTATTAGTGAAGCAAGCACAAAGATAGAAAGTATCCCTGATATTTTTCTAGATAAAAGATCTTCAAAAGCCCAAGAAAATCTTGTTTGGGATTTTGGTTTGGGAAGTTATTTAATACAAGAAAGTGGGGTCATAGAGCCAACCCTTCTCAAAAAGGACACTGATTTAGAAGATCAAAGAAGTCAGGTTTGGAAACTATTTTTTGATGGAGCTAGAAGTAGACATGGTTCTGGTGGCAGTGCTATGTTAGTGTCCCCAAAAGGAGAAAGGTATTATACCACCTTTAGATTTAGTTTCTCCTGCACTAGCAACACTTTAGAGTATGAAAGTTTAGTCAATGGACTAGAATGGGCTAGAAAAAGAGGGCTTAAGGCCTTAAAAGTTTATAATGATAGTGAGTTAGTTGTCAGCCAAGTAAGAGGGATAAGTGCAACCAAAAATGACACCATCAAAGCATACAAACATAGATTTTGGGATGCAATTAAAGATTTCCATGCTTTCAATATTGTTGCTATCCGTAGAAAGTTAAATCAAAATGCAGATAGGTTAGTTGTTGTTGGATCCCAATATGATATTCCAAATAGCATTTCAAAAGAAGTGGATCAACAACATATCAAAGTGATTGTCAGACCATCTATTCCTGATAATGATGTCAATTGGCAAGTTTTTGACAATGATGAACAAATTCTGCAGTTCTTGTTTGAAGAAGATGTTTTTTCATAACACAATCAAGATAGGCTATCACAAAACTATGGTGATCAAGTGATACAGTTTAAATCCAATAAGATGCCTAGAGGTCTTGTTACTTTAGAGACTGTCTTCAACAAGGATGATGAAGTTAAGAAAAATAAAGCTGGCCCGGTAGTTCAACAAGAACATTGTGTTGAATTAGAGTTGGAACTAGGTAAGAGCCTACAATTTGGAAAGGTAAACACTGAATTGGAGAAGCAAGCTTACACTCAGTTATTCAAAGAATTCAGTGATGTTTTTGCATGGCAATATGAAGACCTCAAGGGTTTTGATCCTACCCTTGCTCAGCACACTATTGAGTTAGAACCAAATGCCAAACCAGTGAGGCAAAAGAAAAAGGCCTGTTAATCCCAAGCTTGAGCCACTTATGCATAAAGAAGTGCTCAAATTGATAGAAAGTGGTATCATCTACCCCATTAAGCATACTAGTTGGGTTTCCAACCTTGTTCCTATCAAGAAGAAGAATGGGGAGCTGAGGTTATGTGTTGACTTCAAGGATCTAAATAGGGCCTCATTAAAAGACCGCCATCCATTACCCTCCATGGAACAAATCCTACAATGTGTCTCTAGGTCTGAGAGATTTTCATTATTGGATGGCTATTCAGGATACAATCAAATCCTAGTTAATGAAGAGGACCAATATAAGACTGCATTTACAACCAAGTGGGAAACCATGGCTTATCAAAAGATGCCCTTTGGTTTGTCAAATGCAGGAGCTACATTTCAAACACAATGGATATGGCCTTTAAGAGCCTAACGTACAAGTTTGTGTTGGTCTACTTAGATGACATAACTATCTATTCAAAGCATGCAGTAGACCACATCAAACATCTAAGGAAGATTTTTGAAAGGTGTAGAGAATTTAGGATATCTCTTAATCCCAAGAAATGTGTGTTTGTAGTTCATGAAGGGAAATTATTGGGATATGTAGTATCCAAAGAAGGAATTACAGTGGATCCTAAGAGAATTGCAGCTATCTTAGAGCTACCCCTACCAAATCACAAGAAAAGTCTCCAATCTTTCATAGGAAAGATTAACTTTGTTAGGAGGTTCTTGCCTAACATTGCAGATTTACTCAAGCCTTTGATAGCCATGTTAAAGAAGAGTTCAACTTTCAGTTGGACCAAAGAAGGGAAAGTCAATTTCCAAGCTATCAAAGAGGCCCTAACAAAGGCCTCTACTCTCTTAAACCCAAATTTCAGTAAGGATTTCATCCTTTATGCTTATGGAGGTCATGATGCCATATCTGCAATGTTGACTCAAGAAAATTTAGATGGATTGGAGCAGCCTATTGCTTTCTTTAGCAAAGGTTTAGAAGAGTATGAACAGAGATACTCTTTTGTAGAAAAACATGTACTTGCTGTGGTGAAGAGCCTTAAAAAGTTCAGATATCTATTGACCCATAGAAAGGTACATTTAAAAGTTAGTCATCCAAGTGTCAAAGAGTTTTTGCTTTCCAAGGACCTAAATGAGAAAAGAGCTGGTTGGATCACCAAGGTGATGGAATATGACATCGATATTCAAACTACCAAGCTAGTTAGAGGAAGAAGTCTTTGTGAACATTTGGTAGAGGATGAAAGTTCAAAGAAATCAGAGCAAACAGATGCATCTCTAGTGGTGCATTCTATAGAAGAACAAGATAAGGCAACAAGCTGGTTGCCGAATATGATCAATTATTTAAAGACAGGACAATGTCCTATAGGTTTGGATTCAACAAAAAGGAGGTATTATATGTTACAATCTATCCCTTTTGTGCTGATTGATGATGTTCTTTTTAGGAAAAATCACAATGGTGTCCTTTTAAGATGCATAGACTCAGAAAAGATAGCAGACATCCTATTTGAGTTTCATGATGGACCTTCTGGAGGTCACTTTTCTCCTAGGACTACTGCTTTTAAGATCATGAGGGCTGGATACTATTGGCCATCTATCTTTACAGATAGTCATGATTATGTTAGGAAATGCATCAAGTGTGCCATGTTTGCAGGAAAAGAAAGGCTTGCAGCCTTGCCCCTACAGCCAGTCAAAATAGAGCAACCCTTCATGAAGTGGGGCATAGATTTCATTGGCATGATTAATCCTCCATCTAGTGCAGGACATAAATGGATAATTACTACAATTGACTACTTCACTAGATGGACAGAAGAAATTGCATTGAAAGAAGCCAATGAGAGTGCTGTCCTAAGCTTTTATGATGATATAATCCATAGGTTTGGCACTCCTGATTCCATCATTTCAGATAATGCCTTAGCATTCACAGGCCTCAAAGTCTCAAAGTGGGTAGTCAAGAATGGCATCTATCTGAATACTAGTTCAAATTATTACCCCCAAGGCAATGGCTTGGCAGAATCCACCAATAAGAATTTGGTTAGGATAATCAAGAAGACTCTTCAAGAGAATCAGAGAGATTGGAACACAAAGCTCAAATCTACCTTGTGGTTAGACAGAATTACCCCTAAGAAAATCATTGGTAATTCTCCTTACATGTTAGTGTATGGAAAAGAGGTTAAGTTGTCCATTTCAGTTGAATTGCCAGCTTTGGACTTAGCTACTCAATATGCCCTGTTTGATGAAAAGGATCCCTTACAGATTAGATATGCTCAATTGATGGAATTAGAAGAACTCAAAGGAAAGTCAATGCAAGATATGGAATTTCATCAGATATAGACAAAGAAGAGCTTTGATAGAAGAGCCAGAGTTAAAGACTTCAAAGTTGTGGATGTAGTCCTCAAGTGGGATGAGTTCAGGTCTAGACCTGGCAGGCACACAAAATTTGACTCCTTTTCGGGTGGGCCATTTGTAATCACAGAATGTAGGGGCTCCAATGCTTTTCAACTATCAAATATGGAAGGAGATGCCTTGCCTATCTCAATCAATGGTTTCCACCTGAAGCCCTATTTTGAGGTTAACCCCTCTCTGTAAATTTTGTAAAGTTCCCCTGTTTTCCTTTCCTTGCTTTCTAGTTTAGTTCCCTATTTTCCAAGAAGTGCTCTGAGCACAGTTCTAGTTCTGTCTCCCTATGAGAATTTTGAAATTTTGATAACCCCATGCCCAATGGATTGTCAAGGTCACTAGTTTCCTATGTCGAGCAAGCTGACATCCATTAGAAATTGCCAAAATGTTAGCCTAATTTTCATATCCATGCAAATTTGGCTAAAATCTATTCTAAAGTCTTTGTTTTACCCCTGCCGAGCATCCCTAAAAATTTCATGGCCTCATGTTATGTTTCCTGGCCTTTGCAATTTTTTATGTCCCTAGTCTGTAGGTCAAAATATTCAAAAAACTAGCCGTTGTGTTGAAACCTTTTAAAATCCTGAAAAAACCCTTTGGCCCGTTATAATTCTTCATTACCTTTTTCGGCCACTAAAGGTTTACATTTCCCATGTGTACTAATTTCCTATTGGCCTAGTCATCAGTTCCCTATGTCTTTCTGGTGGTCCCCTTTTTATTCAGTGACTTAGCGAATACATCAATTCTCGTAATCGCTAAGTATTTCCCAGTCACCGTTTAACTTCTTGTGACCTAGCGACAGTTAGCTTCTCTTCAGTCATGTAATTGCTAAATCTTTCAGCGGTCTAAATTTGTGGGGTCTCGATTATGAGGATCCAATGGTTGGCATATCTTCACATAGGCTGGTGTCAGAGCTTGAGATCTTAAGACGACCGTTAGATCTTCCATGTCTGCAGCGCTGCAGTGTGTCAGTAGGACTGGGGCCACCTCATCTAATTCGGTAGCTTCTGATTGGTCCACATGTATCGAGTCATCTTTTTGTCAGTAGGACCAAGTTCTTTCGGCAGTCAGAGGTCCTGACAGTTGTCAAATGATCAATGGCTATCTTAAGTTCACAAGGGTTTTGTCAGAGCTATAAGGGGATAAGACTAGTCATTGATCTTGCTTTTGTCAGAGACTTGTAGGTGCGTCCTCAGATGATGATGTGCTCATTTCTCATTGGTCCACATAGCAATGACTTGGATGCTGCAGTGGGGTTGTGTCAGAATGTTTGCAAAGATGTCAGAAGGACGAAGATCAATAGATGGTGTATCTTCGCAAAGGGTTTTTCTGACACATGAGATTATAAGACATCTATCAAATTTGCCAAGTGTTTGAGGCTCTTTCAGGTGGGTCCGATGCCAAGTGAAGGTGACATGTCATCTTCTCATTGGCTAAAGTGAAGAGAGGATTGTGGGACTACGTTGCCAAGTGTGCTGATATGTTTGAATATGATTGGTTGCAAAATGTTGATGAAGGATCCCAGGTGGACTGATGTGTCAGAAGGGTCCCAGCTTAATGAAATCTATGGTAGGCATATAATCTGAAAGAATCTTTCGAGGTCATGAGGAGATGAGACTAGCTGTTAGATTGGAATCTTAGAGATTGTGGGTCCGTTGTCAGAGAACTACCGAGGTGTATGCCTACAAAGTGGCTAGAGAAAATAAAGATTTCCAAGTGGCAGGTCTGGGCCCAGGGTTTAAAAGAGTTCTTCATGACTTAAAGAAGAGAAAAGTCAAGGTGGGTCCTCATGTTGATTTTCTCGCATTTCATTGGCTATTGACTTCCACGGTGGTCTTGACCTATCAGAAGGGGATTTTAAGTGATTTCAAGGCACATCTAGGCTGTTCATATGTCAGGAAGGGTCTTTCATCAATGGTTGCATTTTAATTTGAGGCCTCGCTAGCCATTAACATTCAAATTTGAATTTCTGCTCTGGTTTTCTGCTAGGGTTTTGCATTTTGATAGCCATGCATGACAGTTTGGTAGCTGGAATTGATTTCTTTAGGATAGGGATAGTTGGAAGGATAATGATGAATGATCTAATTGTCATCGCCATGAATTTTGTAGGGGGCCATGTTGTGTTGAAATTCTTAATGGGTTGTCGCCACCTTTTGTAGGGTTATTATTGAAAATAGAAATGTCTATGAGATCGGGTTTGAAGCCTTCATGGCTTAGTGGAGTTGTAGGTGGGTAGTTAAGTCGAAGTTGTTGTGTCTATAGGTGGACTCAGTCTAGGATCAACACACAAGAGAAAGATCTGATCTAATGACCGGTTCTCAATGATTTTTGCGATGGGTCATCAGTGTACCTAGGGTTTGATATTTTATTGTAAAATCTGTAACTCTTGTTAGGTCAATTTTGGACTCCTTCCTATGGGTAGTGAGTGTTGTATATATTGTTTCATGGAGCCTTAGTGCTCAAGAGGTTCATTTTTGTAAAGGAGAGAAGACCACTTTTGCAAGGAAGTCATCTTTTCTCAGAAAGCCATCTGTGGTATTTGTTCTACCCTCTGGCTCTTCTACTTTTTGTAATCTCCCATTGATGATTCAAATATTGTAGAGGTATTTTGTGACAATCCTTCATGTCCCTATGCTTCCTTGTTTGGATTATCTCTTATTGGATCAAAGTATATGCATGTTTTCAATGATAGCTTAGGGTTCCTGATCCCTCTTGCTTTCTGCAATTTTGTGTGTTACTATGTTTGATTTGATTTAGATGTTCTTGTGGGTATACCTCAACCCCCTTAATAGTCTTGTCTCAATCCTACACTGAGTTGTAGAAGTGAATGTCTATTTGTAGGTCATAAGTTGTGTCTTATTCTCAGGCCCTCTTATGAAATACTTATGCAAGCCTATTCAGTAGGTTGTGAACTACTAGAGCTGAGCTTTTCATTGATTTCATTCCTACATACTGAGATCCAAACCCTAGTTTCGATGCGTCACATAGTAGGTAGTTTTCTTTCAAGTTATTTCCCTTACAAGCATCCCTTCTATCCCTTTCCCTCCAAAAGTTTTACTTTCATGTCAAGAAGCAAATTAAGGTGATTATCCAAGAGGAACCATCCTAGAACGTAGAGGTTTCATCCCAGTTAGCATAGGTCCCACACCTGAGGATGAATCCAATGTTATACTAGGTTATGAAGACCAAGAGAGCTTGAGACAGAGGCACAAACTTAGTGTATAATAGTCTGTTAGTAAAATTGTTAAGTATAATTATCATATTGATACACATATTATCAATTTTACTTAACAATTCTTTTTATTTGGATTTATTAAGGTGTATTAAATAGGGTTTTGATATTACATATTCATACACATATTTTCACTTAATCTCCCACTGTAGGATTATATATAAATGTTAAATTTATTTATATGCAATATTAAAATTTTATTCACATTATATATTTAAAATTACAATTAATGCAAAATTCTCTCTCATAAACATTTATCATATTATATTAATGAAATAGATAATACAAATAATATATTATAATATAATTAATATTTATGTATTAAATTACAATGCTTAAACAAAATTTTGATTTAATTATTACAAATAATCAATATTTCCTTAGAAAATTTAACATACACAACTAACTAATATTTTAATGTTTAATATATTATAAATAATAATTAAATTATAATTATAATAAAATTAAATAACTTTTTTTGTATTAAAGATCGAGAGTTCACAAAAAGATATTATAGCAATACAGAGGAGGCTAAGCCTCAACCCACCAATCCAAGAGTAACAGCTAGAAAAACACTAAATCAGCAAAAGTTTAATACATATCGAATATAGAGGAAGAGAATGTAACAATATGTAACAGCACAAAAGGAGCTCCCTACTGAAGGACATCATCAAGATTCTCAATCCAAGTGGTCCAGCTTAGAGAGCCCTCCATCCAAACCACCTTCTTCCGCTCCAAGATCTGGGTAAACATTTCCAATTTATCAAAACTGGGGCCTTTATTATCTCTGATGTCCTGTATCAGCTTCCCAAGCGCCTCATAGAATGTAGTCTAGTTGTCCACAATGTTGGCCCATTCAAAGCCGTCCTTCATCTCATAAATGAACATAGAGGCATGCCCATCTCTGAGAAACCTCAATAGCTTCTCCCATTCCAAGTTCATCACACAGCAAACCTGAGAAGCAATTTTGAAACAGGCGAGTTTTCTAAAAAACCCAGTAAGAGTCCTATCAGTGCCTTGGAATTTAGACTCATTTCTTAATTTCCAAATAGACCAAAGGATGAAAGATGACAAAATTTTCCAAAATAGGTTAGTATCTTTGTGGAGCCCATCAATAAAACCAATAATGATACCAAGAGTATAAATATGTTTAGTAATAGAAAATCCAAACATTAGCCAAATTTCTCTAGTAAAGCTACAATCAAAGAAAATGTGTCTCATGGTCTTAGGCATTCTACAAATAGGACAGATATCAAGGGTGGCCTGGTGATTCCTAATAGGCAACCTATCAAGCATGAGCTACCACTTGAAGCCTTTAATTTTAGGTGGGATGGAGGACTTCCATAACTTATCAAAGACTTTCTGCCAATCAGTTGAACTGGTGTTACTATACCAGATGGTGTTAATATGGTCAGTCATAGAGGTATCATGATTAAGGAACTTATAGATATCTTTAGCTTTAATGTTGGTAAGGAGGGAAACATCTTTCCATCTAAAGGTGAGGTAGCGATGAGAATCAACATTAGTGTCTCTAGGAAGTCTAAGGGACACACAAGCCATCTTGATTAGGTTGTAAGTTCTTTTGTGTTTCTCTAGGAGACCAAACTCCTGGGAGAGACTCTCCCAGCTAATAAGCCTATTATGCTCCATGATATCCATGATACAGTTAATGCCTTTACTAGACCAAAACTTGGTAGAACAACCTTTAGTAAGGGCAAGGGGTTTATTCAAGTGAAGAAGATTCCACCAAATAGATCATTCCCCATGCAAGGTGTGATTATAATCAAAATTGGAGTTAACAATGAACCCACACACATACTCCCATGCTTTCCAAATGGATCTAAAGATCCAAGTGCCCTGAATAGTCACAGGAAACCAACCAGCAACCAGGTCACAGAATGAGAGAGCTTTCCATGACTTGGCAGATTTAGGAGCACCATTTTGCATATTATTTCTGACAAGAACCTTCAAGCCAAGTCCACCAAGCTTTTTCTCTAAATTGCACCAATTCCACTTAACTGCATGAGTTTTCCTACTTCCTTTACCATCAGACCACAGGAACTATCAGATAGCCTTTTGGACTTCAAATATTTGGTAGTTGCTAAACATCCAAGAAAAGGAGTAATATATGCTATAGGAAGAAAGGATTTTCTGACAAACCCGAACTCTTCTTGCAAGGGAAAGAACCCTATTGTTCCATTTGTTAATCTTTTTGTCAATGTTATTCTTAACCCAAAGCCACATATCTTTTAGTGAAGGGGCCACAGAAAAAGGAATACCAAGATATCTAACAATCTTATTAGGTCCCCCCTAGGCATATCCAAAGTGTTCAAGCCAGTCTGGGGACTTCTCTTTCCAACCAAGCATAATAGATTGGAACTGGAGATACAAGCCCCTGAGGCTCTACCAAAAAGTTCAAGTTTTTGATTGAGGCACTGAATGATATTTTGTGAGAGCTCCAAAAATAGGGAGGTATCATCGGAAAATTGAATGTTTAATAGCTCAGAATCATTAGGCAGAGTAATTCCACTAACCCTAGGAGAAATGGTATCATCTCTAAGAAGGTAAAATAAGGCATCTGAAGCAATAAAAAATAGGGTAGGAGCGAGAGGGAAACCTTGTCTAATGAGGTGAGAAAGTCAGATGGGTTGGGAAAAAGCACCATTGACTTCGATCAGGGCAAAGGCATCCTTGAGAAGGATTTGGACATACTTGCAGGAAATGTTGGGGAAGCCAAAAGCCCTAAGCATCATTAGGATAAAATCACATTCTACCCTATCATATGCTTTCTCAAAGTCGAGAAGAAGCATAGTAGCATCTTTCTTAGAGGTCTTGGCCCATTCCATAGCCTCCTAACTAGTAACAAGGTTTTCAAGAATATACCTACCCTTGATAAATCTTGTTTGGGTAGAGAAAATGAATTTGGGAAGAATTTTTTCAAGGTGGGAGGCTAGGAATTTGGCAAGGATCTTGTAGGAGATGTTAAGAAGAGTAATAGGATGCCATTTTTTAACAAGAGCTCTGTCACCATCTTTAGGGATAAGCTTAATGATGCCTATGTTAATAGAGCTCCCTAAGGTACCATTAACAAAAGCTTTCAAATAAAGATCATGAAGGTCATTAGTGATTCAGTCAATATTAGTTTTATAAAATTCAGCAAGGAGCCCATTCAGGCCAGGGGATTTATTGTCCTTAAGATTTTGAATGGCATCATAAATTTCTTGAGGAGAGACCTTAGCCTGGAGAAGGAAGGAGTCACTCTCAGAGATCATCTTGGGGATGAGACCTATGCATCTGTTTCTAGTGTCTTTTGAGGTCTCAGTATCTTCAGTGGTAAAAAGGATTCTATAGAACATTTCGAAGACATTAGTAATGTCATGCAGAGTCAGGAGCTCCTTATCATCCACAACAATTCTGTCAATTCTTTCTTTTCTCTACTTATGCCTAAGGAGGTTAAAGAAAAGTTTTGATCCTTTATCACCATATTAAAGACAATGATTGTGGGCTCTAATAAAGGAACCTCTAATTTTGACTTGCTAATGTTTCCTCAGGGAATCCCTCGCCAGAGAGACTTGTTTGGCTAAGGCAGGGGAGTTGGGTTGAGACTGGATAATGCTTTCTAGTGAGTGAAGATGATCAATAAGAAAATTATCCACACATCTATAGTCTTTGGCCTTCTTTTGACCAAAGGTTTGGAATATCTTCTACCAAGAAGAAATATTTAGATTCCATCTACTAGTATGAGAGTGGGTCTTGTTTTGCAAATTCAATAATCTAACCATTTTAATGGCAATAAGGACATATTGATCACCTAAGAGGGAAGTATTAAGAATAAATTTCTGATTGATCTGAGAGGTGGCCAGAATAGAGTTCCTAAGATTGACGATAGCTAATATGGGGTAGTGGTCAAAAAGAGTAGCAGGGATGGTAGCAAATGAGATATTATACTGATTAGGGGAGAAGGAAAAGAAATCACTATTAGCATAAAATCTATCAAGTCTAGAGTAAATGCAATTAGGTCCTTGCTGGAAATTGCACCAAGTATACCAGAGGGCTGAAGTTTCAGATTTAATGCCTTCAAGTGGGTCAAATAATTGGAGATGCTGCTTAAACCTAGCTCCCAATGAGATTTTTCAAAGCCTTTCCATTCAAAAGGGGATCCTCCAATCTTATTGAATCATGATTCTCAACCATATTAAAGTCTCCACCAACAAGCCATGGAACACTAGGTAGGGTGGACATCCAATCCCATAGGAGAACTCTTTCCTTATAATCGTTAGGGGCATAAAGAGAGAAAACACCAAAAGAGGAGCCATTAATGGTTAATATGATCCAAGCCACCCTATTACAAGGTGAGATACCCGAGTCAATAATGTAGTTAGTCCATTTAGGGCTAAGTAAGAGGGAAACTCCACCTTTTCCTTTAGGATGACTAGTGATGATCTTAAAAGCATCTTTCTAGATACAATTAAGGGCAATATCAAGGGTGAAACCATTAACTTCTTGTAGCATCATAAATCAAGGCCTCTAACGTTCCAAGAGATGAACTTCATGGGGAAATATGTTTAAGGGAGCTACTAGGGAGACCTGGGAGATCTCCATTATTCTTTTTGTTTTTAGAACCAAGGGGTCTGCCTTTCTTCTTGGAAGCAAAAGAGCTTTTCATAATTTCAGCATCATCATCACTTACACCGGCTAGGTCAATTTTTTACTCTAGCTTGTCTCTAATGGAGTACTCATGAGTTTGGGACCTCGAGGGAGTAGAGCTAGTTTCCAACTTAGGTTTAGCATAGATAAATTCAATGACCAAATTATCCTCAATTTCATTAAGCGAAGAAGATGGGGGATTAGTAATTATATCCTCCGGAGTAGCCTCTAAAGGAGGAATAGAGCCAATACACATAGTCGAATCAAGTATACTCATATTATTGTCAAGGTTATCTGATGCAGGGGCATCCAAGGTTGAGGTAGGGGCATTTTGTGTTCTCAGTGAAACTACATAGGTGTTTTTATTTTGGCCAATTTTTCTCGATTGCAACCTTGACCGACGACCTCAGTCATTGAAGGAAGCTCAGTCACTAAAGGAACTTGGTAGTCTCTGATGCTCAGTGAAAGTGTTACTCGGTCATGCCCATGGTGCTCTGTCAACACTGGTGATCGGTGATGCTTGGCGTGCTCGGTTAATTCACTAATGCTCGGTAGTTCTAGCTTATTGATTGGAGTTTTATGTGATTTATTGGGCCAACTTGGTGCATTTATTGTTGGTATCTTTTGTTGGATTCTCCTAAGTGGGATCTAGAGACTGACATGCTGAATTAAATGTTTGTATACAATTTGTAAGTTGACTTGTATGGAATTTAATATTTGTTAGGAAGAGTTAAGGGTTTCATCTTGCCGACTTGTGGCTAATGATTAGTATTTAAGGGGTGTTTGGGTAGATGTTTAGACATGAATTAGAAGATCTGGATGGGCAAATGAGAAGCTTGAAATCTAAATTTGGTGAAGTTGTGGAAAAGATCTTTCATGATCTTGAAGATCAGATTTCTATCTGATATTTTGTAAAAGCAAAGCTAGTGGTTGCATACTTGGGAACAAGGAGATTGCTTGGAGGCTTGCGAGCTCAAGTTTAGATCTTCCTTAGGGTTTCCATCAACTTCCAATTGTCTTCAGAGCTGAAATAGCTGGAGATTGTATTGGATCTGAGTGTGGATTTTGCAGAATTATTTTTTATTATAATTGGCCCTAACCCAGAAAGCCTTATAGCCGGGCATGTCAATGCAAATTACTTGAAACAATTATTGTGTTATCTGTTGTGTTGAGCATTCCACTATGTATTTCTGAAGTGACTTGGTCCGAACTATCCTTAATTGGATCCTTCTAGCCTTGGTCTGTTTCAGGTGGTATTAGAGTAGAGTTGATCTTGTGGAGTGAAAGTTGACCTAGCAAGGCTAATCTTGTGAAGTTGATCTTGATTGGTGAAAGATCGTATGATCTTGGTTGTAGATCTATGGCACTGAACTTGTGAAATTGTGCCCTAGTTGTTTGCAAGATTGTAGGTTGTGATCTAACTTGGATACAACTTGGAGATTGTCACAAGGTGGTCATTGAGGGTTTGTTGCAGAGGGTTTTTTTTTTCCATATCTTTAAGGATGCCTCCAAGAAGATTGGACCCAAGAGTTATTTCTAATCTTTGTGATACCATGGAATCTTGGATCACAGAGAAGGTGAAAGAAGATTTTAGATCTGAGATGGAATTGATGAAGAATGACATGGTCACTGAGATCATGAGAGTTGTTACTGGTATACCTCAGAATGTTGGTACTAAGGATGGCTATGAAGAAGCTGCTGAAGACTTTGAACCTACTAGATCTAGTGGTGATGACCGGAGGGATAGATCTGGTGAAAACATAACTGCTCAGTTACCTAGGTCTGATGCTCAATTTAGTAGTTACCGAATGGAAGTTTCTACTTTCTCTGGTACTTTGAAACTCGACAATTTAATTGATTGGATTGGTGAACTTGAAGATTTCTTTGAGATAGAATAAATTGAAGATCCTCTTCGGGTGAGATTGGCACAGACTAAGTTGAAATGACATGCTGCTCTTTGGTGGAAAGAACTACAAAGAGATAGAGAAGATGAAGGTGAAATGAAGATCAATCAGTGGAGGTTGATGGTGACTAAATTGAAGGCTAAGTTCATACTAGTTGACTATGAGCTTGACTTGTTTAAGAAGTTGCAGAATCTAAAGTAGAAGGATTTGTCTATTGAAGATTATACCGAGGAATTCTACAAGCTTACTATTTAGTCTAGACATGGAGAACTTGGTTAGGAAAAGGTAGCTCGGTATGTGAATGGTCTAAGATTCAATATTTAGGATGAGATTGGTATATTGAAGATTGATTCTGTTGAATATGCTTATCAGTATGCTCTGAAGGCAGAAGATAAGTTGAAGAGGAAATAATGTGCTAATTCCCAAGGGAAGGAGAAAATTGATCACTCGGTGAAGGATATACTGACTGATGTAGAAGATGAACAAAAACCTGTGGAGGCAAAGAAGAAGATAGGTAGAGTTATCTTTAAGGGCACTTGCTATAACTATGGAGAGGTAGGACACCATTCTTTTGAGTGTACACAGAAGAAGGTTGACTGACGAACTGCCGTGGTAAATGAGAACATTTAGAATAACTTGAATCAGAGAACTTGTTGCTTCGACAAACATTTCTCGGCACAAAGGAGGAACCTTGTTAGAGGAGTAACTTGTTTAGGACCTGATGCAAGTCTGGAGGTAAAATCTATGATGTAATTATTGATAGTGGTAGTACTGATAACCTTGTTGCTGAGGACATGGTTAGGAAACTTGGTTTGAATAGAATGAAACATCCACATCCTTATCAGATTGGTTGGCTACAAGATGATCATGCTCTAGAAGTTAGAGAGCAATGCTTCGTTCATGTTCAGATTGGCCAGTATAAGGATCTTGTGTTATGTGACATTGTGAAGATGAATAGTTGTGATATATTGCTTGGTAGACCTTAGCAATATGATGGCAGAGCTATTTATGACTATGTGAAGAATGTCTTTACTATTGAAAAGGATGACAGGAAGTTTTCACTAATGCCTTTGATGGATACAACACTTAGTAGGAGAAGCTTGAGTATTAGTTCCAGAGTTAAGTTAGTAGATCCAGAGAAAATGAATGATCAGTTTGGAGAATTGGCCTGTGTCTTGTCTTGAAAAGACTTGAAGAGACAAAGGAAACTAAAGTGGAAGAATATGCAAGCAAAAAGGATGGACGACTTATATTTGAAGAACCAGTTCAGGGTTTATGTGCTGAACCCTGGAAGATGTTCTTCTCACATATGAACATCTTTTGGAACTTGGGGTGTCTGATGCAGGGGCATCCAAGGTTGAGGTAGGGGCATTCTGTGTCCTTGGTGAAACTGCATAGATGTTTGTATTTTGGCCAATTTTTCTCGGTTGCAGCCTTAACCATTAGCCTCAGTCATTGAAGGAAGCTCGGTCACTGAAGGAAATTGGTAGTCTCTAATGCCTAGTGAAAGTGTTACTTGATCATGCTCATGGTGCTCGGTCGACATTGGTGCTCAGTGATGCATGGTGTGTTCGGTTAATTCACTAATGCTTGGTAGTTCTAGCTTACCGATTGGAGTTCTATGTGATTTGTTGGGTTGAATTGGTGCATTTATTATTGGTATCTTTTATTGGATTCTCCTAAGTGGGATCTGGAGGCCGACATGCTGAATTAAATGTTTGTATACAATTTGTAAGCTGACTTGTATGGCATTTAATATTTGTTAGGAAGAGTTAAGGGTTTCATCTTGCCGACTTGTGGTTGATGATTAGTATTTAAGGGGTGTTTGGGT
This sequence comes from Chamaecyparis obtusa, assembly GCA_027943335.1. Lineage (NCBI taxonomy): Eukaryota > Viridiplantae > Streptophyta > Pinopsida > Cupressales > Cupressaceae > Chamaecyparis > Chamaecyparis obtusa. Next base: position 529,506 of record BSBK01009493.1, read on the forward strand.
AGATGTTTAGACATGACTTAGTAGATTTGGATAGGCAGATGAGAAGCTTGAAAGCTAAAGTTGGCAAAGTTGTGGAAAAGATCTTGCATGATCGTGAAGATTAGATTTCTATCTAATAGTTTGTAAAAGCAGAGCTAGTGGTTACATACTTGGGAATAAGGAGATTTCTTGGAGGCTTGCGAGCTCAAGTTTAGATCTGCCTTAGGGTTTCCATCAGCTTCTGATTGTCTTCAGAGCTGAACTAGCTGGAGATTGTATTGGATCTGAGTGTGGATCTTGCAGAATTGTTTCTAATTGTAATTGGCCCTAACCCAGAAGGCCTTATAGCCGGGCATGTTAATGCAAATTATTTGTAAAAATTATTGCATTATCTATTGTGTTGAGTATTCCACTATGTATTTATGAAGCTGCTCAGTCTGAACTATCCTTAAATAGATCCTTCTAGACTTAGTCTGCATCATTATCTATCATGGTGGTATCAGTGTCCTTGTTAATTTCTACTATGTTTGAGTTATTTTGCAAAGAGTTATGAGGAGAATATTCAATCATGAGCATAGGATTGGTATTAAGAATCTCAAACTAGTTAGATCTGGGGTTACCAGTATGAGTTTGCTCCAACGCAAGTTGTTGAGCATTTTTCTGTCTATGTTTCCTATTCGAAATGATTTAGAAGTCATCAGGAGTTGGTGGCTTAAGAAAGGTTAAATCACTAGGGTTAGATTTTTTTGTAGGGATCTTAAGTGGGTTATTATCCACACAGTGCATATCCTTCCCTGAATTTGGACCAGAAGCTGAGGTAGAAGGGGTAGGGTTATTATGGTTAGCATTAGGAGCAGTTAAATTTGTTGGTGATTTAGGGTTATCATTAGAAGCCGGTAGTTGCATCTTAGTCAATGAAACTTTGGCATTACTAGGGTTCCTTGGCACCTCAGTTGAACTAGGTTTCTTGCGATTGGCAATTATAGGGTAGTTCTTTCTAAGATGCCCTTCTCTTTTATAAAGAAAGCAATCATTTAGTCCACCAAGAATCTCGACCAGGAAAACAAAAATGTATCCACTAATGTTAAGCATTAAGCTCAGAGGGATATCAATTCCAGGCTTAATTGAGATCAGAACCCTAGCATCAAGGTTAGGAACCAGACGGGATGTCTCATCTATTTGAATAACTTTTCCATACTCATCCAACAGTTGAGGTAGAAATTTCCAAAGAAAGGGAGGGACATCCTTTATTATGACCCACCTAGGGAAAGAAAGTGCAAGAACCTCTTCGTTGACCACCTCCAGAGACTAGGCTAGGGCACAGAAGGAAGTTCTCCCAACCATCCAGTAATGACACTTAAGGGCTTCAAGCTGAGACTCATGATTGCTAAAGAAAATAATGTAAAGCCCTCGCTGAATTTTCCTACAAAATGAAATCTTCAGTCCAAGTTTCAAATTCGATAGACTATGAAACCAGTCATCCAGAAATTTTCATGGTGGGCATTTTTCCACATCAACACAAGCAAAGAAAATGGTTGTATTGCTTAACCTAGAATTTCCAAAGCAATTTCATTTAACATTTCATCATTTGGGGAAATGAATAAGTCACCCGAGGAAATGATAGGGTTCTTACCTTCGATGTTGGTTCATTTGCTTCGAGAAGCTGAAATAAATCTCGCAGCAAGGGAGACACCATTACTGGTAGGAGCAACCGTCTCAACAAAGGTCTTTTTTGGAGGATATTGGGTTGAAACATTAGGGCTAGGGGTATTTAATGGCGTGGCAATCGACTCAGACTCCATCGAGATCTGAAGGTAAACCACACAAGCAGCCAAATAGGGAAATAAATGCACGTGACAGGTAGAAATAGGATGAAACAACAAGCAACTGCCAAAATAAAGGAAAGCACAAAAATAATGAAAGCAGAGGAGACAGAAGAAAAAACCGTGTAGAGGAGAAAAATCTCCTCCACGTCACTGCAAAAGCATCTCAATTCGCATCAATTTTTGCTCCAATTTTCCCATATAAGATATTCAAAATTAAATAACTTTAAGATAATATACAATTTATAATAATAATAATATATTATTAATATTATTAATATTATTAATATTATTATTATTATTATTGTTATTATTATTATTATTATTATTATTATTATTATTATTATTATTATTATTATTATTATTATTATTATTATATTAACCATCACAAAAATATATTATAAAAAATATATACTACACACTTAACATCTATATAACTTGTCCAATGTATATTTGACTCTTAACCAATATATAAAATAATCATTTTGAAATGAGCTAAAAAAGTAGAATAATAAAATAAATAAGAGCACATCTGACATCTGACATGCACAAAATCACACAAAATTTGGAGCTCGCATAGATGTATGGAGTGTGATGGTGAGGAAGCTATGCAGTGGGGCACCAGGGGAAATTGTCAGCTGCATAGTCGACTCCTTGAATCGATATCCCTCTATGCACGACTAGCTCACCAACTTGTTAGCACAGACTCAAATGAATGACCTACATCCGAGATGAGGAGACACCAGAGGTAGCTCGATGAGAAAGGTGAATGGAATAAATAATAATGAAAAAGTTTGGAAGAAATGATTCAAGTTTTTTAATGCATCTTATTAAATTTATTCAGTAAAAATTAACATTAAACATGCTCTTGCTGAGTATATTTATAAGATTTTGAATATTATTTTTATAATTTTGAAATAAGATTAGATTCACAAAAATACTATTTTTTTTAAAGTGAATATATTTATATGATTTTTAAAGTTTTAATATTATCTTTTTAGATAATTTTAAAATAATATAAACAGGTAAAAATATATTTTTTATTTAAAGTGAATATTTTTAAATCATTTTAAAAAATTTTATTGTTATCTTTTTAGATAATTTTAAATTCTATATTTTATTTATTGAAAAGTTAAAAAATTTACTATTTTAATATTTCTAACGATAAACATAATCAAAAGTGTGGTTTTATCATCAACTTTACTGTCATGATGATATATAACATTTTTAAGAAGTAATTTAAGATTATATTATTAATGTATTATAATTTTAAATTAAAATTTATAAAAAATAAATTTATATTTAATAGATGAATGAGTTAATTATTTTTTTGACTCTCTATTAATGTTCTATCTATGTTATGAGTGATAATTTAATAATATCACATCAAACTACAATAACTTGAATAAATATATTATATGATGTTATTTGTTCATTGGAGATAAAATAAATCCACTTTGCAACTAATCAACCAACTTTTTGATTTGTTAACTAATGTATTTACCAATTAATGTAAAAGGTGGATGAAGTAAATAATGTTAAAATAGATGAAATGACTAAATTTTTTATTAATATATCTTATTAACTTTATTTAATAAATATTATTTTTGTCAACAATTGGTTGGCCTAGCGGTGAAGCTCAATGGTTCTCATTGAGCCCACCAGGGTTCAAATCTCGTTGAGTGCATGCCTAGTGAGAAGATTTCTTAAAAGGGATGAGGCCGGGATCGTGCCCCGGGTGACTTTGGCATAATGGATACCCCTCAGACCTTGGCCCTAAGTTGAAGAGAAGCGATTAATATACGATTCTCAATAAAAATAAATAAATATTATTTTTAAAAATAATTTTATATAGATAAAAATATTATTTTATTTATAACGAAATATTTAAAATGATTTCTTTTTTAAAAAATATTATTTTTAAAGTGAATATTTTTTAATATTATCTTTTTAGACAATTTTAAAATAATATTATACAAGTAAAAACATTATTTTATTTTAAGTGAGTATTTTTAAATTAAGAATATATGAAGATTAATTTTGAAGTGTATAATAAAGAGATTGTTATACTAAAATTATAAAAATTCTCCAAAACTAATAACTAATAAGCAATTGAGACATAAATTAAATACTCGGTGAATTAGTCAATGAAACACTATATATATAAGTGTCTAGTAGGAAATTTGATCTACTTGACTAATGCTTCTCTATTTTGTTCCAAAGCTCAATCAAACTAATTGTTGATTGGTTGCAAAGTGGGTTTGTTTATATCTTCAACCAACAAATCACGTCAATAATATATTTATTTAAGTTATATGTAATTTGATGTGATATTATTAAATTATCAATCATGAACACAAGTAGAATAGTGATAGAGAGTTAATTATTTTATAAATTTTAATTGAAAAGTATAATACATTAAAATGTAATTATTTAATAATGTAATGTCAAATTGCTTCATCTTGAAAATGCTCTATTATCTTGATGATGAACATTGATGCTAAAAGCCACACACACAATAGAATTCAAAGAAGAAAAGCTCATAAATTGTTGTCTTCATATACCAAATCATATAACAAATTGTTAGCTTATTTTGTGTTTTTCCAAGTTCTCTTTAGTTATTACATTATAACTTCGTGCATGAATTTATTTAGTTCTGGCATAATCTTTTCTCATTGATGATGAATCATTATAAGTGATTTGAAAAGTTGAACAAAAAAATTTCAAATAGTTAATTTTCACTATGAGTGATGAGTGATATGAAAACACTGAGTAAAAAAGTTCACATATTTGAAAACATCATAGACTATACCTACAATGTATTATATTTATTATTTAATTATATTTTTAGTTTACACATAATGAACATAAATTACATTCTTATTATATATCACATTTTCTAATAGAAACTATTAAATATAAATATAATTATTATAATTAAATTAACATTAAAATATAATAAATATATAATATTATACATTACGTTTATTTATATTTATTATTTAATTGTATGTTTAGTTTGTATATAGTTAATATTATTATTTATGGATATATAGGCATTGTCTTTATCTCAAATTTTATTTTGATAAGGGAGAAAATGTCACTTAGGTTCTCCAAATGAATCTATTTGTTAAAAAATTAAGATAACTAAATTTACTATATATATATTTAACTAAATTTATCAATAAATTTATTATTCAATAATCATTTTATTGAAATCTAAAATATATTTGTTTAATAATATGATCATAATTTTATTTTTTTTTATTGGTAAAAGGCCGAAGCCCTAAAATATTTTTATTAATATAAATAATTATTTTACAATGTGACCCCGCTCACTACAGGCGCTGGTAGGAAAGAGCTTGGTTGAGAAAACCTCCAGCCTTGCCCAAGACCATAGGTCCTGTCCTTATACAAAAATTACGTGGGTATACCCACGACTCGACAATTGTCAAGATTTGTT